>WPIO01000008.1:3100000-3157500 GCA_009760855.2 Cristatella mucedo | reverse complement strand
TACCGAGGCTCGCTGGTCAGCTGTCGCTGGACGTTTGCACTCGTGCGATTCGCACTCTTTAAAGGTCAAGGGTGCGTTCTCACTCGAATGCCCGACTCGGGGCAAAAGAAGGCGCCCACGTACGCTGAGCTGACGGTAGTCGCAGCGGACGATTGCAAGATGGCAAAACGCTTAGCGTACCGCCCTCCTGCTGCGCAGCTCGAATTCCCGCGCTCGGTGGCACCGCAAGCGAAGTAAAAAGCTGCGGTTCTGGGGGCGGGGCGGGGCGGCACGCGCAGCGCCATCGCGCGGCTGCGGGCTTCTACCGGTATGTACTCGCATCGGCACGGCGACGCGCGGCGTTCAGCACCGCGCTTCGTGTGCGCGCAGGATTAGCACTGGTCGACATTTACGCGCGCGCGCTTGAACTTAGCAATGAAACATGGCGCGAGAACCGCCGCTCGAAAGCCAGACGTCAACCAAAGCGTGAACCTAAGCAGCGCGCCAATGCACGTCAAAGCTCGGTATTTACGCGCATGCAACGGATGCACTTGCATGCCTAGGCAATGTATTGCACCTCATTTGCCCCGGCATGAACCCGGGAACGCTAGTCACAAACCTCGCGATTCGGATGAGCAGGACCTGCTAGATCTCGCTCGCCGCACTTCCGCTTCTGCCGCTCGCGCGAGCGGCGAGGCGCGCGCACCGAGATCCGAGCAGCGATTCGCGCGCACGTGCGAGGAAGGGAGAAAGAAAGCGATTTGCTTTGTTGCGAAATCACCGAATCCGTGGCGAACAGGTGCCAGAGTGCCAGGAGGGCAGTGCAAGGAGGTTTGATTTTTCGCATTATCTCCCACTTAATGACGCTCAGATACGCTGCTGCGCGCGCCACAGCAAGCGGCGGCGGCGAGGCAGCAGCCGGCGGTCATAACTAGCAGGAGCGCCGAGGGCTACCACCTCGACTGCAGCTGCTGCGGTTTACGCGTTGTGACGTCGGAGGCAGCGGCCGAGGTCGCGCAAGCGCGTCGCGCTGCCGATAGGGGGCGCGCGCATTTAGTTAGGCTCTTGGGCCTTCCACGGGGAGGAAGCCGGCTCGCGAGCTGCAAAGCTTGAACGCCCGCACACGCGACTCGCGCGACTCGCCTCTCAACTGTACGTCCGCTGTCGGTGTGGGAGGATCTTCACTGCGCTACCGATCTTCTCTGGTCACCGAGGCCACGCCCAACGCTAACTCGCCTCCACCGGCGGCGGACCGGCGGCGGCGGGACGGCAGCGGCGGCTGCAGAGAGCGCGTCCGAGCCCCAGTCCCAGTCACGTGATTACACCGCTCGCTGTCATTCTCCCGCATCGAGAGCTGGCGCCACCGGTACAATGCTCGCTCGCCGCGTCCGCGGTCATGCTTCGACCGCTTACGGTTTCGAAAGCCGATACTGCTCGTCGCGACGAGTACGCGAAGGAGCGCCGCTTCCGTTTAAATTTAAGTAGCTAATGACAGACGTTTCTCATCTGAACGCTCGAGCGTCTGCTTAGCACTCGTCTTTCTATCTATTACAGCAGCCTTACCAGCAGTGACCTAACCACTATGTTCAATGATTCAGACCACCGAGGTCCGTAGTTCGAATCCTGCTGATGGCGAAGGATTGAGCCGCGATGGTACACTAGGTAAGGCGGTTGCTTTTCACGACCTCAGTTCCGAGCTCGTGGTTCGGATCCGGCGGTTGGCGATCTTTATTGCCGCTGCAAGCCGTGGTGATGGCCGGAAGAATCTTCTGTCGCTATAGAAAAGAGGCTATTGAATCATCCAGTATTTTTCACCAGCAAGCGAACCGGTTGGCCACAGGCGCCTGCACGACTCAACCAGACTCGACCACGACTCAACCAGAATGGCGCCCGAAAAGTTTGTCGGCCGTCGAGCTGTAGAAATGGCGAAGCGCGTTCTTCCTGCGACGAAGGTGTCGCAAAATACCCGAAAAAAGGGGCGATTTCGTTATGCTGCCCTAAATTTAAGAAGCCGAGCAAAGCGGCGGTTTATGAAGTGACTCTTTTCGGACTTAGCTGAAAGCGCACCGCACCCGCCCGTTGCGGCGGCGGCGCCGCCGCCGCCGCCGCAACGGGCGTCGCCGCGCATCGGGGACTTGCGACGGGGCAGGTTCTCCCCAGGGGGTGCGGCGCCTCACATCTTCTGCGGCGCCGCAGGGAGTGTGGCGCCTCGGAGGAGACGGCGCTCCCTGCAACCGCTCGCCGTCTGCCTGTGAGGTAGCCGTACTGTATCGAAACGATGGGCCAAGCATACGATCCGCCTTTTCTGCTGGGCTAGCAAAGCCGGAGCTACAGGAAGTGCAGCAGGAACGAGGCTTCTTCCTAGGGAAAGGCCTGCTGCACGTGTTTGAATTATCACCCTGCTTCGGAGAATCCGTTTCTTCCGCTCGGGGAAAGCACTAAGTAAATATTGGGTCGTCGAGAGCAGACAGACAGACATATAGGGATATATATATATATATATATATACGTCCTTTCCATCCCTTGAACGCAAACGCCCACTCAAAAACACACAGACACATCATGTCTCTCTGTCCCTCTCTCTCTGTCACTCTGTTTCTCTGTCTCTCTGTAACTCTCTCTGTGTCTCTGATATATATATATATATATATATATATATATATATACATAAATATATATACATATATATATATATATATATATATATATATATATATATATATATATATATATATATATATATATATAGGTAGACTGGGAGGGAGATAGGGAGGGAGACTAGCGTGTGAACCGCAACGGGAGACGAAGACAGAGAGAGAGACACAGAGAGACACAGAGACACAGAGAGAGAGAGAGAGAGAGAGAGAGAGAGAGAGAGAGAGAGAGAGAGAGAGAGAGAGAGAGAGAGAGAGAGAGAGACAGACAGACAGACAGACAGACAGATAGACAGACAGACAGACAGACAGACAGATAGACAGACAGAGACACACACACACACACGCATGCGCGCACGCACACAGAGACACAGAGAGACAGGGAGACACAGAAACAGACACGGAGAGAGTGACAGAGAGAGAGTGACACAGAGAGAGATACAGAGACAGAGAGATAAAGATACAGAGGGACAGAGAGACAGAGAGAGACTAAGAGATAGACAGAGAGACACAGAGAGAGTGATAGAGGGGCAGACACACAGAATGAGTGACAGAGGGAGACAGAGAGACATATAGACACAGACACAGACACAGACAGAGAGACAGAGAGACTAAGAGACGGACAGAGAGGCACAGAGACACAGAGAGAGGGACAGAGAGGCAGGGACACAAAGTGAGTGGCAGAGAGAGACAGAGAGACAGAGGGACAGAGAGACACAGAGACAGATAGAGAGACACAGAGATACAGAGAGAGAGTGACAGAGAGACGGAGAAAGAGAGACAAACACACACCCAGAGACAGAGAGAGAGGCGGAGAGACAGAGACGGAGAGAAAGAGAGGCACAGACATAGAGAGAGTGACAGAGAGAGAGAGAGAGAGAGAGAGAGAGAGAGAGAGAGAGAGAGAGAGAGAGAGAGAGAGAGAGAGAGAGAGAGAGAGAGAGAGAGAGAGAGACGGGGAGACAGAGACACAGAGACACAGAGAGAGTGACAGAGAGAGACAGAGAGACAGAGAAACAGAGTGACAGAGAGGGAGGGACAGAGAGGGACAGAGAGACAGAGAGACATGATGTGTCTGTGTGTTTTTGAGTGGGCGTTTGCGTTCAAGGGATGGAGAGGACGTTTACAAAATAGGTGATGCATGCAAATAGAAGCCAAGCAGCCAAACTCTTGCAATGACGACCGTCTCGAAGTGACAGGCACGCGCAAAGCGTTTCGTGGGGCGTGGAGAGCATTTCACATTGACCTTGACCTCGTCGTGTATCTTGGACCGCACGAAGCATGAAGCAGAGAATGCAGGGAGCGCTTCCCGAGCAGCGGGGCATTTTTGTAACCCGCATTTGGGTGGGTGCGGTTGCCGTCGCTGCGGTCATTGCGAAGCGGATACTGGGTAGATAGCCTGGCTGCTACACGTGCTCGGCAACTGATTGGCTACAGCGGTAGCAGCAAATGGCGACGAATCGTCTCTTCGACGAAGTCAGCCAAGAATCTCAAGGGCTACATATTTACAGACGTGCGACGCTCAAAATCTTAAGTATCCGTCACCAGCAATCAATAGCGAAGAGAAGAAAGGGCGGCAGTGGCGGCGGCGGCATTCTCGTCGTTTTTCAATGAATTGGCGTCAATGAGGAGGAGGGTAATTACGCTGATAGGTATGGCGAACTTGGACGGCGATGGTAATAGCTTCGGATTAGTCAGCCGCAGTCTATTTTGCTGGCGTTGATTACGACACGACTAATACGGTGTAGCTGCCGACTATCTTTGGGCCAACCGAACATGCAGCTGCCGTTTCAAGGTCGCAAGGACGATCGAGAGGCTCGCTGCTCGTCACCGCTGCGTCTCCGCTGCACGACCGCGGAGAGACAAAGTAAACTGAATCCAGTCCTCTGCGGAAGTGCGGAAGAATGGCGCAGCTTTTCTCCATAGCAGCCATACAGAGATTACATTATATAGAGATTTCTCCTAGCCACCATACAGAGATTACGTAGAGATTTCTCCTAGCCACCATGTAGAGATTCGCCGCTCGCATCGAATTTCAAAAGTCCAATCATGCTCTACCTACACGTATTTGCAAGGGTTTACCGGTCAAGCCGGCGGGTGACTCGTTCGTTCGCGCTTCCGCACTGGCGCAGCGCAGCGCGCGCGCGCGGTCTTCTGCGCGTTTCCAGAGATTTCGCGCGGCTAACGCACGCAAGTGCAGCGCGTCTGCCCGGTCTATCTGGAAGTCGGGACTTCCGGTGACAGCAATAGCAGCAGCAGTGCGAGCTGGCGGCCGCGGCGGCGCGTAGCCGAGAACGACTGGCGCGCGTCGCACGTGTAAGCGCTGGCAGCGGAGCTCGACGAGTCGCTGCAGGTCGCTGCGCAGCCAGCGCTTACACTCTCGGCCAATCGACTGTCAGCCGAAGAGTCGAGTCCATCTTTGCGTCCACCTTTTAGGCGAGTATCGCAGTGGCCGCCCGAGCGTGCGATTTCGCGAAAGGACGATTGAAGCACGGCGCATCCGCGCGGCGCATCGGATAATAAAATTATGTGATACATTTATAACAGCGTCCTCAGAGAACCCAATCTCATTCTAGGCACTTTACGTTTTCTGCAAAGGAAGCACGATCGAGAGGTTAGTGCCGAGCTGGTTTTGTCTAGCGGTCAAGGTGCTCGCCCCGACCAAGGTCTGACTGAGGTCGTGGGCTCGAGCCCCGAGGCATATGTGAAGCGCCTGAATAGAGATTAGGTTTTCTTGGGGCGCTATATAAATGAATTATATTTATATTTATTCATTTATATTTAGTGGTAGCATGCTGGATAAACGACAGGAATAGCGTGGTTTGGGGTGACGAGCACAAGGTCAGCTTGCAAGTATGGTTAGTGGCAACATGCACAGCGTTAGCACGCATAAGCACATAATGAACAAATCACAGGGACGCACTAAACGCTGTGATAGATGTATTCGTTTTTTAGTTTCTTTTTAACTACGTCGGGAGATGTCGGGACGTAAGTCGGGAGTGATTTCCAGGCTTTGGGAGCATACGAACTAAAGGCACGGTCTCTGACGGATTTGAGATGTGTACGAGGTGTGTATAATGTAATATATCTCCGTCTGTAACTCCACAAAGTCATAAAGACCATGTGGGTGTTACGCAGGAGAGTTTTGTATGGCGCACTCACAACCTAAGCGGCTTTCGGTACGCATTCGGTAGCGAACAGACTTTGTCTCACGCAACAAAGAGAAAGTGGGAAGCATAGCAGAGTCAGGAGAGCAGTTGAGGTAGTGAGTGGCATGGAAGTAGAAGCTCAGAACCGCTGAAAAGGATGAGCCACAGTCGGCACTAATAGAGTAGTTGTCGTTAATAGTTAGATTCCAAAAAGCTGGCGGTACGATGCTTAGCCCTGTCATGGAGTAGATCTGTTAAGTAGGCTGGAGTCAAATAATGAAGGGACCGAAAAGTGAGTGACAAGACCTTGAAGTCGATTCGTTTCGTGACTGAGGGCCAGCGCAGGTCTGCGAGAAGCGGTGCGATGTGGCAGCTGCGACGCTCGCGCCCGACAAGCCTAGCTGCAGGGTGTTGCACCAGCTGTGAGCGCCTGAGTGCACAGGCCCGTAGGCCAGCAGGCAGTGAGCGACAGAAGTCATGATGACAGGATGTCACAAATCGTTGCGAGCGCCGACGCTGCCTGACTCGCGGTAATTACGAAGTCACGATAGGGGGCTGGAGGGGCGGCGGCGGCGAGGCGAGTGCGCCGCCGCCGCGCTCGTCTCCGGCGAGCCCATTCAGCTCAGCACCGACTGGCCGCCGCTGCCGCCTGACGGCTCGCTATCTGGAGCCAGCACAATGGCCCGCGCCTCGCTCGCCGCGCCAGGAATAGCGCTCCGCTGGACGTCCATTGAGCGCGAGCGGAACCGAGGAGCGGACGGCAGATAATGAGATCGGCGACGCGCGCTGCTGGCCTTTTCTCCGAGTTGCTTCGATTTCCGCGCGCGTCGCTGCCGCGACCGCTTACTATCTGTGCATTTCCTTTGCACGCAGAGAGCGCGCGCTTCGCTGGGCGTCCCGAGGGCGAACGAAGCACTGAGGGGGGAGGGACGACGGAGGCGGCGGCGGCGGTCCGTGCAGACAACGAGCAGGATGACCTACCGGAAGCCGACCATTATTTCGCCCAGCTTCTCCCGGTAAACGCCGCGAGGAAGCTCAGTCGCGCGACCCCGATGAGCATTGACCTTTTTTGGACCGCTAGTCGGACAGTGCAGCTTGGCCTCGTTCTGAGCAAGTCATCGGTTGGCTCGTAGCGCCCGCTACCGAGACGATTTCACCGAAGGCGGCGGTTGGTCCGAGCCACTGCTCATCAAGACTCAGGCCGCACGTCACCCTAGTCGCGTCTTAGCCACCCGCAATAGCTCCTCCCTCAAGCCGCATCACTTTTGAAAAGCGGGTGCAGCTGTGCGGCCGCAATGACCGTCTGAGCTGGCGATGCCAGTTATATGCAGCTGTACTGCCGCAATGACCGTCTGAGCTCGCGATGCCGGTTGCTTCGATCCTCCGTTCGCGTCGCACTGAAAGGCAGCAGCTACGTCCTCGCTGCCTCCTCCGCCTATTGACCCTGCAGCAGCCTCTCGAAGGCGCCGCTCTCTCGACGCAGCGGAGCCCCAGTCAAAATGGCGGACGCGGCGTGGCGTCGCAGCGAAGCGCCGCCTAGTCTTCCAACTAGGATGCGAAGCGCTCGTCGTCGGCATTTCAGCGCTCGTGGCTTCCCAAAAGTAATTCTAAATGCATTTTAACGCCTCGGCTTCGCTCGCGCGCGCACCGGGGCGCGTAATGGGCACACGTGGTTTTTATTCATTACAATCACAACTTCAATTCTCCGCCTCGGCAGGACAGAGCGCTCAGCGTTCCCACGGCTCTCTCTGATGCCGTGCGGAGAGGGCGCGCTTTTGCGAGCGAGCGCGCTTTTTATTTTAAACGATCGATTGTCGACGCCAGGAGGAGCGCTCGCTAGCGAGCCGCGTCGAGCGCGCCCGAGCGCAAGACAGCGAGCGAGAGAGAGAGAGAGCGCGCTCTAGCATCCGTCCCGCTCAGCGGAAGCGTCGCGCGAGCGCCGGGGCGCAGCGGCGCGAGCGCCTTGCTGCGGAGGCCGCGGCCGCGGCCGCGGCCACGGCCTCCGCAGCAAGGCGCTCGCGCCGCAAGGTGCTCGCCGTTGCTCGCCGCTGCAGCGCTCACCCCGCTCGTCTTCGGTCGGCCGACGCTTCCTCTTCCGCCGCCGGACGTCTCTCGGTGCGCTGGTGGCTCGCGAGCTGAGACGCCCGCCCGCCCGCTCCTGCCGCACTCGTCGCCGCGAGCCTCCTCCGACAGCGGAAGCGTCGCACTCGCTGCACGGGCCAGCTCAACCGACTGACCGGTCCGGTTTTCGGGGGATAACTCCAGCGCGAGCGACCGGTAAGCTGGCGAGCTAATGAATGGCTTCCAATGACGGACCGTCGCGGGGGAAATTAAGACCGCCCAGCGGCGCGACCGATCCTCGCTACGCACGATCCAATTGGTCGACGCTATCGACGCCCAGGAAGGGTCTGTGCGTTGAGCGTGGCGGAGCTTTCGTCTTTTTCGCTCGCGCGCCCGGCCGAGCGGCATTGGTCGACGCTATCGACGCCCAGGAAGGGTCTGTCCGTTGAGCGAGGCGGAGCTTTCGTCTTTTTCGCTCGCGCGCCCGGCCGAGCGGCGGACGACCGGCACTTGGCCGCCTCTCCTACCGCCTTACCAATTGGCGCGCCGCTTGCGCCCGCTGCTTGCCTCACCGATGGCCAGCGTAAGGTCGTCGGTAAAAGAAACGCATTGATTCACAGCCGGGTCGGCCACGACAGCGATCTCTGTCTCTCTGTGCGCATCGGTTGCTATATAGAGTCTAGGCTATGCGATTAGGCACCGAATGCGGCTTTGAACGGCGGACTGCTGGGCCGTGATAGCCCAGGAGATAATATGCTCGTTCTTCACAACCGAGGTCGCGGGTTCGAATCCTGCAGTGGGCGATTCTTTATTGCCAACTATAGGCGGTGGTGATAGCCGACGTGGCTCTTCTGCTGCTATACAAATGAGGCTGTTAAATCAGCAAGCAAATATATATTCTTTGCGGACCACGCACTTAGTGCAGGTCTCGATGATGCAGTAATATCTGTTTATCAGTAATATCTATTTTGTTTATCAAGCATGATATTAATCGCCATTCAAATGAATTTCCCTTTGCAGCAAATGTAAAGCGCCTAGAGAGAGATTGAGTTCTCTGACAGCCCTTTATCAAGTGCACTATCAAGTGCATTATTATTATTATCTGATGCGGCAAAACGTGCAATATATTGTGAATTAGTTGAGCGCTTTGAATCCACAGCGGGACTTCAGTCTGAACAAAAAAGCCAGAGCTGGGTGACGGTTGACATTTGGTATCTTGAAAATCGGCCGTTTGACTCACCAATATCTTAAAACTAGGCAAGCGATCCCTCCCAATATTTGCCCCGCTAAACAGGCCCCGGAACTGGCCGAGCTACGTAATTTCATGAGATCCATCTTAATCAAAGAGAAAATGTATGTGCTCAAACAAACTACGCCACAATTCAACTTCGGCAAGGTGGTGCTAGTCGGCAAGCATGCATCAGCTTCACACATTGAACTCCATGAACTGGAGCTTGCACCATGACTTGTCCAGAATGGATAAAAGTCATGAGTTCACAGAGTTACTTGTTTGTCTTTAGCAAGGCAGCAGTCGTTAGCACGCCAGTTGTGACTATAATAGAGTCAACCACTTCATAATTCTTTGGTCATTAACAACCTCTGTAATGTTGAATGTACGCGAGAACGCGAATTCATACTTCGAACAAAAATCGCCGCTGATTTGCTAGCCGATGCTGACCAATAGGAGGAGAGACTTCACAACCTCCATTTATAAATGCGAATGAGAAAATTGCGCACTTCTGGATTAAATTAAAAATTGTATACCTAGTATAAGTAATTGGGAGCTTTAGAAGTTGCTGTTCGCCTTAATAAGGCGGCTGCAAGTGTGCAAAACCACTTCCGCTGCAAATCACAAGTGCGTCCAAACACCGCTCGAACTGCAGGAATCTGCTTCTGGTTGAATGCGTACGCGGCGTGAAAAAGGTCAAAAGTTGTCAAGTTTAATTAAGGTGCGCGTTTAACGTACTCATTTTCTCTCTGTAAGAGGGTACGCACGAAAAAGCAAACGCGAGGTGAGCCAATCGTTTACGAACGACAGCACGTCTTTGCTTCGACAGGAATATTTCCAATTTAAAAAAGAAGTGCTAAGCGCACCGATAATATGCGCAACAATCGCGGACCACAATGCGAGAGACAGCAAATGACTGAATGAGCCAATGAGAGTCACGCTTAAGCAACTCGACGCAAATGCAGTATCCGTCAAACGCAGCATCATCAACAAGAGACCGTAAGAGAGAAAAATTGATGAGCGAGCATTGCCGCTTGATTCCTTATCCGAACGTGCGACAGTGCAAGTCTAATATTCGATATCCCGAGCCTTCTTTGGGTCTTCTCCACTAGTTTAATATAAGTTGCTGCTCGTAAAATTTTCCTAATTCTTGTTAAATTGTAGTCATCATCGTACGTAAACCCCACAGTGCCATGAAGACCAAGCGTGCGCGCTACGCTGGACGTTCATTCGACGTGCACACTAAAAACCTCGTGACCCAAGGCCGAAGGCCGCCTCCAGCCGTCCGGAAGTGGCCACGGAAGTGTCGCCAGCTTCCAGTTCGCTAGTTAGTCCGCTCGTTGACTCCCGCAGGGCTCGAGGCCGCTTAAGAAATGAGATGGCGCGCCGAGGCAGGTGAATCTGGGCCTCTTCTCAGTCACTTCCGGTCGGAGTTCTCGGTCCTACGAGACGCTCGACGCTGTCTAAATCCTCCTTACGACGCTTCGATGCTTCGCGGGGTCCGATTCGTCGGCGATCCGTTAGCTAGTCCAGCTGCCTCATTCTGCGTGGCGACGGAGCGGAGCCTTAGCAAGCTATCGCCGCCGCTTGCAGCGCACAACGAGGGATCGGTGAGCCGTGATGGCACACTAGGTAAGGCGGTTGCTTTCACGACCTCGGTCCCGAGGTCGTGGGTTCGATTCCTGTGGTGGGCGATCCTTAATCGCCACTTCAAGCGGTGGTGATAGCCATAAAGGCTCTTCTGTCGCTATACAAAAAGAGGCTGCTTAAGCAGCTGGGATTTATTTATTTATCTCCCGCCGGCGGACTAGATCCCACGTGACCGGCATCGCGAAGAGCGAGCTCCTTAACCCCGCACCCCTAACTCGCAGAGGACGCTCGGCGGCACCGACACGTCGCGTGACCGACGACACGCTCCGCCTCTGCTTTCAAGCTGCCGTTCGATGGTCCGGCTGCCGCGTTGGCCAGCGCTCTCTCTTGCGTCTTCACGGTCGGCATGCAAACCGTCCTCGTGACTCGTTTCGCTGATCAGGCGCTATACGCAGATATATCTCAGACCGACAGAAATAGTTGTGTGCGTGGCGAGATGCGACTTCAAGGGTGGTGGTGAATAAATAACCGCCATCTCTGCAAATTTACCCGACAAAGCAAAAGAAAAACTGAGGATTCTATAGCTGGTAGACGGCAGCCGATGCAGCGCGAGATACGAGTAAACGCCTGTCACCGGATCGCCGATGTAGAACGGCTTGTGCGAAAGTGTTCAAATCAAGAGCAGGGTAGACAAATTCGTTTCTTGAAAAAACCGCTGTTCAAGCTTTGCGAAAGGGGATGCATTGCACGGTTGAAGAGGGCTCACCGCATAGAAAATATTTAGCCGTCAAAGTTCTCAGGGTAAATGAATGAGTGGCTGCCTCAAACCGTGCTGGAACTGCAGCTGCAGCTCTTCTTTTGCTGTCAACGGTACGAATGTTTGTCGAGAGATGAGGAAGAGAAGCGACGGCCTAAAATAGAAGCACGCGATCGTCACATCCGGTAGAATCGTGCCTGTCCTTGCGGCATCCGGTCCGCGCGACGGCGTGCCTCCGCCGCCGCCGGCGGTCGGTTCCTTAGCTAGCCGATCGGCGCCCTTCGTAGCTTCGCGCCAGGTCCATTTGCATCCATACATACCTAGCCGCTCGCTATTCGTCTGAGTAGCACCACTCGAGGGGAGATAACTTCTGCACGCACGACCCAAGGCCGTCGCTTCGACGCTCCGCCGCCGCCGCCGCCGCCGCCGCCGCCGCCGCCAGGCTACGGGAGCGAAACCAGCGCTCGAGCCCGCTCACAGTCAGCGACGGTGATTTATAATCGCTGCACGCTACCACTGTGAAAACATTTCGTTCAGTATCCGCGTATAGTTTCTTCAAATCAAATGGGCGATCGTTATACATAAAGGCCAGCTGTAGCCTAGCAGGATATTCTGAGCGCACGCACTGCGGCAATCGGTGGCTCGGCACTCTAACAATGGAGGCGAAGTAGTCGAACCGCTGTCGCGCTCTCGCTCGCTTTGATCTGGGTGTCTTGCTGTGCGTCAGCCGTGGATGCTAGTAACATTCTCGTTCGAAAGACGGCCGCCGCCGCCACAGCAGCAGCCAGCCGCCATTTCCTACCCTGATGCAGATTGGAGACTAGGCAGCTGGGGAGGGAATGGCTTGCTGAAAGCCCCCCTCTCTCTCTCCCTCTCTCTCTCCCTCTCTCTCTCTCTCCCTCTCTTTCTCTCTCTCTCTCTCTCTCTCTCTCTCTCTCTCTCCCTCTCTCTCTCCGCCTCTCTCTCTCTCTCCGGCTCTCTCTCTCCAGCTCTCTCTCTCTCTCCGGCTCTCTCTCTCCAGCTCTCTCTCTCTCTCCGGCTCTATCTCTCTCTCCCCGGCTCTCTCTCTCTCTCTCTCTCTCTCTCTCTCTCTCCGGCTCCGCTCTAATATCAACCACAAAAGCTAGGGCTACTTGGCCTCTGCACACGGAGAGCTAAATACGGTCTTTGAATCCGTGAATTCAGACACGCGTAGACTTTGCCGCTACGTGTGCTAAGCATGCTCTCGCTAGTTCAGCGGACGCAAACGGAAATATTGCTAGTCTAGACCACAGGTTTCCCCGCAGCGGCTTAGCTCCTCCGAACTCGCTGAACAGCTGCGCTACCCGGCACTTTAGCCGTTACCGCGTGCCGCCATTACGTCACGTTCAGCACTGCAGCCGTCACGCATTCAACGTATTAGCCATCCCACTCTTTTCCTTCAAGAGTCTTGATGACAGAAGCTTTCGCTCTGAGTGTCCTAAACTGTGAGTCGCATCCCCACAATTGTGGCACAGTGAAGATAATTTTTTCCTACCGCCAAATTTTGCCCTACGACAATCGTATCTTGCCTACTTTCTTGGCTGTTACCTTGACCCCGACCTTCTCGCACCCTCGTCGTTAAGTAAGATGAAGCCCTATAGGCTCCAGCGAGTAGGCGTAGCGAAAGCCGCTTGAGCTTTCTGTGTTCGCCATAGGAAATTCCGGCGAAGCATACACGGCTTCGTTGAGTCGAAACGAACCTACGCACGCACGGGCATTTTCAGACCCGTAGGGTTAGTGTCAAAGGTCATTAACAGCGAGCGATATTGTGGTTCGCATACTTCTGATGTTTTCCTTCTTTCGTTTTCATTTGACATCTTCCTTATTAGCGCCGTCTGCGGCGCTCAAGCGTTGCTTGAAGAGAGACGCTAAGCTCATTGGTTTCCATAAAAAAAGTCCTTGACCAGCGTATAATTAGCATAAATTAGCATAAACATGTGTATATATATATATATAATTAGCATAGATTACCATGCATATACGATTAGTTTAGATTAGACCAGAGGACCGGCTTGATCGACCCTTGCCTGCGAAAGAGACTAGACATGCAGCTGTCGTCCAACGGTCCTGTCTGACGATAGCCAGAAAATCATCTGTGGCTTCAGCTGCTTTGAAGCTAGAAGCTTGCGTTAGTCTCCCGCCTCCATTTCGCCATCCTAAATTTCATCCGCCAGCATTTGTGCCTTTAGCCTCCTCTGGTTCTACTGTGGACCCAACCCGACTTTTTTTAAGCAAATCCATGAATGCAGAGAGCACAATTAAATTGTATACACACACACACACACACACAGATATATATATATATATATATATATTTATATATATATACAAAGTTATAGCCTACGAATTTAAGTTATTTCTAAGTAATCTGATGCTGAATTAATTCCAAGAGAGCAGCATTAAATGGGGACATGATCCACATGGCCTTGAGGTCATGGCTGTCTTGAAAGAAAAAAACGAAATTCGATTATTTCAGCAGGTCTGATTATAAGCATTCGCTGTAATGTATGACGCAGGAGAAAACCAAAGTTTTCGCTATACTATTTATAGAAATGTATTTAAATCGCATCCAAAACTTCTCTATAACTTGCAGGTTGCAAATTAAAAAGCAATCAGTTACGCTCAGTCAAGAGTCACGAGATCAGCCAAGGGTCTGGGCGGCACAGAATTGCTGCGAAATGACCAACCATTGCTCTCATTCTATGCAAAATCTCCTTTAGTTCTTGCTGGTACTGTTGCTATTACTAGTGATGCCATTTTGAAAGAACGATTAAAAGTGAGTGCCTCTGTCACAATCTAGACATTGAAAAAAGTGGGCCAATACATGTCTGACGAACAGCTTCGCATGCAATTGCACATATTATGATGGGAGCAATGAAGTTGATGAACCATTAAAATGATAGAAAATTACGTCTAAAGAGAACTAATTCTCCTAAATATCCTTCGTAGGTTCTCATTTACTTGAGTATATGTTACTTACATTTGCTTGCTAACTGTACTCTTTTCGATAGGATAAATTTAGCGGGATACTGCAGTCCAGACTACTGAATTCTAATGACTGCTAAAATTTGGTCCCAGCCCTGCCGTAAGGCGCTCGCCCTTCGCGGTGAGTTGTAGCCAAGCAACAGTCAGTTGTGCATTCCCACAGCAAGCCAGCTGCATAGCCGGCTAAAATACACACACACACACACACACACACACACACACACACACACACAAACAAGACAAGCACACAAGCAGTCACACACACACACACACACACACACACACACACACACACACACACACACACACACACACACACACACACACACACACACACATATATATATATACATATATACGTATATATACACGCACGCATGCATACACACACACACACACATACGCACACGCACGCACACACACACACACACACACACACACATACGCACACGCACGCACACACACACACACACACACACACACATACGCACACGCACGCACACACACACACACACACACACACACACACACACACACACACACATATATATATATACATATATACATATATATACACGCACGCATGCACACACACACACACACACACATACGCACACGCACGCACACATATATATATATATATATATATATATATGTATGTATAGGTGTCGGCTCTTTTTCATGGCCACTCTAGGTTCTCCGATCGATCGTTGTAGAAATGGAATGAAATCAAAATGTCTTTTATTTTGACGTTAACATGTATAATCAGTCAAGGCTCACAATCATTGACCAATTGATTAAAGAAACTTCAAGGATCTGAGAGTTTTGGTTTGTTCGATGCCCAATGAGATGCATATGTTTAGCTATAGCCAGACCGCTAGGCTAGATTTCAAATCTGCCGGAAGTCATTTGGAAATGGAAGTGCATAGTCGGGTAAAAACCCCACATCAGGTGCATACAAGCTACATAGATAATGACCCACCATTCCTCGACCAAACCTGTTCAAGGCAGGCCGTATGTATTCTAAGCCACGGTAGATGCGTTTTATTCGGTCAGAATGCTGCTCATAAACGACCTTGCAATGCAAGACACCTCCACCAGGAATTATCTCCACTTCTTGACATGCTTACCTTCGAAATCATTTACATTTAGTCACAAGATTGCCAATTTCAGGTGTGATCAAGCGGTTTTCTATCGGCTGCACCATTCGCAATGCCCGCGCGCTAAGTTTCTGAGGGCTACCAAGCGAACTGAACAGCCAGAAATCTGAAGCAAAGTCAGTCTGCAAACTCTTCTTTTCGCCTATGGCTTCATTAATATAATAATAATAATAATAACAATAACAATAATAATAATAATGCACTTGATAAAGCGCCCCCAGAGAACTCAATCTCTTTCTAGGCGCTTTACATTTGCTGCAAAGGGAAATGCAATTGAATGGTGAGTAATATCATACTTGATAAACAACATGAATAACATGGTTAGGGGTGACATGCACAGGGTCAGCATGCAAATGTGGTTAGTGGCAGCATGCACAGTGTCAGCAAGCATAAGCAAATCAAGGACGAATCACAGGGACCCACTGAATGCTGTCCTAAATAGGTGTGTTTTTAAGTTCCTTTTAAATGGGGTCAAGTCGGGGGATGTTCTGACGCAAGTCGGGAGTGAGTTCCAGGCTTTGGGAGCGGTTCCTACACAAAAGCCTCGTGGTGGATTTTTTGGGTAAGGAACTATGGATGTGGGACTTTTAAAAGATCAAACGATTGTCTCAGGAGTCTGCTTTGGTGAGATGAGAGTTACGCGTTCTTATGTAACTTCCCGAGTCTTTTAAATTTGTTCTACCCGCTACAGCCGCCTCACTGACTCTTGCCGCCTGCTGTAAGACACTTTTATTCATCATAGGCAGCCGTGGTGGCCATTTCGCGATGATGAGAGTGAGCAGCATATCTTTTTTTTTTAGCGAACTTAAGCTTGGTTGCAATCCAAACTCGACCGTGACGATTGCGAATTGAGAACAACTCCCGCGAAAGGCCAACTCCGGCTATTCCCCGCAATGACATCACTATTAGGCTCATGCTAATCATGTGATTGAATGATTGCTTTCAACCGCCACATACACACACGTAAAAAAAAAATATATATATATATATGTGTGTATATATTTACAGCGGGGAAGTCCGCCTCGCCACAAGATGGCGCCCTTGCGTCACGTGGCTAGATTACTTCCGTCAAGCTTGCATCCGCTTTCTTCGTTTCTTCTTTCTGCGAACCGCAGAGCGACGTGCTGCATTTTGGCTGACCAACTCTTGCGTTGCGGTTAGCTGCGGCTAATCCGTGCCCCTCCTGTGCGAATAGCAAAGAATGGCGCTCGACGCTCAGCGACGGCGGCCACGTGATCGTTGGTCAGCCATCGCAAGTCCAGTTACAGCGCCTAGTTACAACATCTTGGCTTCGAAGGAGATGTGCTGCTCATCGTCTGCGCAGCTGAATTGCCCGACCTCGTTCGTCGCTCTCGTGATGACGTTACTACTTACTAGTCTCGCTTACCAGTTACTACTTACTAGCTCGAAATCTAGGTGTCATATTCCAAAGCGACCTCTCGTTAGACGACCACATCAGCTCCTCAGTCAAATCTGCCTATTCTTAGCTTCATAACATTGTTAAAACTAGGGCTTGTTTAGATAAGGATACCACGTCCAAGTTGGTCCATGCATTCGTGACATCCCGTCTCGACTTCTGCAACTCACTGTTTACAGGCCTACCAGCATGCGCGATCAGGCGATTGCAGCTGGTGCAAAACTCTGCAGCTAGGCTTGTCGTGAGCGTCGCAGTTGCCACATTCCTCCACTTCTCGCCGACCTGCACTGGCTACCAGTCAAGCAACGGATTGACTTCAAGGTTTTGTCGCTCACTTTTAGATCTCTTCATTCTATGGCTCCAGCCTATCTTTCAGATATACTACCCCATCAGGCCAAGCATCGTACCACCCGCTTTTCGGAATCCAACAGTCTAGAAATACCTCATACAAACCTTAAATCCTTTGGAGACCGTGCATTTAGTTCGTATGTTCCCAAAGCCTGGAACTCCCTCCCGACCTGCGTCAGAACATCCCATGACCTGACCACATTTAAAAGAAACTTAAAAACACACCTATTTAGGACAGCATTTAGTGGGTCCCTGTGATTCGTCCTTGATGTGCTTATGCGTGATGACACTGTGCATGCTGCCACTAACCACATTTGCATGCTGACCCTGTGCATGTCACCCCTAACCATATTATTCATTTTGTTTGTTTTTCAAGCATGATTTTACTTACCATTCAATTGCATTTCCCTTTGCAGCAAATGTAAAGCGCCTAGAAAGAGATTGAGTTCTCTGAGGGCGCTTTATCAAGTGCATTATTATTATTACCATTATCATTAGTCGGTTTATGGACACGACGGCGCGTCAAACATGACGAGAAAGAGAGAGATGGGCAATTAAAAAACCTCGTATTGGAACGATGAAGAGCGGGCGACATCGGGTGTTCTGAGCCGTGCGTGCGTGCATGTGAGCTCGTGCGTGCGTGCGTGCGTGCGCGAGCGCGTGCGTGCGCGTGCGTGCGCGTGCGTGCGCGTGCGCGTGATTGCGCGCGTGCGTGCGTGCGTGCGCGAGCGCGTGCGTGCGCGTGCGTGCGCGTGCGTGCGCGTGCGCGTGCGCGTGATTGCGCGCGTGCGTGCGTGTGTGCGCGTGCGTGTGCGTGCGTGCACTGATGGCACTGTTTTCCCTGCGCGATTGAGAACTCTTCAGTTTACAGGGTACAATTCGCTGACAGCCTCCCGAGGTTTATGCTGTTGGCCGCGTACGTCTATTACTATTTCGTGTATGTACTGCCCTGCTGTCCGAAAACTGTCGATGCTAATCGCCAGAGTTTCTGCAATTGGAAAGTGCATATTAACGGACTAACTCGGTGGAGATAATTCGATAAAGTGGCTACAAATGTTGAGGACAATAAAAAGGAGCTGTGCAGGCAGATAATAATCAAGGAACTGAGCGCCACTCCACTCCTCTCCGCCATTGCGACACTGCTTGGATTCTTTGAACCATTTAGCTCCTCGGAACAGCGTAATGGCAAAAATATTGCACACATTCGCCGAGTTCAATTTCAACCTTTAAGTTATTTTCTCACCTGTCAGTCATTGAGTCACAGACAATACTCAGCTAATTGTAGACCACGGAAAATGGCACATGTTCAGCGCCTTAGCAACTTACCAGCCACACTTTTATTAAGAATGCAACCACATTTGCAAACTTACGATAAATTTATTTGATATCACTGATGTGATAGACTCACCATCAATTTTGAACTATTTATCAGACATAGAAAGACCTGATTTACATAGAAGCAACATGTAAGGTGCTCTTTCTGTAGACAAAAATAATGAATGAGAGAGTTGATATTGTTTTTCAAGGGTAAAGACACTAGAGCGAATTAAATCTTACACTTTTTTGTATACCCCACAAGGAAGGGGTTGTAGACATTTCATGTCATTATTCGGGAATTATTATATTTTAATGAAAGCTCATGTGCAGCTAATCTAGCGACGGGCTCGTAAAGCTGACGCTGCTAATTTCAGAATCCGCACAAGTACCAAGAACAAGTGACGAGCCTAAAGGCCGCTTATCGCACACAGCATTTGATAGCAGGCAGCACGGATAGCTCACTTATTAGGCCACCTTGTATGTGGCTAGGCGCTAAAAGCGTCGATCTTTACGAGGGTACAGTAAATTAGTAGCTTTACTATCCGCTGTCCGCTGAAGAAGTCGGCTTTTACCCGGGACCGTGATCGCGATGGTTTCCTCCGGAAAAAACCTAATCTAGGCATCAGTAGCAAGAACTAGACTTCAGTAGCTTATGCGGCGTGTTCACAAGTGTCGCACACCTCCTTCATTATATCAAGATGCATCTTTAGCGTGACTAGAATGTCTTGTTCCACTGACGCTGGTGTCTTCATTTTATCAGCTAATACTTGTAGGCTTAATTAGCTTCCGGAGATTCTGTTCGATTATTTTACGAAATGCTCTCGGCTGCGAAGTCTTTTGAACGGAAGCTTCTACTTTAAGTAGTTGGCAGGATCCTTATTTGAGCTTGCAGTGACTGCCTGTGGTGGCTCCGGGTGGCTCGGTCTCCGTTTGTTCGCTGTGAGTTTCGAGTGCCGAAAATGTGCTTAGATTTAATGAAGACCGGCTAGACGTCGAAGAAAGCCCTTGTATATATACAAACACACGCATGCGCACACACACTCACGCGCAGACACACACACACACACACATACACACACACATGCGTACAATATATATATATATATATATATATATATATATATATATACAGGATATATATATATTCGTGATATGTAATATATATATATATATATATATGTATATATATATATCCCGCCACTCTCTAACAAAATAAGGGTAATAATAAAATAAGACATTTTAAAATACCCCAGAGAACCAGCGACCCAGGCAGACTTACGTGCGGGTACTGCTGTTCCAGTGGATACCCTTAGCCTTGCCAATTTGTGCCACATTCGAAAGAGAGCTCGCTATCAGAAAATGACACAGAAATTTCCTGGAGTAATTTCAAGGCCGGATCACCGCGTCCCAAATTCTGAACTGGCCTATGTAACTATCCTGGTCTGAAAACTGTCAAGAGACCGTTTCGATTTACGATGCACGCGCAAGTGACTGCAGAGCAGTAAGGCGGTACGTTCAAGAGTTCGATAGGTCGTTCGGTGCGGAGCTGCTGTCACCGATTTCCGCCCGATTTCAAGCCCGCGTCACCCGCGCCGCCGCGCCTTCTCGTGCAGCGGTAGCAGAGTGCTCCGTAAGGCTTCAACCGCCGCAATAGGCGAGTGCCCTCTAGCGGCGGCGGCGGCGGCGGGCAACCGCGCGCAGGTCGCGAAGCAGCTCGGAGCCACCGCGACCGTTGCTCCGAGCTGCTTCGTTCGTGCTGCCGCCACCAATGCGCGGGCCCGCGCGAGCCCGCGCATTGGTGGCGCTGCGGGCACCGATGCTCCCAAAAAAACCTCGGGGTCTGGTCAAGCCCGAGCTCGCGCGCGACGACGGGGTCTTCCTCCGCCGAGAGACGCCTGCCTCGTTGGGAAACGATCGCTCCTTCTTAGTTGGCCGAACGCCGCGAATTGTCCTGAAAAGCGCCCCAGACTTTTTTCGTAGAAACGTGCTCAGATGCACTTGATGGCAGTTTCCGCTCAGCGTACATCGTTTGACGGTTTACAGGATTGCACTCACATATAAATCATTCGTATTGCAACGGGCTTGCGGGATGCACTTACATAGCACTTAGCAGCTGCACGCGGCGATTGGGACGATGCAGCCTGGTCAAAGCGGACGATGCCTTTCGGGATAAGCGAGCGATCACCATTAGGCTCTGACGCCTGTAACGTCTCTGACGCCGCGATCCATGCGTCGCTGAGCGCTGCCAAGGAGCGTGAGAGCCTTCCATTTCCGCCCCACAAGCGTGCACTCCGCCTTTTCGAGAGCTGCATCGACGTCGCTCGCGGGTGGCAGTTAAAGCTGTACGTTTTTTTTTCAACCGACCCCAACGCCGCCGGCCGCTCCGAGCCACTGATCATCCCCGCCGCTGCCGCCGCCGCCGCCGCCGCTCCCGCGCGCGGCGCCAATCCTCTCGTCGGGCGGCCGCGGTACGTGACGGCGGCCCCTGACGCGCAGAGCTTTCTTCGCTGCAATTTCTTCGCTGCAGTCTGCTCGCGATCAAGCCTCGCCCCAATCCCGCGCGCCACCGCTGCCACTGCCGCCGCTGCCACCGCCGCCGCCGCCGCCGCCGCCGCCGCCGCCGCCGCCGCCGCCACCGCCGCCGCTGCCGCCGGTACTTGGCCGCGCTTGCCTCTCGCTTTATCTGCCTACTCTGAGCGCTTCAATTTCTCTCCCCGCGAATGGCGGCGGCGACCGCAGCGGCGGCGGAAGGCGATGGCGACGACGTCCGCTTGGTGGCGCTCGCGCTGCGCCGCGCTCGCGCTGCCGCTGCGGCAGCTAATGGGTCGACGGTAGAGCCCTTTGTCGGCTCCGAGAGCTAAACTCCAGCGGCGATGCAACAAAGGAGGCGCCGCGCTCGAGGCCGCCGCCGCCGCAGCCGCGGCCTTGCGCTCGCTCGGCCGTATTGACCGAGAAGCGGACGCGGCCGGCGCGGCGCGGCGCTGCCGGTGAAGAGCCCATTGTGCTTCGACCGCCTCGCACGGCTCGGCCGCAATGCGACAGCGGCGGCTGCGCGGGGCGAGCGTCAGTCGTTGTTTGCTCCTCTGAACGACCGCAGCGCCGCCTGGTGCAGCCAGGGGCTGCGGAGGCGTGCACCTGAGCCATTAGACGTCTCGCTTAGCGCCCGATCGGAAGTCCGTCGCAGAGGCTTCTGACGCAGACGGCCTGACGCAGCAGCAGCGGGCGCTCGCGAGCGCTAGCTGCGGCGGCCGCCGCGTACTGGCGGCGCGGGCCGTAAAACACGACGCCGCCTCCTCGGCGGGCAGCAGCAGCGTCGTAAAGTGCGACGGCGCGCGCGCGCCCTCTGCCGCGCACCCGCTGCGGCGCGCGCACCTGGCAGCAACGCTTCCGCCGCTCGCTGGTGCGGCGCTCTTTCGCGAAAACGGACGGCGTTCGGTCTCGAAATAGCGAAAATTGCTGAGCGCGTGGCTGACGGCTGAATTAGAAGGCTCTGCTTTTCTGATAGGTGATGCTGTTGTGCGACCATCACCATGTGCATGAAATGTAGGTGTCGTTTTCGACAGTTACCTAAACATTGAAAGTTTCATTCAGAAGACTGCTTCTACAGCTAGCCATCACGTCCAATCCCTATCTAAGATAAAGAGGTGTCTTCCACGGTGTCTTGCAAAAAATTTAACTAGGTCCTTACTTATGTCTCGGCTTGATTGTTGTAATTGTTTTTAGGCTGGGCTACGAAAAAAAAGCAACTAGGCCAGTGCAAATGAATACAAATATCGCTGCAAGGCTAGTTTTCAAGTCTCAGAGGTTTGACCACGTGCCTCCTTTGCTAAAAGAGCTCGGATGGCTTCCGGTTGATCAACGGATACAGAGCAAAGTTCTTACGCTGACCCAACGCCCACCACGGCTTGGCTCCGCCATACCTAGCTGAACTGCTGCACCAGTTTCAGCCTCCTCGTGCCCTCAGGTCCTGTGTGGACAATAGATTAACTGTTCCATTGCTCCGCTTAAAGACAGTTGGCGACGGAAGCTTTAGCTCTGCAGGTTCTAGACTGTGGAACTCGCTTCCACAATTCTTACGCAACGACAGCTACTCTCCTACTGCCGACTATGGCTCATCCTTTCAGCGGTCCTGAGCTGCTACTTCCATGCTACTCACTACCTCAACTGCTCTCCTGACTCTGCTATGCTTCCCACTTTCTCTTTGTTGCGCGAGACGAAGTCTGTTGGCTACCGAATGCGAACCAAAAGACGCTTAGGCCGATAGTGCGCTATACAAAACTCTCCTGCGTAACACCCACATAGTCTTTGTGGCTTTGTTGAGTTGCAGACGTAGATACATTACATTAAATTACATCGTACGTACAACTAGGCCGCTGAAGGATCTAGCTGACAAGTTGGTCGACCTTGAACTTGCCAGATGCAGCCAATCGTACTGGGTTGGAACGGCGCGTTGCGGGCCGATCAGCGCCCGCTACTCGCCTCTTCAAATAGGTCTGATCAGAGACCGGTCGGTGCTCACCGGCCCCCTTCTCTGCGTCTATGGCTCCACTAAATGGCGAAACTAGCCTTCGAGTTGGATTCGCTCTCGTCGATAGATATAATAATAAATATAATAATAAAATAAAATAGGATATCATATAATAAATTTACAGTGTTAGATTGACTTTCAAGTGTCCCAATTTACGAGTCTTTTGAGATAAGAGCTGTCTCTCGGCCGAATTTTTACTCGAGTTGAGAGCTAAAATTTGGGTTGCGAGCCAGCTTTAGACACCCCACCGCTAGATGGCGCAGCGAACGTCGCAGTGAACCACGCTGCGACATCCGCCATGAATCCCGCGCCACACACTCGTTCGCTTTAAGCAGTTGTAACGGAATTTCTCGCATGTATACGAGTGCGAGTGGGTGTGTCAGCGACGCCGGCGATGGAGGGGTGGAGGGAGGCATTGCGTGCGGCTCCTCTGGCTCCAGTTATGGTACGGCAGCGAAAGCCCGACTCATTTCAGAAACATTCTGAAAGCGGGATGAAGCAGACCTCATTGGACAGGTTTTCATCAAAAACCCCTGCAGATTAAAGTGATGAAAGCGCGGCGAAAAGGGAAAACATCGGCGAATAAGATTCGCGTATTCATTTCAGCCTTTCTCCTCCAACTCCGTCAGCATCTTCAAGTCGTTTGATCTACAAGTTAATGCTGTATATCGTAATTGATAAAACTCGCGTATTGCAATGCATTCCATTGTATTGTGTTTTCAAATAATAATAACAATGCACTTGATAAAGCGCCCTCAGAGAACTCAATCTCTTTCTAGGTGCTTTACATTTGCTGTAAAGTGAAATGCAATTGAATGGTAAGTAAAATCATGCTTGAAAAACAAACGAAATGAATAATATGGTTAGGGGTGACATGCACAGGGTCAGCATGCAAATGTGGTTAGTGGCAGCATGCTCAGCGTCATCACGCATAAGCACGTGATGGACGAATCATAGGGACCCACTAAATGCTGTCCTAAATAGGTGTGTTTTTAAGTTCCTTTTAAATGTGGTCAGGTCAGGGGATGTTCTGACGCAGGTCGGGAGGGAGTTCCAGGCTTTGGGAGCATACGAACTAAATGCACGGTCTCCAAAGGATTTAAGATTTGTACGAGGTATTTCTAGACTGTTGGATTCCGAAAAGCGGGTGGTACGATACTTGGCCTGATGGGGGAGTATGTCGGAGAGATAGGCTGGAGCCATAGAATGAAGGGACCTAAAAGTGAGCGACAAAACCTTGAAGTTAATCCGTTGCTTGACTGGTAGCCAGTGCAGGTCAGCGAGAAGTGGAGTAATGTGGCAACTGCGACGCTCACGACAGACATCCTAGCTGCAGAGTTTTGCACCAGCTGCAATCGCCTGATCACACATGCTGGTAGGCCAGTAAGCAGTGAGTTGCAGAAGTCGAGACGAGATGTCACGAATGCATGGACCAGCTTAGACGTGGTATCCTTATCTAAACAAGCCCGAATTTCAGCAATGCTATGAAGCTGAAAATAGGAAGATTTGACTGTGGAGCTGATATGGTCGTCTAACGAGAGGTCGCTTTGGAATATGACACCTAGATTTCGAGCTGATTCAACAGGAGATATGCTGGCAGAGCAAATTTTGAGAGACAGCTTTTCCAATCTCTGAATCACACTGGATTTGCCATAACTAGTAAGTTAGTTTTGTCATAATAATAATAATAATAATAATAATGTACTTGATAAAGCGCCCTCAGAGAACTTAATCTCTTTCTAGGCGATTTGCATTTGCTGCAAAGAGAAAGTCATCGTTTAGTTTTAGAAAATTTGCTGTCATCCAGGTGCGGATGTCATCAAAGCATGCAGCAAGTGAGTTGAGAGAATTTGAGGTGCTCGAAGGCTGGGAGTTATCAAAGCAAAGGTACAACTGAGTGTCATCCGCATAGAAGTGAAAGCCTAAATTGTGCTTGGCAATCACATCAGCAAGAGGAAGAGTATACACCGTGAAAAGAACCGGACCTAGCACGGAGCTCTGAGGTACTCCATATTTCAGAGGTACTTCAGATGATCTTTGTCCATTCACGTCAATACTCTGGAGTCTCCCACTGAGATAGGACCTGAACCTTGTGCAGAGCAGTGCCAGTGATGCCCAGGCGAGATGTGACATAAACTCCAGGTGCTTTTTGGTGGTTCCGGGACCGATGAATGGCATTTAAATTCACTTCAATGGGGAAAATTGATTTGACACACGAGTAATTTGAGTTTACGAGCTCCGTCATGGAAAGAATTAAACTCGTAAGTTGAGGTACAGGTTTCAGCAATACCCACCGATAAGCGAGCCGCTCGCTGGGTGGCAGCCAAAGGTCCGAAGGGCTCACACTTCACGACCCAGGTGTCGCGTGAGTGTCAGAGTCTTGCGGCGGGCAATTGATAATTTTATACCGCCAGAGGAAGTAGAAAAGAGTAACGGCTCGCTGATCTTGCAGCAGCCGCATGCGTACAGCGGCAGATGAACTTTACCAGCTATCACACCTCACCGCAGTGGGCCTCTTACAGGATTGCCTGGTGCAGGAATCTAGCCCACGTGACCCGGGCCCCGAAGAGCGAGCACTGCGGCCCCTAGGCTAAGGCAGCGAGGCTTGCTCCGATATACGTACGGCGCCAACGAATACTGCCGGTTCACAATAATTTCTCCTTACACAGTGAAGCATTCAACATCTTAAAAATAGTAACAACTTAGGCAATTACTACTACTCTCGTGTGCGCTATATAAATTAAGCCGATCAGTCTGCTGGCCATTGATTTACTTCGGTGTTAGCTGAGACGCGGGCGATGCTTCACACTTCACGTTCGGCGCAACTTCGAGGCCGCGTCGGCTAGCGCGCGCGGCTGCTGCTGCATCATTTTCGAGCTTTCATTTAGTGACCAGTGCACTTTCTGTCGCTCTCGTCGAAACCAAACAGCTCGTCCGCCTATCCCGGGTAACCTCTGTCAATGGGTCATCGAAGAAACCGCGGCCGCCAAATTAAGATTGGCGAACAAAGTTTGGCGGCAAATCTTCGCTCGGACACACGCTGCCACCGCGTCAATAGCGCCGCCGTCGCGGTGAGCGCTCCTCGTGGCTGGGCGGCAGAAGCGTCGCGCACTCACTGACCGCCGAGAGTGAGCGAAAATGAGACAGCGTCGTTTGCCACGCGCGATAGTCGCGGTCGTAGCCGCCGTCAGGTGCCGCGGGCGGCGCCTCGACATAGCGCCGAGTGTGACGAGTGCGACTTGGGAAGGAAGCGCTCCCTTCGGAGCAGCGCGCTCTCCCGCGCGCGCGCGGCGAATCGCCTCGCCGCAGAGGCCGCTCGACGCGCGCGACGGTTCGATTTTTAGCAAAGTCGCGCCACTCGGCTATTAAGCACCGGTCGCCCGAGCGAGCGAGCGAGCCGCTTCCACGAGAAGCCTCGCCCCTCTCTTCGCCGCCTCCGCTGGCGCGCCGCCTCTGCCCGCGCTCCCGAGCGTCGCCTCGCCGCGATCGCCGACGCAGTCGGCCGCCGGCGCGGCGCAATTTCGCGCTCGCGCGCGCATGCTGCCGTTCCTTTCCCTTCCCTTCGCTGATGGAACCAGCCGGTCATTGCGACGGAGCAACGAGCGGCGGCGGCAGCAGCCGCCGCGGCTCCGTCGCATATTTTAGGGCGCAGACGCGCGCGGGGATCGTCCGTCAATCTCTCTAGCGGGCGCAGCGGTTCTCGGACGCCACGCAGCCGAGATCGAGATCCGACGGGTAAGCTTCGCGTCAGTGACCGTTGAAGCACGACGCGCTGCCTTTTTAGTTAGCAGACGCCGGCCGCTTCTCGTCGGACACGGCGCACGAATGAGTTCGGCGCAAATGGCGCAGAGCGGAACCCCGAATGGCGGGCCGGGGATAACGCGAGATCGAGGCTCCGCGCGCTCCAAGCGCCAGTTCGGCTCAGCAAATGTAAAGCGCCTAGAAAGAGATTGAGTTCTCCGAGTTCTCTTTAAAGAGCTTTATCAAATGTATTATTGTTTTTATTCTTATTATTATTATTGTTCTTATTGGCTTGAAACCCGGTGCGTCAGAACGAGCTGTCGCCGCCTTCAGCACAGTTAAACCTCCTGGGCACGTTCGAACGAGCCCGCGACGCACATACGCTGCGGCTGCGGCTTCTGCTGCGCGCGCCACAGTCTCTCCTGACGCGCTCGAGCCTGACCGCCGCTACGCGGCAGCATGCGTCAGAGCGAGGCTGCCGAGGCTGGCGACGCTGGCCAAGGGCGGCGCCGCTCTTTGCACGTCAGAATTAAAATAAATCCTTTTTTCAGCGCCGCCGCCGCCGTGGACGCGCGACGGACCCCGTCGTGCACTTTACCACAGTAGCCTGGAATTAAAGGTGGCGCCTTCAAACGGGGCTCGCTGGCGCTGGCAAAGGCAAGGCGAAAATGCGGCGTCGCTGTGCAGGACTCGCAGTGCAGCTGGCGGCTAGGAGTTTGAGTTGACCTACCGTTCAAGGCATCGCGCAGATCGGTCGCTAGCGTGCGCTCCTGCTAAGGCAGAACTTCTTCTGCTACGCCCGGCGAACCGCCATCAACCGGCTGGTCCGGGTTTTTGGCCTCCCAACCTGTCGTTCGGGGCGATAATGACACGTACACGTTTTGAGAGCGCTCACTCCCTTCCGGTCTACGCAGTCTCAATAAATGTGCAACTAATCCGAGGAGAAAACTCGGCCACTCATTCTCGCACGCTCACGCGCGCAGACGGCGGTGCAGGTAGCTCCGAGGGCGGACGCGCACGGGCGAGGGGCTGCGCCCAGTCGCGGCGGCGGAGGCGGTCCATTTGGCGCAGCCTCGCTTTCACTTACGGACCGCGAACCGCACGGTCGGATTGCGCCTCAGGGCGCGAACGGTTCGAGGCGGTGCGCGAGCGTCCGCGTGGAGCTTGGCCTCTTAAACTTGCGCCGCGGCGGAGCGACTCAGTCCGATACGATGGAGATTCATCACGCCGTGCCCTGGCGCGCTCGTTCGGCGACCGTCTACGGCAGCGTCGGCGTCGGCGGCGTTGGAGTAGGACTAGGCGGATCGGTGCGGGTAAGTCGTGGCATCGCGGAGTCGCTCGCCACTCCGCTCGCGCTCGGCGAACGGAGCGAGCTGCACTTAGCTCTGCGCCGGCGCGTCGGCGGGGGGCGCAGGATCGACGCCACGGCGGCCGCGTTTGGCGCCGCCGCCGTGGCGTCGATCCTGCGCAGAGCAGCTCGCGAACCGGCCGGCGACGATCGGCTCGACCGGTGGTGAGCGGCGGCGGCGAGCGGACCTTGGCCGCCGCCGCCGCGGAGCGCGCTCTTCGCTCGTCTCCAGCCCTCGGGTACTACGAGGTTCGGAGCTCCGTCGCGTCTTCTCTCGTCCCTCGGGTACTACGAGGTTCGGAGCGCGAGCCCTAGACCGGACACCTTGGCGTCCGAGCCTGCGGCGGCTGGAGCGGCGGCGGCAGGGACGCGCGCGCTCTCCCTCCGCTGGTCGCCGCGTGCAGTGGCGCCGCTCCGCCGACATCGCCGCCATTTGGTGCAGTTGCCGCGTGGCGAATTGCGCGGCGTCGCCGACCCGAGCGAGAGCCCGTATCAGCGATCGCAATCGAAGGTAGGCTTTGCAGTTAAGCGTGACAGTTTCGGTCTATCAGCCGCCGCCCATTGCCGGCCGTCGCGGCTAGGCGCGGTGGCCGGCGATGGGGAGAGCGATGCGGTCCGCCAAGAGCAATCCTAGGAGGTGCGTGCAGGCCAGAAATGCCCTGTCGTTGGTTGCGGTACTCGACGGGATGGTGGCGTGGATGATGTAAGTGAGATGTGCTAAGCACGGCGTGCAGCGCTGAGAGATGCGGAGAGACAGATATATTGGTACAAATGGAGAGAGAGTGTGTGTAAGAGAGAGTGGGAGAGTGAGAGGAGAGAGGGAGAGAGAGGGAGGGAGAGGGAGAGAGAGGGAGAGAGAGAGAGAGAGGAGAGAGAGGGAGAGAGAGGGAGAGAGAGGGAGAGAGAGAGGGAGAGAGAGGGAGAGAGAGAGAGAGAGAGAGAGAGAGAGAGAGAGAGAGAGAGAGAGAGAGAGAGAGAGAGAGAGAGAGAGAGAGAGAGGGAGAGAGAGGGAGAGAGAGAGGGAGAGAGAGGGAGGGAGAGGGAGAGAGAGGGAGAGAGAGAGGGAGAGAGAGGGAGAGAGAGACAGAAGGAGAGAGTGAGAGAGAGAGAGAGAAAGAGAGAGTGAGAGAGAGAGAGAGAAAGAGAGGGAGAGTGTGAGAGAGAGTGTGTGAGAGAGAGAGTGAGTGAGAGAGAGAGAGAGAGAGGAAGAGAAGAGGAGAGGGAGGTAATACAGTCGCGGCAGACGACGTCAAGAGGGCGAGGCTCGCTGCTCAGCTTGAGATGAAAACCTCTGGAAAGCCACATGCATCGCTCATTGTCAGACCCACTCAAAATCACTGGAAGTAAAGACGATTTTGGAGAGGAAAGAGAGAAAAAGAATCATGGATGAAGAATGAAAGTGTGAGAAGGCCAGATTAGGAGAATGAAGAAAAAATAGGAGCATAAAATGCCGAGGCAGCAATGGAGTTGAAGAGAACTGAAGAGAAAACGAGAGAACGAGAGAGTGAGTTAGAGAGAGAGAGAACAAGCAAGCGAGACATGGAGAGAGAAAATGTGAGAGAAGAAGGTGAAGAGACAGAGACAGAGACAGAGACAGAATGAGAGAGATAGACACAGAGAGAGACAGAGACAGAGGCAGAGACAGAATGAGAGAGATAGAGACCGAGACAGACAGAGACAGAAGCAGGGGAGAAGGATGGAGGAAAGGCAGAGAGACTAGAGAGAGGGGGCGAGAAGAGAACAGGTGCGAGTAGAAAAGAGGGTGAAGCTCGGAAAAACCTCGGCGGCGGCGGCGGCTTCGGTCGTCGTTGCTGATCGCTGCCGCCGCCGATCGCTCCCACGAAGTGTGACTCGGCGGCGGTTAGCTGCCGCCGAGTAGTCTTTGTTTACGCGGCCACATTACAGAGGCTATTAGGCGAGGGCACAGAATGGGCGAGACCCTCTCGGGAACAATGGAGCTTTCTTTTCTAGTCCTGTAGAGCATGTTGCGGTCTTGTTGTTGCACCCATTGTAAAGGATTCTGGGGCCGGCCTCGCGCGGCTTCCAGGCGACAGGCGCGAGACGACGACGACTCGCTGTTTATTCTTTGCGCGCGACGAGCTTCGTGCACGGATCGCGACAATAAGCAGTGGCTAGCAGTGGCGACTGTGCACAATGGAAGTGCTTGCTCGGTGCTCGCTCGGCAGGACTCGCGGATTTGGAAACGGTAAAGGTTTCTGTTGCGTTGCAGCGATAGCTGAATGGCTGCTTTGACTCTCCATTAAAAAGGCTGCTACAACGACGGCAACTTTAGATCTTGCTTAACCTGGCTTAATACGGCAGAGCGTTGGTGACCCTGGTGCGCCCCCCCCCCCGAGCTGACGACGAAGCGTGTAGCTCAGCATGTAACACAGCAAAAAGCTGCATGGGACCGCGAACGCATGCGAGAGGGAACAGTAGAGGGTGGCGAGTCTGGAGTGAGAGAAGAGACAGAGAGACAGGCAGACAGACAGACAGGCAGACAGACAGGCAGAGACAGAGACAGAGAGACACAGAGAGAGACACAGAGAGAGAGAGAGAGAGACACGGAGAGAGACAGAGCTACAGGGAGAGAGTGACACAGACAGAGGCAGATGCAGAGACACATAGAAAGGCACACAGAGAGATACAGAGAGACCAGAGAGAGACAGAGACAGTAGAGACAGGAGAGACAGTAGAAACAGTGAGAGACAGAGACCAAGATGCCGACAGAGAGAGAGAGAGAGAGGGAGGGAGAGAGAGAGAGAGGGGGGAGCTGAGAGCAAACGAGTAAAGAGAGAGTAGAGAGAAAGATGGCTAAGGAAGAGATTGCAGAAGCTGAGACCAGCAGAGTGCTCGAACGCATGGAATTGATTGACTCTCGGGGGGGGGGACTGTCGATGGGTCAGTGACCAGATCGCGTGCGTTTGCAGCCCTGATCTCAGGGTTTAGCTCCTGAGTTTAGCGCCTGAGAGCACGTCTCCTAAACGCGCCTCCTGAATCGAGAGCCGAGCAGCGATTTCGGGCCTCGCGGCCAGCCAGTGCGCCGCCGCCGGCGCTGCGGCTCGGAGCTCGCTCTCGCGGCGAGCGAGCTCGCAAACCGGCCGCTTTCCGGCTGGCGGGCTTTCAGGACCCGGCCGCCCTGCTCTTATCCCTCGAGCTGTCGCTCGCTCGCGCCCGCCCGTCGGCTACCCGCTCCTACCCCACAGACTGAAGCCTCTGAACGCCCATCCGACTCGTCGGCTGCGGCGGACGCGAATCGGTGGCTCGCCCGCTCGCCTGCTGCCCGGGTGGTGCGCCGAGGCAGCGGCGGCCGGTCGACTGGCGCTTGCAGCCAGCGCCGACGCGGAGGCGGCCGCACTGGCTGCAAGCGATCCGGTCCGATCAGCTGGAGGCGGCAGCGAATCCAGCAGGCGCCGCCGCCGACTCCATCGATGAACTCTCGCTCGTGCGCGTCCACGAGAACGTCCTCGCTCTGCCGAGCCGCGCCCCCGCGGCAGCGAGCCTAACAGTAGCTGCCACCGGAGCTCTCAGTGAGCACCGGCGCGAGCAAGGGCGAGCGGCTGTCGCCCTGGGCTTTGAGAGCCTCCGTTCGGGACTTCGCGAAGGAGCAGGGTCCTCATCCTCGGATCGAACATTGGTCTAAGTTTCAAACGGTAGCCGATTCGATAGCTTGTTGCCCGCACAGCGGCAGAAATGCCGTAGTGACCGTCAAACGGCTCTTGCAGCGGAAAACGAGGAGCGGCTCGAGACTCGAACTCGCGACCAGGATCGCGATGCGAAAGGAGTATTTACCGCCCGGCTCAGGCAGTCCAATCGCGCTGAGCGCCTCTAGTGCCTTCGGCCGACGGAAGCGTTGCAGCTGCTCGGCCATCTTGTTTATCAAGTATGATTTTACTCACCATTCAATCGCGTTTCCCTTTGCAGCAAATGTAAAGCGCCTAGAAGGAGATTGAGTTCTCCGAGGGCGCTTTATCGAGTGCATTATTATTATTATTATTACTATCGTCGGTGGATGCAGCCGCTCAGTCTTCTCGGAGCCCGCTCGAGATTCCTCCGCGACGGCTCGAAAACAATAGAGCCGCTTCCGGCGACCGAGTCTTCCTTTCGCGCAAAGTGGCGGCTGCCGCTGCTGCCGCGTCGCCTATGGCTTATGGCAGCAACCGACTCGAGTGATGCAGCGCTGCTGCCGCATTTTCGTCGCAGACGTCGCATGAGAGGTCGCAGCTCGCGGAGCAGCTGCTGCTGCGAGGCGGCCGCCACGCGGCGATGCCCGGCGGCGGCGTCGGGCCGCCGCCGCCGCCGGGCATCTTTCACGACAGCCCGTCGTACAGGACGGAGTCGCACATTTACGAGGAGGTCGGCCCTCCCGAGCCGCCGCCAAAGCTGCCGCCGTACTACAAGAAGCACGTCGATCCGTGGTGCGCGTGCCAGCTGTGCAGCCACGCAGGAGGCTACGCGACGAGCGGCGCCGAGGCGCCGCCGGGCTCGGATCCGCCGCCTTACGAAGGCTGCTGCTGCCATGCGTGCGGCTGCCGAGGCAGCTGCGACAGGGACGATGCTTACAGCGCCGTCGGACCGAGAGGCGGCGCTCGCCAAGCCGCCGCCGGAAACGCCGCCGCCGCCACATGCGAAGCCTACGCGTGCCAGCAGGCGCATCGGCTCTCGGCGGCGGCGCTGCCGACGCGCTCCGCTGCTTGTCCGGGACTACGCGGCGGCCACTTCGCGCCTTTCCCGGCCGCCGCCGCCGCCGTCGGCGTAGCTCGCTCGAGTAACTTCCGCAGCCGATGCCCGGCGTGCGACTCCGGCTACGCGGGCTCGGCCGACAGTCGGCCGCCGTCGGCGGACTGCACGCGTGCGGACTGCCGCGCAGCTGCAGCCGGCGGCGGAGGCGGCTGCGGCCTCGCGCAGCCCGTCAGCCTGCTCAACGGCGACGCGGGAATGGCGACGCTGAGCGCGTCCTACTCGGAGAAGCGAGGTCGCGGCAGCGGCGGCACGTGGAAGACGACGTTCCGCTCGCTGTCACCGTTTCCCTTGCTCAAGCGCGGCGGCAGCACGTGCTCCACTCCAACGGGCAGCGAAGGCAAACGGGGCGGCGGCGCCAGCGAAAGCGGCGGCTGCTGCCACCGCAGCAGCGGAATCGACTCGGATCGACGCCGGAAGCTGTGCTGCGCAGCGGTCGCCGTGGCCTTACTCCTCGTCGCGCTCGCCGTCGGACTGGCCGTCGTCTACGCAGGTGCGTGCGGCCGCGGCGCAAAGCGCTCGCGCTTCCCGAGGCGCACGCCGCAGGTGCACGCTGCTGGACGCCCGACTATAATGGCGGGCGCCCACCGAGCGGAAGGAAGACGACGTGAAGGCAGACGGGAAGGAAGTGCGCGGGCGCGCACGACCGCTCGCGCGGCCGCCCGTCGTCGTCGCTCGCGCGACCGACCGCGCGAGCGACGAAAATGAACGCGAGCGGAAGCGAAAGAGACTGCGAAGAGCGCACGGCGGCGCCAATCGAGCCGACTGCAGTGGAACGGGGCGACGTGAGAGGCGACGAGCGAGGCGCCTGCGCGCTTGCGCTCGTCTCGCTCGTCGATGCGAACTCATGACGTCCTCCTGCGTCGATTTGCCGCCACGGCCTCTGCATTCCAGCGAGCGACCAAAGAAAGAAAGCGAGGCCGAAGCGGCACTCGGCCTCGCCCTAAGCGCTGGGCAGCTAGTGTGCACTTGTGTCCGTTCTAGGGCAGCGAGCGTGCGGAGGGCCCGTGGAGACGACCCGAGTGCTCGGCAGCTTTCGCGTGACGCAAGGGCCCTATTCCCAATACAGTCCGGAGCTCGGAGTGAACACGTCTCCGAAGTTCAGCAACTGGTCGTCGTCGATGGCGGCAAAGGTAAGCTTCGCCGCGAGCCTCCGGGCGAGTGAAGGAGTGGAGAATGCGTGGAGAACGGCGGATTATTATGCGGCGGATTATTACGCGGCGGATTATTATGCGGTGGATTATTATGCGGCGGATTATTACGCGGCGGATTATTATGCGGCGGATTATTATGCGGCGGATTATTATGCGGCGAGCCGCGACAAACGCTGCCGGTGGGCGGCGACGAAAGCAGGACCGCGAGTCAGCGGCGTGACGCTGCACACTGCTAATCGCTACAGCGGCGCATGCGTCGGTCGGGTCGTGGCCGCGAATAGGGCCACGATCTTCGCGCGGCTTCTAGCGGCGACTATGATGCATCCGGTGCCTGCGGCCGCGCGGCTGGAGGCGCTAGGCAGTGTGGCGGCCGATTGATCGTGCGGCCGGGGCTACGCGGCTCTTTCTACTCAGAGGATAGAGCGCGAGCTGGGGCGCTGGCGTAAAGAGAAGCTCGTCGCAGAGCGCAGCCCGGCGTCCTTGACCGGCTTTTCTTGACCGGCGCGACGAGCTAATGGCTTAGAGTTAGTTGTTTTGCACGGTCCTGCGAACCTGGACGCACGCAAGCACCACTCATGAGCTCTGAGCGAGAGCATCGCGTAAATTCGCGTGGTTAGCGAGCGGAAGAGTGTGGCCTCGTCGTGACGCAGGAGACGGAGCACGACACCTGAATTGAGACCGAACTGAGCCCGACGATCGAGTTTTTCATTTGCAAGAGCAGGGGGGTGGGAGGCTCGTCTCTCTATTCTTCCGTTAGCGCGAACGACCAAGTGCTCATACTAGTGAGCTGAATTTCAAATGTATTACAAATGCTTCTTAATGCCGTAGCGAATGCCTGCCGGACATTTTTCCAATTGATTGCATTGACTACGGAGCACTGAATCGGGTACCTGTGTGAGTAACCTCATGTAGTCACTCACTAACCACACTTGCATGCTGACCCTGTGCATGTCACCCCTGACCATGTTATTCTTGTTTTTTATTGAGCATGCTACTACTGACCATTCAATCATGCTTCCTTTGCAAATGTAAATGCAAATGTAAATGTAACGTCAGCAAATGTAAAGCGCAAAGAAAGAGATTGAGTTCTCTGGGGCCGATTTATCAAGTGTGTCATTATTATTATTATTGCTATCATTATGTCTACGCAGGGGTGCTTTTTTAGTGAAAAAAAACTGCAAAAGACCCGCGGCTTTTTCATCGTAAATGAATGACAAGGGAAAAAAGCTCGTAAAAAGCGAAAACTACGCATTCCTTGAGTAATACCTCCACAATATTCCGTCATTACTTCACCGGGTGCCTTTACTCTTTAAATACCCGTCGAAATCAAAAGCTAATGCATAAGTAACCAAATTGCATCTTTATTTGATATTAATCTAGATTAGTATTAATAGATTCTTAATATTCTAGATAATAATCTATAATAAATAATCTAGAGAGGGGAGCTCCTTAACGTTCAACGGAAAGCTCCTGGGCAATCAGAAAGTCGCGCCATTTCGTCCCACGATTTCGTCCCGTCCTTACGAGATTCCCGCCACGACAGGAGCTCATCCTGCCGACCTGTGCGTCCTTAGCAACATGTGCGCCCCTAGCAGCATGTGCACCCTTAGCCTCCCTTACATTTCGAGCAAGAGTGGCTGGCATTAATTCTTCTTTCTTATCTGTCCTGGTAGTAGGAAAGCTCAAAAATCATTGGCGCTAACCATTCTTCGTCCATAGAATGTAGGGCCTCTTAAGTCAGTTAAGCCGATTTCCTCCAATCTGAGATTATAAAAAATAAACAGTTTTCTGCTATAGAAATAGCAGCTCGCCCACCTCCCATAGCGATGCACGTAGTGCAGTGCCTGCTGCTAAGGCATTCTGGTTAGGTGGGTGCACTCGCCGCAGCAAAGCTCGCCGCAGCAAAGTGTACTGATCCATGCGTCCTTGTCAAAGCTCAGCGTGGCATAAAGATGAGTATAAGGTTCTTATAATAGATTATGAATGACTTAAATAAATGCAGTATGCTAGAGATAGCATGGTAGAGATAGTGTTCGTGAGCTCCACGAATGTACCGCATGCAAACATATACCTGCGTCTCTCTACTGGCTCTATAGAATCTTTGTCTCCAAAAACTTGTTGATTAGCACACTCGCTTAACTTCAATAAGCATTAAAAAGCATTTTCAACTCACAGACGTCTAATCTAGAGGGTTTTGCCCAGCGGTGGGCGCTCGCCCCAACCAAGGTCAAGGAGAATGTATTTAATGGCCGAGGTCGTGGGCTCGAGCCCCATAGCATATATGACATGCTTCAATAAAGATTGAGTTCTCCTAGAACTCTATGAAAATGAGTTATATTTATATTTATTTATATTATCCAAACCTTGTGCCTTAAATTGGGGCATAAGTGCTCTAACTTCACAACAACGTTCGCGGGTTCGATTCCCGAAGCAAGTAATCTGTATTAACATCCGCACGATTGTAGCTGAGGTTCTTATGCCACTCTGTAGTATGTGACTGTCGAGTCAGCCGAGCATTAATCTACCGTTTTTTGCATACCTATTAATACTTTTACATTTCCTGTGATATGCATTGCTGTTCTTAGCCTTGTTCTTTTTAGATCGGTAGACTATTTACGTAATCCTGTCAATAGCAGCAAGAGCAGAATTTGTTGTGCTTACTGGTCTTGATATTTAGCTACTCTCAAGCCTGGGTTATTTATTCTAGATCGATTATGTGTACAGCCGAAGCAATATTAGCGCCATCTACATTGGCTCGGAAGTGCTGCGTTTCAGGTGAGCTGCCAGTATGACGAGCTGCTTGTAAAAGCCAGAGGGCGACTGACACTACGACGGGCAGCTGCGCTTGCGCATGAAACAGTGTTTATCTTTGGAGCGTCAGCTTGCACAGCCCTAAGTTTGATCACTCATGACCACGCATTAAAAGACTAGACGTACTAGACACTAAAGTATACTTAGGCAGAGTGATAAAATTAACAGGACCAGCACGATTAAAATGGCCTATAGATGCATCGTATAGCGTAATTATGTGTATGAAAATGCAATATTAACGCCAGCTGCTTGTTCTTACATTTCCAGTGCAGCTGGTGTTCCCATTGCCATGTAATGCCTTATGGCGATCATCTCGCACCCACCATGCATTTACTCTCTCTCTCTCTCTCTCTCTCTCTCTCTCTCTCTCTCTCTCTCTCTCTCTCTCTCTCTCTCTCTCCTCTCTCTCTCTCTCTCTCTCTCTCTCTCTCCTCTCTCTCTCTCTCTCTCTCTCTCTCTCTCTCTCTCTCTCTCTCTCTCTCTCTCTCTCTCTCTCTCTCTCTCTCTCTCTCTCTCTCTCTCTCTCTCTCTCTCTCTCTCTCTCTCTCTCTCTCTCTCTCTCTCTCTCTCTCTTTCTATCTTCCCATTGCGCAACTCAGGCCTTCTGCTAAAGGCATGCCGCCCGCACGAGATGGCCAGATGTGAGCTGCAGAGCCCACAGATGGCGCTGGCTTTCTGTTTGAGAGGGCTCCAGTGTGACTCAACGCTTCACTTCTCTTAGCTCTTCGTGTAAAAACAGGCTTCATTAAGAGCGGCTCTCTCCCTCAGCCCACCATACACAGAGGCACTCTCTATTCATCCCGCCTCCCTTTGTTGTACTTGGACACAAAGGTGAACGCTAAGTTTGTTTGCCAATTAGACGCCATTGCCTCTGGCAATGCGACGAAGCTTTGCTGCGCTGGTTACTGGTTATGTGCTCGCTGAGAAAGAGAGAAAGCCGGTCGGTTGCTAGCCGCTCCCTCCTTGCGCAGTCATAGAAAGGCGAGGAGGCACTGCACGGTAGGCGTCGCAATGGCTCGACAGCCAGCGCCACCTATAGGACGCATGCACTTCCCAGCAGTCTGCAGCGAGCGGGCCTGTGGCGATGGGAAACTTGAAGTCCGCTAACTTTGCGATTGTTTTTTGCAGGCCAGGCAGCGTGTTCGTAGACTTCCGGCTAACGTTCCAAATGGCCGGCGGCGGGCAGCCAGCCGCTACAGTGGACCAATCAGCGCTCAGGCAAGCCTGGCTGGAGGAGGCAGACTATAAAGGAAGCTTGGCCGACGCCACCGTCTACCTGCGGTCAAGCGGAGGCAGCATAGTAATTGACGCTGATTCCATTTCGTTCACCCTTGGTAGGTAAAGCAGAGCACTCTCGGTGTCTTTCCTACTGTCATCACACATAAGCCTTTGTCTTCGGTCCATCTGCTGATGGCTACACTGCCTTCATCATTGGCTCGCTATTGCCAAGAGAGTCGAACACTTGGTTTATCAAGCGCTATCACATTTACCCGTGTGCCGTCTGCGTATCTACAATTGTGTGCCTTCAAGCATCTCTGTCTTTAGCTTCAAAAGTGCACAAAGACAAAGCGGGTTTTGCGCTGGAGAGTTTTCTGTAGCAAACTCGAAGCTTAAGCGGCTTGCGGTGGACGCTCGGTAGTCAATAGATAACATCTCACGCGGCTAAGAGGGAGCAAGAATCGCAGAAGAATCAGGAAGACAGTCGAGGAAGTGAGCTTCGCAGAAGCAGCAACGTGTGGCCACTGTAGAGGATGTTCGTCGTCGTGCTGAAGCGGAGAACATGTTGTCAGCAGATGCGAGTTTGTGTTGCACAGCCTACGACTTGCAGAGAAAAAGCCTGCGCTGCCAGCGGTCTTTCAGTGAACAAATGGAGCGGCTATTTGTTGTCCGTAGAGGACGCGAGGGCCAAAAAAACAAGGCTGAAACTGATGTAACAGTTCAGATAGGTATGAGCGAGCTAAATCCAAGGTCAACCTTGTCGATCAGACTGAAAACGTTGCTCTGTGTCAGCTGATCAATTGGTAGCCATAGCAGCTTTATTGATTATTCCGTGTAAAATGCTCTGACCTCCTTGCCGAGAATAATGGAGCTCTTGAGAGTAGCCCGCATGCGAACGTTCGTATCCCATGACGTCACCCACGTTGCCGGGATTCACTGGATTCACTGCATCGCGGCTCCGCGCTTGCGCAGCGAGCTCTCTTCCGTCTCCTGGGGCTCGAGCTGAGCAGAGTCGCATTGATCGTCCAGAGCGGCAGGCACCCAGCGGTGACCGCCAGGCATGTTTTTGCAGACGCTAACCCAGACTCGCTGAGCTCTGACCTGGCTTTCAAAGCCGCCAACTCGACGCCTCGGCCTCGTAAGTACTCGCGGGGTCGGAAGAGCGCTGCGAGCGGAAGTCGACCACCGGAAGTAGCGGAGCGTCGGCCGCTTAGCGCGTCTAACCAATGGCAGCACACGCGTTGCAGCCCAGAAGTCGAGCTCGGCCTCAGTCTCGGGAGCGTGCGAGCCCATTCTTGTGAGCGAGTGCCAGAGCATGTTCTGGAATTCGACGGGAACCGCGTTTCCTAATTTCGCCGGATACGCCTCGCAGGTAAACACAAAGCAAAGCAAGCAAACGCGATAGAGCTACGCCATACGACCAGTTCTCCGAGCTCGGCAAACCACTCTCAGGATGGTTCGCTCGCGTGACAGCAGCTCAGCGCCGCCGAAACGGCCCGCCGCCGCTTCGTCGGAGCTTCCCCCGTGCGGCATCCGCACGCAGCCGCCAACTCTTGGCAATTTGCCGGCTTCCGACTCGGAAAGGAGAAGCGGAAGGTTGGCCCGACCTTACCGACGATCTTGCTGATGACCTTGCTCTGCTCTCCGACCGCTAAGCGCCCCGAAAAGCCGAAAGCGCTAATCGGGATGTGGGGGCGGAGGCGATAAATGGTTCAGCTGTCACTGGCTGTTGGTAGTCTCCACACCGACACCTCGAGACGTCGTGTTGCTCATTTCTCACGTGGCGCTCGCAATGGCCTCGGCTGCTTGCCGCCGGGTGCTTGCTCACAGACACCCGGGGCACCTCCCCGCCCATTGTAACCACTTGCGCCGAGAGCGGCGACGATCCTTAAAAACGTCTTCGGCACTTCGCCGCCATATTGTGCACGGTCCCGAAACCTCCTGCTCGGTCCTTTGGCAGGAGGCTCGACGTCTAATCACACTCTCCCTAGCCAGCTCCAGTCAACGCTAATCGAGCGGCAATTATTCTGCGCAAAACATATTGAGAGTAGATTGGAACGTTTGCGTTATTGCGTAGGCTCATACGAGGAGGCCCCTGGCCGTATCCGTATTTCCGCTTAACATCTTCGGCAATAAAGCTGCTACGGTTAAAATCTGTACTGCGCGTACTTGTAGTCTCACTTACTACACTGTGACGTTGGACCATGCCTCGAAATATCAAGCTATAAAGGCACAAAGAAGTGCGAATGCCTAGGCAAATGTCAGGCTCGGGTTAGCTTGGGACGCTAACCGCCACGGACGCCGCCCCCCACGGCGGCCGCGGTAGTAGCGCTCAACCCGATACTGCAGAGGGGAAGTCTCAATCTCAATCGCCCGCGGTTAGACCAACAGAGAGGGCACATCCGCCGGCTTCGCATCGGGCGTCGCATTTTGTTTGCGCCGTTCCTGTCATTTATTGTGCTGCCCTTTGTTAAATCTGTTCTCGCGCTGGTCGCAGGCTCCGGCCAGCACGGCGGGGTGTTTGCACTCAGCCAGTCTTTTGTTGACCTTTCCAATGAAGAAAGCGTGTATAACACTCTGATTCGATCCTGGAGCTAATTGTGCTTAGCATGAAGAGAGCATTTACCTAAACGTACAACACGCGCTTATTTTGTCCAGTCTAAACAGAGAAAGGGCAGAGCACACCAAGCTTTCCGGAGAAGCTACCTGGTTGGGCGAAGCCACTATGTGAAGCTCTGGTGGAGCTGCCGACGCAGGTCTACGGCCGGATATAAAGCAAGTTAAGAAGGTGGTCGGAATATCAGGCATGGGTTGAGGAGCTCATTAAGAGGTTTAAGTAAGGGATGATTTCTCAGCCCGGATAGTGTGAAAAACGGTCCACGCGGATGTGAGCGAACACGGACCGGATGGGCCTTACCGTTGGACAGCCGGTAAAGAAGCTGCTCGAGCAACTGGGCGAGAATGTCGCCAGCCGAGGATTTGAAAATCAGTTGAAACAATATGATCAGGAGATTTCCCGAGATCCCTTCGCAAAGCGAGACGCATGTGAGGCCTGAGCTCAAGGGGCCTCATCCTCTGCCATCTTTTGCTCAACCTCGAGCCTCTGTGGTAGACTAAAACGACACCTAGCCCCCATCGATTGACAATTCTTACATTTTCCAAGAGGAAGGTTCATAAGAACGTTCTAATAATAATAATAATAATAATAATGACTCGTACGTTTATCTCTCTCCACAGGGAACTCGATCTCCGCCAGTGCTTGTCAAAGCTGTCCCTCTTACTGAAGACGATTCAGGGACACTGTCGCCTTCGGCGAGTGGCCGGGAAATGTCTCGGCTGCATGAAAAAAAAATCTTTTGGGATATACGCATCGGAAGGTTCATTCAAGACGGCTGTGCAATGGCTGGCAACAAAACACGGCTCCGATAGGGACGATGGAAAATCCGCCGCAGGCAGCGAGGCTAGCATAGTCTATGTGAGCAGAGCTAGCAGAATGTTCGAGCAACCTCGGGTCGCTGAGGTCGAGATTGTGACGTCGGCATAAATGAATACCGCACATGCCACCGCCTCTCGAAAGGGACGTTTAAGTATCTCACATTCGCAGTTCTAGCTCCCTATATAGGCCTTGTGGCTAGCGCTGAACCCGTTTTGGGCTGCACCCATTAGCTATTGGTATCTATGGAAACAAGTCGAGGGGAAGTCGGCTTGTTTACGGTAGCCTTGAATCGTCCGAAGAATTAGAACGTATAAATGAATGGCAGCGAGCAATTGGATAAACCAGTGCATTTATGCTCGCGCCGCTGCTGCATGCAGTTCGGTGCACGCCAGCTTGGCTAGCCGCCGCCGGAAGCTGCTGCTGGCAGACTCGGGCATCTACAGCGAGTCTTGTATAGTTGCAGACCGGCCTGCAGCGACAGGTCTCCATCCTTATGCTGCTCACCCAGCGCTGCTACGCTCTCTGGAACGTGTTTGTGTGCGCCGTCTACGTGCCGCGCTGCGGCTACTCGGGCAGAAATCAGGTTCCTCCGTGCCGCCATCTCTGTGTCGGTAAGCTAGGGCAGTGCTGGATTTATCTATCTTGAGGAACTCTGCGCCCTCCTGGAGCAGACCGGAGATGTTCTCCAACGCTCGCGCTGACTTGGCAAACGCTGCCGCTTTCAGATGCTCTCAGGAGCTGCGAGAACTGGATAACTTCGCTGCAGCTTGAATTTCCATTCAACTGCTCTCAATTTCCCGACGGCCAGGATTCAGATACTTGCGTGAGCAGCAACGTTCCACGTAAGGCAGAAAGAGCAAGTGGTGCACGCTGTGCCCTCTGCCGCGGTTTGCTCTTCCGCCTCCTCTGGGCTTAAGCCACTTGCCACGTCGTCTCTATGCATCCGCGTAATCAGTGCATTTCACCTTAGCTTGCCAGCCGAAGACATTCAGATGCGACAACACATCATGTCAGCCACTTCGAAACAGATGCGACGGCGTCATTGACTGCGTTGACGGCACAGATGAAGCTAACTGTAGTAAGAGAGTTTGCCTCGGCTCGCATTTCGTTGGCTTTTTTCAGTTGAGCTGCTACGAAACTGCTTTAAGCGAGGAGCGTGTTGCTTGCGATCGGTAGCTCAGACTCGGTGGATTGTATAAAAGTTGCAGGCTCAGCTTTGAACATGATTTGTCACTTAAGGAACTAAGTGCGCCCTCTTGGTTTCAACCAGCAACAGTCATTCGAGTTGCATTTAAAGCACGGGGGGGGCCGGCGCGGCCCCCGGCGATCTGTTATTGGTCCACTTCTTTTCACAACTTATGAGCTCCCTCTGGAGGATCCCCAAGCAGAATATGAGCTTTCATTGTTACGCCGATAACGCAATAGCTTTATCTGAACTTTGATCCCTCCCAGCCTTCAAGAACCTTGAACTCTCTCAACTCCGTTGCTGCACTTATCTATGACATTTTATATAAAAATATAATTCATTTATATAGCGCCCCAAGAGAACTTAATCTCTATTCAAGCGCTACACATATGCCTCGGGGCTCGAGCCCACGACCTCAGCCAGACCTTGGTCGGGGCGAGCACCTTATCCGCTGGACCAAACCAGCTTCACGCTGAGATTACAGCAGCGTTTCTTAAATTGAATGATTTTAAAAATAACTTACCTGGGTAAACCTTGTTGTGTCTCTGAAATTGAAAACCTAACCCTAGAACAAGCCTGGCCGCATATCTTCGGTATCATCTGCTAGAAATACGGGTGTCCTGTTCCATAATGACCTCTCATATAGGCTACGAAGTCAGCGCACAAAGTCAAGTCTGCTTGCGCTCAGTTTCGTAAAATAGCGAAACTATTCTGGCATGCTGAGATAATGATACCAGAGCCAAGCAGAGTCTGTGCATTCATTGGTCCCTTCCCGTCATGGCGTCATCCCGTCATGGCTACTGCGGCTCGCCAATCGAAAGTCGTCTGGACTGTACGACAAGACCTTTCCTTATACGTTGGAGCAAAACATCGCCGGCTGTTGCGGTTTTTTTCTAGCCTGAATGTCGCAGTTTCCACGTCACATGACCTGCATTCTCTCGATCCGGCATACCTATCGGAAGTAAATTCCCATTTGCATAGGCATTATGCTACCCGCTCTTCTGACACAAGTGTTGCACGCTGTGCCTCGAACCAACCTCTAGTATTGGGAGACTGTGCCTTCAGTTCACAAACTCGCAAAGCCTAGAGCTCACCATTGACTGACTTGCGAAGTTCTCTGACTTGTTGAAATTAAAAAAAAGAAGCTGAAACCCCGCCCGCTCGTCACAGCCTGTGAAGATCCGCACGAATTGTCCTCGACGTTTAAATGTGCATTTTATCGCTAACCACATTGACATGCTTGCTTCCTTTCCAGCATATCTAAAGCGTCTAGAAAGCGACTTAATTCCCTTAGGGTACTACGTATATGTCTTAATATTACTGTAATGATTGGTCTTGTGTTTTTAGAAAATTTCACTTGCACTCCAGACCAGTTTCATTGTTTGAACGGCAACTGCCGACCCTTAATCTGGGTTTGTGACCAGCACAACGATTGCGGTGACAATAGCGATGAAGTAGGATGTAAACCAAATGGTGAGAACTATCTCAATTTTTCAATCTTAGCTGCCAGTAATAATACTTAGAAAACAGAAAATGGCTGCGAGCGACAGCTCATAGCGAGTGCTGAGGGCGTGTGGGCACATTTATCGTGTTTTTCTGTAGGAGATTGCTCTGCAAACATGTTCCGATGCAATAAAGGCGGCTATAGTCTCTGGAACGAGACTACGGACTGCATACCCGCGTCTTACACGTGCGACGGTACTCGAGACTGCTCTGATGGAAGTGACGAAGACCCGGTGTACTGTCGCGGTGAGTTTTCAGTGATCAGATGGGTCAAGTACAAACTTTCCCGTAGCAATGTCGCGAGCTCTGGCGAGGTCTTTCTTGTAACAACCGCAATAAAAATTACTCTCATAATTGGCCCTAATGGGAATTCAAATAAAACGAAAGTGTGCTCTAGATTTTCTCTTAGAGGCAAGGTTTGAGAAAAGCGAATAGCAATGAACAAAACGTCAAGAACAATTGTCAAGAAAAAGGCTGCTGTACTGAAGTCTGGCAAACGACATATGTATATACATATATATGTGTGTATATGTTTGTGTGTGTGTGTGTGCGTGTGTTCGAGTGCGTACGTGCGTACGTGCGTTCGTGAGTGCGTGCTTGAGTGAGTGCTTGAGTGCGTGTGTTTGTGTGTATGTGGGTGTGTGTGTGTGTGTGCGTGCGTGTGTTTGTGTGTGTGTGTGTGTGTGTGTGTGTGTGTGTGTGTGTGTGTGTGTGTGTGTGTGTGTGTGTGTGTGTGTGTGTGTGCCCCTATGTGTGTGTATATATAGAGAAAGAGAAATCAGAAATAGTGAGAGAGAAGAGTAAATAGCTAATGGGCAGATTGAACGAGAGAGAAAAGAGAATAGATACAGAGAAAAGATAGATTATACAATGAAGGAAATAGAGAGAATGAGAATTTCCCCAACCAAATCTGTTGGTCCATAGTGTTAAATGTGGCTGAGATATCAAGAAGAGCCCTCCTCCCTCCCGGCTACCGTAGCCGAGCGGACACAAGTTTAAATAGAGTGCACGAAGAGCTGACTGAATCGTCTCTTCGAGCGACTTTTCTCTGATATGCAGAGATATGTTAGCTTAAAAGCAGTTGTTTCAAGAATCTAGAACGGTAACTGAAGAAGAAATGAGCTGGTCAACCGGATGCTGAATTACTTACGAAATGGATTCGACGGGTGATGCTTTCTTGCAACAACGGACGAGAATCGTGACTTAAAGGAATCCTACTTTGGAAGTGACGCCAAGCCTGGCGTATATTGCGTTTGTGCCTTTCATAGTAGTTCTAAGCTGTGAGTGGCCGAGAGGTACTTTATTTGATTTTTACAGTTAAGCGCAGCAAAGCAATGAAGCCTTTCAGCAGGTGTCCGTTAAAGAAGACCGCGCTAAAGTGCAAAGCGTTTACCTCTAAAACGTGGTCCTATTGTCTGCAAGAAGCTAGAGAGCTAGAGACTTGAGCTTAATCTTGAACTTAATCTCTGTGAAATGCTTGTGTGCCTAGTGCTTCTTAATTAAATTGCAAGCTGTAACAGTTCAACGCTCTTTTGCTGTATTACTTGCTGTCTTCCTTATTTTCTGCCTGCATCATTCGCTTCTACTATCTGCCATCGTCTCTTGGGTTTAACTGTTCTTTTTCTTAGTTATCGTTGCATGGATTTTTTTATGGTGATAAAATGAAAGAAGCTACCTGCTAAGGCTCTCCGACCGATGTCTTGTGACGAGTTAATTAAGTGCATAGAAATGGAAATGACCTTGTGCAGCCAACAACCCTGGATCGAAATAGTTGTTCGGGCCGTTAACTAGAAAGCAGCCAGAAATTGACCCGATGCTATCCGCAGTGTCTCGGCGTGTTGAAGTGCGTGCGAAGTGTTAAAAGTAGAAGGCTAAATATTATGCTAATACTAAATACTACTAAATAAATGCTAAATAAAGGCCCAGCTACTCCTCGCGGCATTTCCTATGCCCCGTGTGAGTTGTTCTTTGTGTACTTAGGCTTGCCGACGCACTCTGCATGTTGTCAGCAATCAATCGTAGTACGTCCTCTCCAGCATTCCTATAAAGTGCTTAGCAGGCGATTTAGGTTTCTCTAGGGCGAAATGCGCATTTTAAGATCGGTCTGGCAGACGAGGCACTGGCGTGGTTTAAATCGTAGTTGTCTTATCGTGTTCAATCCGTTTCGCGTGAGGATCATTTCTCACACACGAGACGGGTCTCGTGTGAAGTGCCTCAAGGGTCCGTACTCGGTCCCTTGATGTTCTCCATTTATACTCAACCTCTGGGAAAAGTGATTAAGGTCCATGGAATGGGATATCACTTTTATGCTGACGATACACAGCTGTATTTGTCATTCAAACCGTCGGAATCTGCTGCAGCAAGTAAGAAACTGAATGCTTGCCTTGCCACATCCGATCCTGGATGTCGGAAAACTTCTTGAAACTAAATGACGATAAAACCGAACTGCTGCTCATAGGACACCCTAAGCATGTGGCTGGGTTAAAAGGCTTTGCTCTTCTAATAGGTGATGCTCTTGGGCAACCATCACCATATGCTCGGAATTTAGGTGTCGTTTTCGGCAGCTGCCTAAATTTTAAAAGTGTCATTCAGGAGACTGCTCCTTCAGTGGCTTGCAACAAATTTAACCAGCTCCTTAGTTCTGTCTGGGCTGGATTATTGTAATTCCCTTTTGGATGGGCTACCAAAGAAAGCAACTAGCCCACTGCAGCTGGCTATGAATATGGCTGCAAGGCTAGTCTTCAAGTCCCAGAAGTTTGAGCACGTGTCTTTTTTGCTAAAAGAGCTAGGGTGGATGTCGGTTGAGCAGCTGATACAGAGCAAAGTTCTTACGCTGACCCGCCCGGCTTGGCTCCTTCGTACCTAGCTGAGCTGCTGCAACAGTTTCAGCCGCCTCGTGCCCTCAGGTCCTGTGTGGACAATAAATTAGCGGTTCCATTCCTCCGATTAAAGACAGTTGGCGAAAGAAGCTTTAGCTCTGCAGGTCCTAGACTGTAGAACTCGCTTCCACACTTCTTGCGCAACGACAACTACTCTCCTGCTGCCGACTATGGCTCATCCTTTTCAGCGGTCCTGAGCTGCTACTTTCATGCTACGCTTGCGAGTCGTCTGCACGTCACGCTCCAGTGGCTTCCGGTTCAGTGGCCGCTGCGGCTTTGGATTCTGAAGCTGCTCTGCTTCCGGCTGCGTCAAGGCGCAGTCATGGCCTCGAGCCAGCACGGGACACCGCCTGCTGCCTCGAAGTGGCTGCGGCGGCAGTACGATGTTACGTAATTTGTGACATCCCGACTTGACTTCTGCTTGCTGGCCTACCGGCATGTGCAATCAGGCGATTACAGCTTGTGCAAAACTCTGCAACTAGGCTTGTTTGTCGTGAACGTCGAATTTGCCACACACAAGATCCACCACCCCCCCTGGGCTTGATCCCGCCACCGCTTTGGCTCAGCTGCTTACTGCGTAGGGCTCAAGAAAGGTTTTAGCTGCAAGGATATACGCTCCCTAAGCTAGGGCGTGGCGAATAAGTTTAAAACCAACCGGAGCCCGGCCGACACCTGCAGACCAATCAGGCGGTGCTTCCGGTAATGGTGGCTCTCCAGCTGTTCCTAGTGCTAGCCAACCGGCGTCCAGGCTCGGCGAAAACACACTATAACGGCCAGCCTCGCGGCCCCAGTATCCGGTACATCTACATTTTTTCGCCTCGCTTCTCTCTCTCTCTCTCTCTCTCTCTCCTCTCTCTATCTATCTATCTATCTATCTATCTATCTATCTATCTATCTATCTATCTATCTATTTACTCTCTCTACTTTTATTTGCCCAATCTATTTACTTTCTCTCTCTTACTTTCTCTATCTAATATATCTCTATTTGTTTATGTCTCTTTCGTTCCCTCTCTCGATGGCATCTCTTTCTCTTTCACTCTCTCTGTCTCTCTCTCAATCCCTTTTTTCTCTTTCCCCATCCGTCCGTCTTCTTTCGCTATCAATCTCGCCCACAGTATTCGCTTTCTCTTTTTGGCTAATGAAATAAACTGATCTGTGATCTGAGATCGACAGCACGAGGCAGCATATTAAGCATATCGCAAATTAAGCTCTGACATTCGAGCAAGATTATTCCGCTTATTACTTTTGATCTGTCTGCGACGGTACTCTGTCCGCGGTCGAGGACTACGGACGACTTGGATCTAAAAGTGGTTGCCAACAAATGCACCCCCAAACACCAGACCTCCGGCTTTGCGTGAATCGGCTCAGCCATGGTATGGCACGCTGCTCTTTCTGCTTTACTCCTATTATAAAGCGACCTTTCTATTTTTAGGTCGAATGGGCTGAATTTCTTGCACGTCTTTAAAGGGACATTCAGTACAAGGCTAACAGCGCCTCAGCGAGAGGAAGTATTTCTTTGCGGGCTTAAAAGACTGAGCCATGTACGCGTGCTGATAGACTATGGAGTGCCGTTAGGCAGGCAGTCACCTCCTCTCTCTGCGAACTTTTGCAGAGCCTCTTAGGCAGATCACCTAACTCGGCCCAACATTCCCACTGCCCTCGTGAAATTGTATGCACGACCGAAAACATTCCTGTCAAATCTTGTCCTCTATATTTTTAATAAAATGCAAACTGTATCAGATCGCACTTAATCAGAAGCTCAATATCTGTAGCGAAATACATTAAACCCTGTGCAAAATATCCATTTAATCGAAAATGGGCATGACTCATACTCATGGTGGTTTGATGGTAATAATAAAAACAATAATTATTCTAATAACTATACTGTATGGTACATGAAAAAGGTGGCTTAGACCTCGCTGCGTAGAGAAGCAATAACCTTGAGTTGATGGCAAGCAATGTGTCATGCTTATTTAAGCATCCCATTGCACACGAGCATCCCAAGTAGCATGCTTTGGCAAGCCTGCAAAAGCATGCTCGAGCAGGCACGGGGCTGTTGCTTAGTAGGACTCCTGGTCAGAAACATGCCCTGATTCATACACATGTAAAGACGCGAATCTCTCAAACAATAAAGCAGCCGTAAATATGGCACCGGAAAAGATGACACAATTCAAGCTTACGTCGTGGATTCTTTTCCCGGACGTTGGTTCGAATCCTATAGCAGACGGTGCACCCTCACGTGCTGAAGAAAGTGGTACGTACCTCGCGCTAACGCGACGGATCCAAATTTCACCGTCCTTCGTCTTTACGTGTCATTCTTGGATCCGCCTCGAGAGTGCACCACTTTTGCAAACTTAATATTTTAGTTAATTATAAAAAAGCGAATGAAAACGTCGGATAAAGCCGCTATAAAACGCCTGTGTAATAAGGATAGTACATTTTATTTTTATCGCACCCTCAGATTATTTAATCTCTTTCTAGGCTCTTTGCATGTGTTGTAAAACAAACATTATAATATGGCTAATGGTAGCATGCATTGCGTCAGCGTGCAAACAGCGGTTAGTAGAGCATGAAGTGCTAAGCTGCAGAGTTGTCTCCACTTCGAAGCGCCTGTAGGGAGTTAGTGTCGGTGGGTGACGGACATCCTAATCCTCACTCCGGAGCTTCTAAAATATGGGATCGAATACATATACATTATATATATATATATATATATATATGTATATGTATATTGCATATATATATATAATGTATATTGCATATATATATATATATATATATGCAATATTTTCAATAAATCTATGCATAATGCAGTGTTATATATCTAATTACACCGGTCAGCATTGAAATTGTCATCGACTTAAAAAGGCCCTAATCTGTAGTATCAAGGTGTGCTGAACACGAATATAACCACAAAACTTGTTATTGACTCTCGTTTTGAAGGTATTTCATGGTGTTCATTTTCTATGTTTCACCTTGTAAGTGTATCCAGCCGGACTGCAACATTATCCTAAATAATCTCAGACTGGAGTAATATTGCATCGCATGCATAAAACCATCATGTACAAATCCTCCGGAGTTGATTGCATCATTTTCTGATGCAACGCAATACTACTGCCCGGCCGTTGCTGCAGTAAGCAGACGTCGTAAAGCCCAGTCGGGAAAAGTTGAGCATTTAAAATACTTCAGACTTTGTGCGAGACAGCTGAAGCTAGTGCTACGTGCAGCTGTCGTTATTCTATCCATTGAGGTACAGCACAGATACAGAGAAACGCCTCGAAAGTGCGTTAATGCCGGACACAATGTTTGCTCTATTTGTGGGGAAGTGACATTTTCAAAACAGAAGAAAAGTATCAAGTCTCGATTGAAGAAGGCGTGTCATTTTCACTTCGGAGGCAAGGTTGGCGACCAGGCCGGCCTTGGGCCCCACCCCCGTACATGCTGCGCTACATGTACAACGCAGCTTTCACAGCGGTTGAATGGCAAAAGACCGTCAATGCCGTTTGCAGTTCCCCAATAGTGTGGAGAGAGCCATGCAACCACGTAAAGGACTCTTACTTTTCCTTCCGGTTCCTTCTCTTTCCGGCGGAATGGCAAAGCGAAAGAAGTCGAGAATAAATTTTACCTATAGAGATTTTGTGTGCATTTAGACCCGTTCCACGTGGCGAGAGACTTCATATTCAAGAATCTCCAGCAGAATACTCTCCTGATTCACTTGATGAGGACAAGGGTGAGTCGACCCGTTCTTCTCCTTGTCCGTCAGCACCGCAGCGATTGCAGAGATTCCGATTTCCACTGCGGTGCATCAGCGACCCCACACAGAACAGCGCAGGAAGTACTAAAAATGGCCTTGTGGTTTGAGATTTGGACTTTAACCAAAAACAAGGCGGGGTTGCTAGCAGCAAAACTCCAACGGTGGAATCTTCTCGGAGAAGATGTCACGATTACTTTATATCGAAAGCGCCACAAGCACTTGGAGCCTTTCTTCAGAAAGGAGAGTAATCTGCTATTCTGCTCCGATATTGAGGGCCTCATCAACGCTTTACCAATCACTCATGACCCGCAAGAATGGAGACTATTTTTAGACTCCTAGAAATTGTCTTAAGGCTGTGCCTTTTCACAATGGAAACCGTCTTCCATCTATTCCAGTAGTGCATGCTGCACACGTGAAAGTGACATACGATAACTTAAGGCAGCAATTGAAATCCACAAGTAATAATAAATAACCCATAAGTAAAACAAGTACAGCCGGCACCTCTGTGGTGATTTGAAAATAGCTGCACTTGTAATGGAATTGCAGCAGTTATATACAAATACATACTTTTCTCATGTGAGTGGGATAGCCGAGCGAGGGAATTGCACTACTTGCAGAAGGAATGGACTCGCAGACAAAATGAAGCAGCTGGAGAGAAGAATATCCAGCACCCGGCTCTGATAGAGGCTCGCAGAATCTTGCTACCACCCTTTCGCATCGAACAAAGTTTGATGGAGAACTTCGTGAAAGCCATGCCACGGACCGGACATTGCCAGCTTTCCGATGGCTGCATGAAAAATGCCCGCGACTCGGCGAAGAAGCGAAGAATGAAAAGGTAGTTTTTGAGGGTCCTCGGGTTTTGAGAGCTCTACAAAGATGCTCAACGAAAGTTTAACAACTTGCTGCAGGGTGACGCGAAACCAGCATGGAATGCTTTTCGCCAAGTGTCTAAAAACCTTCTCTGGAATGTTGGAGCAAATAACTGCACGGAACTAGTAGACGACATGCTGATGCAGTATCACAAACGCTGCAATATGTCTCTGAAGATCCACTGCCTTCATTGCCATTTGGATTTCTTACCTATTCCCACTGTCCTGCTCCTACGTTGCATTGATCTGCTGCTGCCATGAATAACTAACATAATTAATATGTCATTAGCCTCAGGTCATGTCCCAGCACCTTTCAAAAAAGCTATAGTCAGGCCACTTCTCAAGAAAGCTACACTTGACCAAGAAAACTTGAGCAACCACCGCCCAGTTTCCCTTCTACCGTTCCTATCAAAGACACTCGAACGGGTCGTGGCGGACCAGCTGAACTCGTATATCGAAACCTCACACCTTGCTAGTAAGTTCCAGTCTGGCTTTAGAGCTAATCACTCCACAGAGTCAGCATTGCTTCGGGTATACAACGACCTACTTAGGAATGCAGACATGGGTAGAGTGTGTCTGCTTGTTTTGCTTGATCTTTCGGCAGCTTTTGATACCATCGATCACAAAGTTCTTCTAGAGCGCCTCTCATCTCGCCTGGGCATCACTGGCACTGCTCTGCAGTGGTTCAGGTCATATCTCAGTGGGAGACTCCAGAGTATTGATGTGAATGGGACAAAGATCATCTGAAGTACCTCTGAAATATGGAGTACCTCAGGGCTCCGTGCTAGGTCCGGTTCTTTTCACGGTGTATACTCTGCCTCTTGCTGATGTGATTGCCAAGCACAATCTAGGCTTTCACTTCTATGCGGATGACACTCAGTTGTACCTTTGCTTTGATCCCTCACAGCCTTCGAGCACCTCAAATTCTCTCAACTCACTAGCTGCATGCATTGATGACATCCGCACATGGATGGCAGCAAATTTTCTAAAACTAAACGATGACAAAACTAACTTACTAGTTATGGGCAAACCCAGTGTGATCCAGAGATTGGAAAGGCTGACTCTCAAAATTGGCTCTGCCAGCATATCTCCAGTTGAATCAGCTCGGAATCTAGGTGTCATATTCCAAAGCGACCTCTCGTTAGACGACCATATCAGCTCCACAGTCAAATCTTCCTATTTTCAGCTTCATAACATTGCTAAAATTCGGGCTTGTTTAGATAAAGATACCACGTCCAAGTTAGTTCATGCATTCGTGACATCCCGTCTCGACTTCTGCAACTCACTGCTTACTGGCCTACCAGCATGTGCGATCAGGCGATTGCAGCTTGTGCAAAACTCTGCAGCTAGGCTTGTCTGTCGTGAGCGTCGCAGTTGCCACATTACTCCACTTCTCGCCGACCTGCACTGGCTACCAGTCAAGCAACGGATTGACTTCAAGGTTTTGTTGCTCACTTTTAGGTCCCTTCATTCTATGGCTCCAGTCTATCTGTCAGATATACTACCCCATCAGGCCAAGCAACGTACCACCCGCTTTTCGGAATCCAACAGTCTAGAAATACCTCATACAAACCTTAAATCCTTTGGAGACCGTGCATTTAGTTCATATGCTCCCAAAGCCTGGAACTCCCTCCCGACCTGAGTCAAAACATCCCCTGACCTGACCACATTTAAAAGGAACCTAAAAACACACCTATTTAGGACAGCATTTAGTGGGTCCCTGTGATTCGTCCTTGATGTGCTTATGCGTGCTGACACTGTGCACGCTGCCACTGACCACATTTGCATGCTGACCCTGTGCATGTCACTCCTAACCATGTTATTCATTTCGTTTGTTTTTTTCAAGCACGATTTTACTTACCATTCGATTGCATTTCACTTTACAGCAAATATAAAGCGCCTAGAGAGAGATTGAGTTCTCTGAGGGCGCTTTATCAAGTGAATTATTATTATTATTATTATTTTTTCCCTGCACAACTGTGGTCAGTGGTGAACGTTTTCATAAAGATGAATTGCAACAATGGAGCAGACAAACCAGAGAAAAGAGTCCGCTGCAATGCTGGCTGACTACTGCTGCACACTCCTCATAGATGCTCCCGAACAGCCGTACAACAGACAGGCGAAGAAATCTAAGAAGCCTCAGACCATTTTTTACAGGTATCAACCGTAGGCCGTATTACTATTTGCATGCATTTCATGATGTAAACATTAATTTATTGAAGATTACATAAAATTAGAGCCAATTTTGCAATTTTACTGTCCTATTTGTGTTGAGTACATGAAATTGATGAAAAATGACTAATTTCATTAATATAACTTGAATTTTGTAAAAATGTGTTGACCGGTGTTTTTGGAGGCGATCCAATAGCATGAGGCCTCGCCTTTGCGTTATGTCGGTACGTTCAAACGGGCGTAGAGGTGCCGTAATGTAGGGCAGCGAAACGTGATAGGTAAGCGGTAACATGCTGCAATGGTCAGATAATGAAAGCGCAGGAGATTATGCATTGGCAGTTTCGGAATTAAAATCAACGGAAACCGGATATTTAAATGTACGCAGTCAATCAAGTATAGCTGTGCGTCTGTAGTAATTATCATTGACTTATACTGTGGGCTTCGAACTAGTGAGAGCTGTATGCCATGGTTGGCGCTGCACACGCACGCCTCTCGAGCTCACAGATATACCTGCAATCTGCAATGACGAGCTGGATTCGCTGTATCCATAGTACTGCGGGCGCTCCCTAATAGCTGCCGTGCTCTGCTATCGGCGTGTATCGAGGCCGCGCGTACAGCTCGCTAGCCGCGCAAGCTTCCGCCGAGCACCGCAGCCATTACTTGGGATGCGTCTGCACGAGCACACGTTGAGTTTCGCTGCGTGTGCTCGCGTGGCAAAAGACTTTCGTCAAGTGGAAGCTTCAAAGCTCGTTCTCAACGCTTTTTGGTCTTGGTTTATAATAATAATAATAATAATACATTTGTATAACGCTCTCAGAAAACTCAATCTCTTTCTAGGCACTTTACATTTGCTGCAATGGAAGCACGATAGAATGGTTAGTGCTAGCATGCTTAATAACAACAAGCACAACATGGTTAGAAGCGACATGCACAAAGTCAGCATGCAGACGTGGTTAGCGGCAGCATGCGCAGTATCAGCAAGCATAAGCACATGATGGTTGAATCACACGGACTTGTTAAATGCTGTGATAAATCGATGCGTCTTCAGTGTTTTTTTTTAATGTCGTCAAGTCAGGGGGATGTCGTGACATCAGTCGGGTGTGGATTAGTTCCTGGCATTTAGAGCATGCAAACTAAAGACACAGTCTCCGAAGGAATTGAGCTTCTTACGAGGTGTAGCTAACCAATTTGATTCTGAAAATCTGGTGGTTCGATGCCTGGCCTGGTAGAGTAGTAGTAGATAGGCTGGAGCCAATAAATAGAATAAAGAATAAAGAGACCTAAAAGTGAGTGTCAGAACCTTGAAGTAACTACTCTGCTTGACTGGGAGCCAGTGCAGGTCGGCAAGAAGTGGTGTGATGTGGTATCTACGACGCTCACGACAGACAAGCCAAGCTGCAGAGTTTTGCCCAAGCTGTAAGCGCCTGAACTGAAACCTGGCTGAAATCGATAAATTGCCCGACAATTAAAGACGCAACTCCATCCGGTTTCTCGTTCTTTCACACCCCTAGATCAATCAAAACTGGAGGTGGAGTTGCTATTATAGTGCGCTCGAAATTTAACTTCAAGCCATTTGCAGTACCCTCGAAGCAGTCTTTTGAATCAATTGTCCTGGTCTCACCCAAAAACAAGCTACCGATAGTGGCAGTAGTCTATCGCCCTCCAGGTACCAAATCCTCCTTTATCTCAGGTTTCTCCGATCTCATTTCGATTCTGTGTGCGATCGATCCTTCCTCGTAATGGGTGACTTCAGCGTTCACTTTGATAACTTATCTGATGCTTTCAGCACCGAATTTCGTGCATTGACTGACTCATTGTCTCTTGTGGCTCATGTGCATGGCCCTACCCACATCAAGGGTCACACACTCGACCAGATTTTCTCATATAACTGCACTTTGTCATCACCAATTATTACCAAATCCTTCTTATCTGACCACATCCAGATCTCATTCAATCTACAGTGTGTGCCCACATCCTGCTCTAAAATAACCTGTGAATCGCGAAACCTCAAGACCCTTGACATCGATGCTGTCCGTGCGAGAATATCTGCTTCGCCTCTGCTGCTCAGTCCTCCCTCCGATCTGTCATCATTGGTAGATAGCTACAACACGACATTAGCTGACACGCTCGACGAGTTTGCACCTCTGACAAAGCACACTGTGCGCCCCCGCCCAGACGGCCTATGGTTTACCACAGACATTAAACTAGCCAGGTCTACTAAACGAAAGCTTGAAAAAGCATACAGAAGATCCGGACTAACGGTCCATCGACAGGCATATGAAAACTACTGTAAGTCGTACCAATCGATCCTAGCAAAGGTCAAGTCTAGCTTCTATAGAAACATTGTTGAATCACAGATGCACCATCCAAAAATGCTGATGTCGACAATAAAACATCTCCTCAACCGTTCCCAGATTAGCTCCTTACCTGATGATCCTTGCGATGATCTAGCCGATCGCTTCTCTCGATTCTTTGTGCAGAAGATAGACAAGATCAGGGAATCCATCCCTGCGATGACAACCTCCCTACTAGAATGCTGTTCCTCGGTTCCTGGCTGCACCTCAATGCCTGCATTTAAGCAGGTCACTAGTGATCTAGTCGTAAAGTTCGTATCACAATCAAAGAAGACATCAAGTCCTCTGGACCCTATTCCCACTGTCCTGCTCCTACGTTGCATTGATCTGCTGCTGCCATGCATAACTAACATCATTAATATGTCATTAGCCTCAGGTCATGTCCCAGCACCTTTCAAAAAAGCTGTAGTCAGGCCACTTCTCAAGAAAGCTACACTTGACCAAGAAAACTTGAGCAACCACCGCCCAGTTTCCCTTCTACCGTTCCTATCAAAGACACTCGAACGGGTCGTGGCAGACCAGCTGAACTCGTATATCGAAACCTCACACCTTGCTAGTAAGTTCCAGTCTGGCTTTAGAGCTAATCACTCCACAGAGTCAGCATTGCTTCGGGTATACAACGACCTACTTAGGAATGCAGACATGGGTAGAGTGTGTCTGCTTGTTTTGCTTGATCTTTCGGCAGCTTTTGATACCATCGATCACAAAGTTCTTCTAGAGCGCCTCTCATCTCGCCTGGGCATCACTGGCACTGCTCTGCAGTGGTTCAGGTCATATCTCAGTGGGAGACTCCAGAGTATTGATGTGAATGGACAAAGATCATCTGAAGTACCTCTGAAATATGGAGTACCTCAGGGCTCCGTGCTAGGTCCGGTTCTTTTCACGGTGTATACTCTGCCTCTTGCTGATGTGATTGCCAAGCACAATTTAGGCTTTCACTTCTATGCGGATGACACTCAGTTGTACCTTTGTTTTGATCCCTCACAGCCTTCGAGCACCTCAAATTCTCTCAACTCACTAGCTGCATGCATTGATGACATCCGCACATGGATGGCAGCAAATTTTCTAAAACTAAACGATGACAAAACTAACTTACTAGTTATGGGCAAACCCAGTGTGATCCAGAGATTGGAAAGGCTGA
>WPIO01000008.1:3087500-3095000 GCA_009760855.2 Cristatella mucedo | reverse complement strand
GTTCGCCGGGCAGCTGTGCACTTTTGTGACATTACATCGGTACACTTTCGCCGATCGTCGGTGAGTCGGCGACCTCTCTAGGATCGCAACGGGAGCATAGGACGATGCAGCCATTGCAAAATGGCAGCGTCTCCTACGGGCAAGAGCGCTGCTGCAGGAACGCATAAAATAGCGTGACGTGAAGTGCAACATTATAAATATAAATACACACACAAACACATATATATATACATATATATATACATATATATATATATATATATATATATATATCGCTTTGGACAACTATCTACGTCACGGTAGGCTGAGCAAGCCATCGGGCAGAACAATCCTAATGCCATTTGCTTCTCTTAAGGAACAGCTCCGATCGGCCGTAGCTTATTTGGCCTTGGCAGAGCTCAATTAGCCTAGGTACACATGTCCAGCCAATTACCAGGGATTTGCGGCTCCGAAAATAGATCTAGTTTGCTGAGTCATCCAGCGCTGAGGTGCTGGTCATTGTGAGATCATTAGGTGTAGTATGGGCAAAATGGCTGTAAAGCCAATTCAGACAACGTTATTAGTATTATTATTAATATTCCTACTTAGCTGAGCTTCTGCACCAGTTTGAGCCGCCTCGCACTCTCGGGTCCTCTGAGGAGAATGCATTAGCTGCTCCATTCCTTCGGCTAATAACTATTTGTAGAAGTTGTTTTCTAGAGTCTTAGTTCTTATAATTTTGTTGGCTGTAGGAGAGAGAGAATCAGAGAGAGAGAGAGACAGACAGACAGACAGACAGACAGACAGAGAGAGAGAGAGACAGAGAGGAAGAGAGAGGAGCAAAAAGAGAAACAGAATGAGATAGAAAGATAAAGAGAGAGAGTGAGAGGGAAGAGAGAGAGGGAGAGAGGAGAGAGAGACAGAGAGAGTCACAGATAGAGAGACAGAGAGAGAAAGAGAGAGGGGGAGAAAGAAAGAGAGAGAGAGACCAAGAAAGGGAGAGAGACAAAGAGAGATTGAGAGGTAAAGAGAGAGAGAGAGAGAGAGAGAGAGAGAGAGAAAGAGAAAGAGACATAGAGAAAGAGAAAGCGATAGAGAGAGAGAGAGAGAGGAGAGAAGAGAGAGAGCGTGTGTGTGTACTGTCGGAGTTTTAGCGGCTCAGCTGATCGTTAGACTACGTTGGGGCTGCGGTATCACCGGTAAAGTGGCACTCGGCGTTGAACGCGTAGATAAGCGGACCGCGGTGCATCGTATCCGATGGTGGTCGCGCGCGCGCGTCCAAAGCCGCCCAATAACGGGCGAAAGCAGGGGCGATTAATTATTGATTTAAAATAACTACATTAATTTTGCGCTACGTTCTTTCACAACCACAATAAACCGACACTGCCCATTGAAATGGTTGACAGTAATGGCAACGGTAACTCGACAAAACTGCGCCAAAAAAGACCGCAAAACTACAAAAGCGCGCAACGAGGTAAGAGCTCAGGACAAAAGCAGGCAGGTAAAGGAGCGAAAAAGCTATTTTTAAGGAATGCTGGTTTAAGTAGATATTCATAATTATAGTATTGTATCAGAGAAAATAAATATATATATTATTCCTCACGCCACTTTGCATTTTATGCCAGCTTTTAAATATATTTTGGAATGGTATAGTTTTAGGACTGTTCCAAGGTAGGTTGTGGATGATGCGAGCACAAATGCTCGGGTCCCACGAATAACTTTGATGCTGTGCGATACAGCTGCCGTTTCCTCAATGAACATCAGAATACTGCGTGTTTGGTCCTAAATTATACAGAATGGTATTGCAGGTTTACCCACTAAATTTTCATGCAATTGCACTAGCACGTTCACGTGCTGTGTCCTCAAATGGCCCGCTTCAGCCAGCCTAGTTGCATATTTAAGCGGTGATATAGCTTCCGTTTCCAAAACAAACTCCACGCAGTGGGAGTTTGATTCTAAATTATAGAAAACAGCATTTTGAATTTACCCACCAAATTTCGTGGGATTACCCCTGCGCGTTCTCAGGCTATTGCCTCCGATGGCCCGGCCCAAATGTCAGCCAAAACATTTGAATTGCAATAATGCCGCCGTTTCCACAAGCAGCTTTGCAAAACTGGAATGCCAAGTTATAGACAAGCGTATTTCACGCTAACTAACAAGATCTCATGCAATTGCGCTTTAGCGTTTACACGCTATGGTCTCCAGGGGCCCGGCCCAGATGGCTGGCCTAAATAATCGAACTGCGATAGAGCTGCCGTTTACACAATAGGCGTTGCGCAGCTGCGGTTTTTATTCAGCATTATAGAAAACAGTGTTTCTGGTTTACCAACCAACTTCATAGCATGGCGCATCGGCGTTCTCATGGTATGGCCTCCGATGGTCCGGGCCAGCCTCCGGTGGTCCGGGCCAGCCAGCCTCCAACGTATCGCTACTGCGATACAGCGGCAATTTCCATAATAAGCTTTGAACAACTTCCGCACCAGTTGTACAATGCAATATTTGTTTCTTTTGGCAGAATAGCAATAGATTTGGAAGACACAAAGCTGGTTAAGTCAATTAAATCGTATACTCGAATATTTTTATATAGCCGCGCGATTTGATCGGCGCGCTTTTGTTACAGCGACAGCAATGAGTCGTTTATCGAGCGCCCTCAGAGTACCGACTCTATATCCAGGTGTCATACAAATCCGCTCAAGACAACCGTTCGCCAAGGGTTAATGACGCTAAGGTATCTAAAAGCTTTGAAATGCATGCAAAAAGACACAGCTACACATGATCAGGCATGTAGAAGCGCACAAAATGGCACTCTCGGCAGCTGTCTAGTAGGAGCCCTGGCTAATAGCGCCGACCGAATCACGCACCACTAATCAAGAAAAGCACCACCAAGAAACAACTAAGAAAGAAATTCACTGGAATTCACTGGAAAACTGAGCGGAAGTCAACAAGAGCTGCAGATGGTGATAGATACAGGAGGAGAGTTTTTTACTTTGGATGCTCATCAACTGAACATGACTGTTTGATGCTAGATTCTTACTTCGAAGATAGTGAGTTAACTCCCGACGATGCGATATATTCGTCTTTTCTACCTATTATGTACGACATAGTCTAGGGGTATTATTTAGAGGCTATGCTACCCTAGCTGATTGTTAAGAAAAGCTTCTTTCTGTGAAAACTAAGGCACTGTGCAACGCGATGCGTGGTTAACGCTGCCGCAAAAGTGTTCATTAGACATATGAAGAGAGCTCTTAACGGTGGCACGAGGGTCCGCCTTCTTTTTCAAGGGTCGGCGCCGCCTTCGGTCTCCAACTGGCCTTGATGCATTTCCTGCCTGAGCTGCCGTAGAACGTAAATTGCTCGTCGACGAGCAATTTCGTGACTGTTGTTGCCTTGAAGGCGCACTGAACACTGCTTGGAGAGAAGAGCAGAGGAGAATTACTTAGAGAATTCCGCCGACTGGAGTAACTGCGTGCGGCGTAACGACACTGCCGTTCGGGCGACTAATATCTGACGGATTGCCGGCTTTTGCAAATATTCCGATTGCGTAAAAGGCTCATCTGAGAACGAATGTCTCAAGTAAATGAAACGAACCTGCAATACTATACTTTAAGGAGCCAAACAAATCAGAGAAACCCCAAATGAACTGTGGAGATGGCATGGTCGTTTGCGGGCACATAATGCATTCTTGCGTGGTTAGGAAATGGGTTTCAGCCAAGTATGTACATGTACTGGACGGCGACGGGGCGGCGCGCCTTAACGCGCATTGATGCAGGCGCTGAAAATGTTATGCTGCTCTGCGCCGAACAAACGTCGCTGTTTTTGCTACGACACTTTACAGGCCGACCGCTTCTGCTGTCTCTTATGCAGCACCAATCCACGTAAGTGATTAAAGGGCTCATTTCATCAAAGGATTAACCGGGCTCATTTCAATGAGGAGTGGCACAGCCGCGATGGCGCACTAGGTAAGGCGACTGCTTTCACGACCTCGGTCCCGAGGTCGACCCGAGGTAGTGGGTTCGATTCCTGCGGTGGGCGATCCTTTATCGTCACTGCAAGCGGCGGTGATAGCCGTAAAGGCTCTTCTGTCGCTATACAAAAGGAGGCTGTTTAATCAGCTAGGATTTATTTATTTAATAAACAAGAAATTCTTAACCTGCTGAGGCCCACTGACCCCTGGCGGTCAGTTTTTCACTTTTCAGCGGACAAGCATGTTAGAAATGCAAACCCAAGTTTTGGCGCGCGATTAGTGACTCGCAAAAGTTTAAAAAAAACTATTTTGCAAGCGATGCCTAGACAGCTTGGTCGGCTTTCGACTTTGACGCAGCGATGTTCGGCTAGCCCTCCTCCTGGCCCGGGCAGCAGAGCTGCTTCTCCGGATTCTGCCACGACGCCCCTCGTTATCGAATGGGACAGAAGACGATACCGGAAGCCTCTCGCAGCCCCTCGCCGAGCCTCCGGTGCCCCGCGCGCCGCCGCAGCTTCTACTCACGCCGAGCGGCCGCAGCCAAACGCGCAATCGTTTCCACAAGGCTGGTTGCTATTAGATACGCGCACCCGTATCGCGCTGTACACGTATGCGTCTCTTATACCTCTACATTAGCGCGCGTATAAACGACGATTGTTAAGAGCGCAGGGAGCTGCCCGCCGAGGCGCGCGCGCTCGCGAGCGCCGAGAATGTAGTTAGCTGCCAGCCGCCAAGTCCCGCCGCGCCTACGGGTCAATGTAGTCGCCTCTTGCGGATGAATATGTGCGCTAATTGGCCTGGGTCGTCTTCTCGGAAAGCCGTTCGTCTGCCTCAGACGCGCTCCCGCAGGATTTAACGCTGCGTGCGGCCTGACGCACGAAGGTCGCCTAAAGGTCGAGGCCATACGAACGCTTCTGGCGATTAGCCAAAGCGTAGTAATCGGCGACGGCTGGACGGCGAGCCCACGCGGCGGCGGCGGCGCGAAAGGGAGACTTTTCGCGCCGCCGCCGCCTGCTTGCCAGCCAGCTGTACGCCGCACCCGCTCGGCCAGCAGTACGCGGCGTCTGCTCGCCGGCGACGTTCATCGGCTGGAGACACCGCTGGCGAGTGGCGACGCTAAGCGGCCCGCGGTGGAGAGCGGTTGCCTTCAAATGGCATCGTGGGCATCGCTCCGACCTTCCAAGCCTTTCGCCTTCGTCGTAGCTAGCGACGGGCTTCCGGAATGGTCGAGCGGAGTGCAGTGGAGAGGGAAGGTGTCGAGACTGTGTAGTTTGCATACTCGTCGTCATAGCCGCAAACCCAGCGCCCTCCTAAGTCTCCCCTTGCAGTCCGACTCACCAACCTTTTCCTTCGCAGTTCCAATCGATGACATTCGAACTCCGATTGCCGCTAACTTTATGGATCTTAGAGACAATACAACCAATTTAATAGTTTTGGGCAAGCTTAGCATCACTCGGAACTTGGATGACCCTCCCTCAAGATTTTTTCGTCTAGAGTCATTCCAGTGACATCAGAACCTAATCCGGGCGTGCTGTCTCTCGATGAAACATGCTTGGAGGGGAGCGCATTGCTCCCAGGCCGTCAAGTCGGCATACTTTCATATGAACGACATTGACAAAAGTAGGGCGTGTTTAGACAAGAGAGTACGGCATCTGAACGAGTTCAGGCGTTTGAGACATCGCAAATGGATTTCTGCAAGTTTTTTTTATTCATGATTCGCAGCCTCTGCCCCTCATTATCTGCAACGGCTGCAAGATGACGCATCTCGTCTTGCCTGTCATCATTGCCTCACTACCTCAGCACACTACTTCCGTCCGAGCTGGACTGACTCCATCTCAAGCACGGTATTGACTGTAAAATCATCTCTGTGGCTTACATGACGCCCATTCGCTTGCACCAGCCAACCTAAACGACCTCCTTATTCTTCCGTAGAGTTCTTCTGTAGGACCACGCCCTCCTCGACTGCCTGTCGGACCACCCGCTTCTTGACATCCTGACGAGTCGCTCCGCTCCTTGACATCCTAGCACTACCTTAATAATAATAGTAGCACTATGTTTGATATAGTGGCCTAAGAGAACTCAATCTCTTTATAGAAGGTATACGTTTGCTTAAAAGGAATCACGATCGAATGGTTAGTGGTAGCATGCTCAGTGAACAACAAGCATAACATGGTTAGTGGCAGCATTCACAGGTTCAGCACGCATAAGCACGTAAAGAGCGAATCGCATCGACCTGCTAAATGGTGTGACAAATAGATGCGTTCTTTGCTTCTTTTTCCATGCAGTCAAGTCAGGGGATACTATGACGAAAGTCGAAAGTGAGTTCCAGGTTTTGAGAGCATACGAACTAAAATATAAATATAAAATATAAATATAAATGCCTGATCTTCAAAGGACTTGACCTTCTTACGAGGTACAGGTAAACAGTTAGATTTAGAAAAGCCAGTAATACGGTGTTTAGCTCGGCGGGTGAATAGAACTGATAGATAGGCTGGAGCCACAGAATGAAGCGACCTCAAAGCGAGTGACGAAACCTTGAAGTTGATGCGGTGTCTGACTGGGAGCCAATGCAGGTCGGCGAGAATTGGTGCAATGTGGCAACTGCGACCGCTTGCGACAGACAAGCCTAGCTAAAGAATGTTGCACAAAATGTAAGCGCCCGATCGCACAGGCCTGAAGAACACCAAGTAGTGAGTTATAGAAGTCGGGATGTCACGGATGCTTGGACTAATTTAGATGTGGCATCCCTGCCTAAGCAAGTCCGAATTTTAGCAATGCTATGTAGCTGAAAGTAGGTAGACGTGACTTTGGAGCTGATGTGATCGTCTAATGAAAGGTCCCCTTGGAACAGGACACCTAGGTTTTGTGCGGATTTCACAGGAGATATGCTGGCGGCACCGATTTTCAGTGTTAGGTTTATCAATTTTAATCGCATTTGGTTTGCTCATAACTAGTAAGTTGGTTCAATCATCATTAATTTTAAGAAAGCTTGCTGCCATCCTTGTGTGGATGTCACTAATACATGCAGAAAGGGAGTTGTGAGAATTCAATGTGCATGAGGGCTGGGAGGAATCAAAGCAAAGTTACAACTGAGTATCATTTGCATAGAAAAACCTAGATTGTGCCTGGCATTCACGTTGGAAAGAGGGAGAGTCTAAACCGTGAAAAGAATGGGACCAAGCACGTAGCTCTGAGGTACCCCGTACTTTAGTGGCTCCTCGGATGATCTGTGTCTATTCAAATCAATACTCTGGAGTCTTCTACTGAGAGATAGGAGCTGAACCAGTGCAGTGCAACCTGCCAATGATGTCCGGGCGACATCTTGAAATCTGTGTATGCGCGGTCTGCAGGCCAACGGTTGGTGGGTACCGAAATTCCGAAACTCGCTATCCGCTTCCGCTTCCGTGAACTCCGTGACCTGTGACGTGAGCTTTGACGTGAAATCATTCAAGTCTCGGCTCGGTGTGCTTCGCCATCGCCTTTACCAGCGAGCCTTTACCAGCGGCCCAGCACTTCGTGGCCGCCGACGCGTGGAACTAGAGACCACCCGTGCAATGGCC
>WPIO01000008.1:3032500-3082500 GCA_009760855.2 Cristatella mucedo | reverse complement strand
TTCCAGTTCCTGCTTTGCGTGCCTACTCGTGCATGAGTCAATGCGTTTTGCCCGCCAGAGATCTTGGCTACTCGTAATAATGCGTTCCTTAATGTTAGCTTTGGCAAGTTGGCCTAAGCAGGGTACTTTTATGCTTATAAATGCTTGATGCCATGAATTTCCAGCGAGTATTTTTAGCCCCTGGATAAAGATTTAGTTATCTTATATAGCGCTATACAAATGCCGCCTTACTACTATTATTATCCCGCTCAGAGAAACAGCGCGCCGCAGATATCGCGCTCGGTGAAAGCCCACACCCCTTCCATAGCAGGCTCAGAGAAATGGCGCTCCGCTTGTATCAAGCTCGGAGAAATGGCAGACATGAGTTATACAAAAATAAAATAAATCCTAGCTGATTAAACAGCCTCTTTTTGTATAGTGACCGAAGAGCCTCGAGTTCAACAGCAGCTCACACCGCAGAGCAAAGGCGTCGGTCGAGCCTGATGCTATTTAAGCAAAAGAATTGCGCAGCTTTGGTAATTTCCAACGAGAATGCGAGGGCTCGAGGAGGCCGAGACAGGTTAAGTATCTCGTACATCGTCGCGACATTGGCGCGCGACAGTGACGTACGCGCGCATCGCACTCGACTGCCTAGCCTCTTTCTGCGCGCGCACATTCCTCCCCGTCGCCGGCGAAATTAGTTCCGCCAGCTCGGAAACGGGGCTGAGCGCGCCGATCGGTCCACTGAATTTGGCCACCGGGCGCAGGGCTCTCGCACTGCACTCGAGGGCCCCGCGAGCGAGCGAGCGAGCGAGCGAGAGCGAGAGCGAGCCGCGCTTTTGCATCTTTCTCTAGTCTCTCTAACGATGATAACAAGAATGGCAATACTTCGTTTGTGGAGCGTCCTGGCCCGGGCTTGATCTCTGTCCAAGTGCTTTGCAGCACGCCGCAAGAGAATCGATACTGAAGGGCTAGTCTCACTCGCAGGAGGATTTCAGCCGACCCGGGGAGCGAGCGAGCTTTCGAGCGCGCGAGAGCTGAGCACTCGACGCCGCTCGCTCGCGCGGCCACTGCGCCTACGACGTTGACTCGACAGCGGCGGGGGGGGGAGAAAGCCGAAGAGACGCTGCAGCGCGGCGCTTGCAGGCTGGGCAGCAGCTCGCGCGCCGCGCTCAGCGACAATATATTTGTGAATCTTGAACAAAAGAGAAGCATCTTTTTGGCGATCGTTTATAGGGCCTCAGAATCCAATCCAGGCTGCTTGCATATTGGTCAAAGATGGCCGATTCGAACGACTTTGGAAGCTGCTGCGAGTAATCGTTAGTGGAACCGCGTCTGGTTTGTGTGAATTTGACGAATGAACAAAGCAAGCGCAGATTAAGAGCGCAAATGTACGAAGCCATATTCTAGTTAGCGAGCTCCCACAGTGAGGAGAACAAGGCCAAGGTCGCAGAAGCAGCGGCTACACCTGGAGCGGCTCGGGCGGGCGTTGCGGCGCAGGCGACGAAGGCGGCGTTGCCGGCGGCGTAGGCGGCGACGTAGGCGGCGACGTAGGCGGCGGCGTAGGCGGTGGCGTAGGCGGCGGCGTAGGCGGCAGCGTAGGCGGCGGCGTAGGCGGCAGCGTAGGCGGTGTCGGCAATAGCAGCCGAAGAAGCAGCGGAAATCGATTTGAAGACAGCAGTTGAACAGCAATCAGCTGGAAGACAATCGCAAGCAACGATAGCAGCTCCGGATAGGATTAGTGAGGAAGCCCGCCGGAAGCAGCGTCGCCGCAGAGCGGCTCAAGAGTACGCGGATCGAAAGGTTTCCCACTGCTGGACGGCGGCGAAGTCGATTTGCCCGAAAGAGAGCGTACTCTCGAATGTTCGAGCCGACGTTTGACCATCTGACAGCGGCTGACAGCGTGTCAGGCGAGCCCGGCTCACTGCAATTGCTCGCTATGCGTCTCGAGGTCATTCGCGACGACAAGAGGCCGACCGAAAAAAATGCCTATTCTAATAGGCATATTTCTTGTCGGCCGTCCGCGAGAACTTTCCAAGTTGCTTTCTAACTTTCCGTGGTAAAAAGTGGCCGGTATGCAGACTTCGGCGGTGACGCGGAAAGATCTCAAATCAGTAGCAATGTCGATGCACCGATTGCGAATAGGTTGACGGCGTCGACGCACCGATCGGCTGACGAGCAGACATCCGCAGAGCAGAGGCGCCGACGGGCTGCGCACGAGGAGGTAACCACGTCACCAGTGGGCGCCGGGGGAGGCAACCGCGCCGTCTCCCGCAAATAGGCGTCACTCATGACAGAGGGGCGGAGGTAGGAGTCACCCCGCCGGATGCTGGCTCCCAGTTAGCGGACGTGCGAAATCGGAATGGCTGCGGCACCTTCCGGCAGCACCTTCCGGCAGTACCTTTCGGAATCCGAGTATTCCCGGCGGCGGCGGCGGCGGAGGCGGAGGCGGAAGCGGAGGCGGAGGCGGAGGCGGCGGAGGCGGCGGCGGCGGCGAAGACGCGACGCCGCCTCCGCCGCTTTCTAGGGGCAAGCGTCATCAGAGACCTCGTCGTTGTGCGCACATTCCTTTTGAAATATTTTTCTCTCTCCTCTCTTTCCCTATTTCTAATAATAATAATAATCCGTCGTTTATATAGCGTCCTAGGTCAACTTCATCACTTTCCATGCGCTTTACAACTCGCTGCAAAAGAATCAATGCTGAATGTTTAATTACACTCGCGGTATCAAGAAAGCAAATGCTGAAAAGTGTGTTGTTGCTAGAGCAAACATAAAGACATGCATCGTCGATCGAATCACATCGATCGACGAATCGAATCGTCGATTGAATCGATCGACATCGTCGAAGCATCGTCACCAATTAGTAAAATGACGCCTGACTAATAAATGAACTGAATCTCGTACAGGCACGCACTCAAAACACACAAGGAACAAAAACAGCGGTCAAGTTCGCTCGAGGACTAGGGGGGAAGGGCTGACCGGAACGAGGCGTCTTTTGCTGAGGCTTAAAAGATGCAAGGTCGTAATGATAATTGCAGGTAGAGACCGTAGCCGTTAGCGAGTTCCAGACTTTCGGTGCATACGAGCTAGACCACCAGCAGTTGTAATCTGTCGCGAGGGCGGCGATATGACCAGATGCTAGGGAGCGGGTGGTACTACGGAGCACGTGACTGGAGGAGCAAGTAGGTTGGATAGGTCAAGGCCGGTGCGAGTGATTGAAGCGATCTCTAAGTCATACCGATGATATAGAAATCGGTACGCTGTTTGATATGGAGCCAGTGAAGCTCAGAACAAAATTGGTCCGATATTGTTACAAGCTGTGTGTAGCAGCAGTTTCCTCGTCCGGACAAAACTATGTTGTATGTAATGTAATGTATCTCCGTTTGTAACTCCACAAAGTCATAAAGACCATGTGGGTGTTACTCGGGAGAGTTTTGTATGGCGCACTCACAGCCTAAGCGGCTTTCGGCACGCATTCGGTAGCCAACAGACTTCGTCTCGCGCAACAAAGAGAATGTCGGAAGCGTAGCAGTCAGGAGAGCGGTTGAGGTAGTGAGCGGCATGGAAGTAGCAGCTCAGGACCGCTGAAAAGGATGAGCCACAGTCGGCAGCAGGAGAGTAGTTACCGTTGCATACGAATCGTGGAAGCGAGTTCCACAGTCTAGGACCTGGAGAGCTAAAGCTTCTGTCGCCAACGGTCTATAAGCGGAGGAAGGAAACAGCTAATTTACTGTCCACACAGGACCTGAGGGCGCGAAGAGGCTGAAACTGGTGCAGCAGTTCAGCTAGGTAAGGAGCCAAGCCGTGGCTGGCCTTGTGGGTCTGCGCAAGAACTTTGCTCTGTATCCGTTGCTCAACCGGCAGCCATCCTAACTCTTTTAGCAAGGGAACTGGGACGAAAAGTCAGCCCTCACGTTTGTGCTACGTCTCTGTCGCCGTGCGACAAATACCTGTTCCTTGCTCTCCTCTTTGTATCATGACTAGCAAATTGTAGGTGCAGCGCCAATCAATCAATGCACGCGTTTATGTCGGCAGTAGTGGAGAGCGCCCCCTACCTTAACATAGCAAGTCCATCGCCATAGAGAAGTCTATTAAAAAAACGAAGGGTTACATGCCCTCCAGAACATTCCAGCCATGGAGTACAACAACTCTCGTACGAATCTCAGAACCCAGAGCGCAGCTCTGGGAAAAACTACTGAGGCAGCTGACTGCTTATTATAAGACTCCAGCTTGCTCGCTACTTTAACGGTGGATTATCGCATTACCGGTTCCGCCGCTGTAATTCGGGAACCACGCTTAATAAATAACTCAGCAATCATAAAATGGTTTATTTAGCACGCCGTCCTTCCAAAAAGGCACTTACGCCATTGACGGGAGACCAGACGAGCCGCCCAAAATTGGCACCACTTCCATACGACCAAGGGCACAGGTCGGACCTAAATAACCGCCGATTTTACATACACGTGAACTAGTTTTACCATCACGCTCATATCTAAGCACGGCCTAACTTTTACCGCGTCCCTTAGCTGAAATTGGGCGGACTGGGCGGTGGAGGAAATTCGCTCATCTAATGACGTGACGTTTTTTATCCATGCGCCTAGATTACGACCAGACGTCACGCGAGCGACGCTAGCCGAACCAGTCGCGAGAGCTATTATTCCTTCCAACTGTCAATCAATGAAGTTTTAAGTGTTTATCAGTCGCTCCAGCAGATTCCGACGGTTTAAATGACAAAAATACAGCTGAGCATCGTAAACAAAAAGCGATTGCCTATTCCAGGGGCCCGACTCACTTTTGCTAGAGGTTGAGTATTCATTAAAAACAGAACGGGACCGAGGAAGCACTAGCGAGGTACTCTACAGGTGGCCGGTCTGGTGGATATGAGACCTGAACCCACACGACACGGGTTGAACGCAGTTGGACAAGTATGATTCGAACTACGTACGCGAGCGTCTCGTCTGCAAGACCGATCGTGGTTCTTAATCGTTCAAGTAGGATATCGCGATCAATGGCGCCAAAGGTAGCTGATAGGTCTCGCAGCACTAGGGCAGTGACATTCCCGTCATCGTTGCTGCATAGGATGTCATTGGTTACACGGGGGAGAGCAGTTTCAGTGGAGTGCTACCGCTTAAACCCAAATTTAAATATTTCTGAAAATCCATTCTTTTAATGTGCTCTGCCAGCTGCTTAGCGACTATTTTTCAGGAATCTTTGACAAAAGAGAAAAAGGGAAACTAGGCGATAGTTTGCAAGAGCTCTGTATTTAATCCAGGCTATTTAAGTATCGGTCTAACGATGGCCGATTTGAAGGACTTGGGTACTACCCCTTTTTTCAGAGACGCACTAATATCTCGGTTATGGCTGGGCAAAGTTTGTCTGCCTGTGAAAATCGCAGAGAGATGATTGTATGGGGTCTTCAAGAGACGAGCTCTTTTTACTAGACCTTACTAAGGTAGCCACATCGCATACAGAAACCTTGGGAAATCTCTTATGGAAGGTCACAAGTTGCGATTTAGCAATTGCTTTAAGTCGTATGAGGCTTTATGGAGGCACAAATGCGCACCATTTTTTCTGTGAAGAAGGCTGAAAACCCTTCGGCCGAGCCGTTAATATCTGGGGAGTGAGACCTCAGGCTCATTACATCAGTCACGATTCATTAGATTGTACAATCGTACTTGTATAACTGCCTTAATGCTGGATCTAATACAAGCAACGAAGCTCCAACCGAGAGGAAGGAGAGCTCTTATTAGATAAAAACCAATCGGGGCAACCAACCCGTACGTTTGGCGACTCTGGGTAACTTTGGGCAGATCGCATGGCCTCGTGCCGGCGACGTATCTTTCAAATGTCTGCCCTGTCAACTTTTGACGGTACGTGATATGCCTACTATGGTTAAGACGGGTAACGGGGAATCAGGGTTCAATTCCGGGGAAGGAGCGTGAGAAACGGCTACCACGTCCAGGGGAGGCAGCAGGCACGCAAGTTACCCACTCCTAGCACGGGGAGGTAGTGACGAAAAATAACAATACGGAACTCTAATGAGGCCCCGTAATTGGAATGAGTACACTTTAAATCATTTAACGAGGACCCATTGGAGGGCAAATATGTTGCCAGCAGCAGCAGTAATTCCAGCTCCAATAGCGTATGATAAAGTTGTTGCGGTTAAAAACCTCGCAGCTAGATCTCGGCTCCAGGCTGGCGGTCCGCCTCGCCGCAGTCACTGCCTGTCCTGGGCTACCTGCCGGTTTGCCCTCGGTGCTCTTAACTGAGCGTCTCTGGTGGCCGGAACGTTTACTTTGAAAAAATTAGAGCGTTCAGAGCGGGCTTCTCACCTGAAAATCCGAGCATTGAATAATGGAATAGGACCTCGATTCTAATTGGTTGGTTTTCGGATCTCGTGGTGGGGAACTGGGAGGGCGGGGTCGGACAGGGGGCATTCGTTTTGAGCCGTAAGGCAGTTTACTGGCCTTGCCCACAGCTATTTATACGTACATGTATGTGTACGCGTATTTGTTCTAATATGTAGCGTTAATTTTTTTTCTAGAGGCCAGCATGCGTCGCGGCGATTCACCGACTTCTTTGCAGACGGCATCACGGCCGTCTGCAAACCGATCTGCAGCCTAGCGTCGGGGTAGCCACGACTACGTCGTTCAGTGCTACGTAACCACGACTATCTATGTAACCACGACTACTCGGTCGTAGGGATCGGCATCGCGATCGCCTTCACATCGCTGCTGCTACTGCACCAACCCTCGCGCCGCCGCACTAGGCGCCAGTGCACTCTCTCTCTCTCTCTCTCTCTCTCTCTCTCTCTCTCTCTCTCTCTCTCTCTCTCTCTCTCTCTCTCTCTCTCTCTCTCTCTCATTCTCTCTCTCTCATTCTCTCTCATTCTCTCTCATTCTCTCTCATTCTCTCTCTCTCTCTCTCTCTCTCTCTCTCTCTCTCTCTCTCTCTCTCTCTCTCTCTCTCTCTCTCTCTCTCTCTCTCTCTCTCTCTCTCTCATTCTCTCTCTCTCTCTCTCATTCTCTCTCATTCTCTCTCTCTCTCTCTCTCTCTCTCTCTCTCTCTCTCTCTCTCTCTCTCTCTCTCACTCTCTCTCGCTCTCGCTCTCTCTCTCATTCTCTCTTTCTCCCTCTCTCCCTCTCTTTCTCTCTTTCTCTCTTTCTCTCTCTCTCTCTCTCTCATTCTCTCTCTCTCTCTCTCTCTCTCTCTCTCTCTCTCTCTCTCTCTCTCTCTCTCTCTCTCTCTCTCTCTCTCTCTCTCTCTCTCTCTCGCAAGCGCGAATAGATCGGCACCCAAAGCCCAACCGGGCTGGAAAATGGTGGCGATGGCGCCATCTATCGGAGGTGGCGGCGATCGCATTAGCCGCGCTCGCGGGCGCTCGCGGGCGTTCGCGGGCGCTCGCGCGTAGTGGCGAACGCGAGCGCTGCGATACATTTGCAGCCCACGCGTTTTCCTCTAAACGGTAATCATTTTTGAGAAAGGAGAATGAGCTCCCACGAGCCAAACCGACCGCCGTCACGTGGCAATGCCAGTGGGCGGCGCCACGTGACCCGGCTGACCAGGCGCGCGCGCGACGTACGCCCACGACCGCTGAGCGAGCGAACGAGCGACTACCTGCCCAGAGCGGCGGCGGCGGCGGCGAGCCCGTGCAGATAACTCCTGCACGCGCTCGACGTCGATGCAGCAGAGGCCGCAGCCTCGTTCCGGCCAGTTCGCTGCGCGCCTGCCGCCTGCGAGCCAGCAGCGAAGCGGCGAGATGTTTCACCTCCTTTTTTATGCGGTAAAGCGCGTGGACACTGTGCACATTGTCGGTAACCAATCGACACGTTTCCATCTCCTACATGTCTAAAGTGTCTAGAAACAGGACTAGAACTAATAACGCCTAATGACGCTGAGGAGATTTATAAATAGCATCATCCTTAGCACCTCCGCCGCTGCTCTTTTTCGCGAAGACCTGCGCACAGAAGAGCGGAAGCGGCAACGCCGGATGCCGCCCGTTGAGTCCGCGCGTAGGCGCGAAAGCGCGCGGCGGCCACAACAGCTAGCCTCCAAAGCGTCGGCCCCAATCGGCTGCGCGAGTGGCTGCGCGAGGCGCTCCACTTTCGCGCGAAGCGAGTCCGAGGCGAAACGACTGCGCGCGAGAGATCGCGCTCGCCTCGCACAGCGACTGCGGCTAGAGACGCGGAGCCGGGAACCCGAGCTGACTTCCTGTCGTTGCTCCTCCTCCTCGTCCCCGCCGCCGCCGCCGTCATGTCCCCTTTCCAACTTCCGCTCGCGACGCTCGCACGTCGCATTGCGCCACGAACGCCGACCGGCGGGTGCGCGCCTACGCGGTGCCCCCTCCCTCCCCCTGAGTGTGTTGCAATCCGGCGGACGGAGCCCCCCCCCCCCGGTCGATCGGAGCGCGGCCGCCAGCGGCCGTCGCGGGCTTTTTTTTATTAGCGTCCCGCCGCCGCCATCGCTCTAGGCGTTCTGTCGGTATCGGCGTTCTGTCGCTCCGCCCGCTGTCCTCCTGTCGCGGCACCGCCGCTGGCCGAACGCCGCCCGACCGCGAGCCGGTGCCGCCGCTGACGCACGCGCGACCGCGGCGATCGGCGGCAGCGCCGGCGGCGACTAGCAGCGTGCGCACGCGCCGCCGCCGCCGAGACCTCTCGGGAGGATTGCATGAATGCGCTCGCGACGCCGGCGACCGTCGGGGCCTTTGGTTGCGAGATTTTTCTCGCAGAGGTCCGGGGGCGCTATTTCGTCCAGCGCGCACCCTCGTCGCCGTCGTCGCCGCGGGTGGCGGCGGTGGCTAGCGTGCGCACGGCAACCGCACCGCGAGTACCGGTCGAGGAAGACAGGTTGACGGTTGCAGGTCGAGGAAGATGGTTGCAGCGCGCAGAGCAAGCAGTGGGCAGCAGCCATAACGGCGACCAGCGCCCGCTCCCGCCGCACAGCGTCAGCACGCGCCGCAGCGTCTGCTAGCGCCCGCCCAGTCTCGCGCGCACCCATGTGCCAGCGCCTGCTGCGGCGGCTGCGGCGACAGACGCGAGCGCGCGAACTCGTCTGCGCGACCAGTCCAGCCCGCTCGTCGGCAGGGTCGCCACGCGCCGTCGCACGCGCGACGTCCGACGCTGACCTTGCGGCACGCCGACGCTCGCTCGCGCTTCCGGCGCCCCAGCCGCTACATCCGTCCGCTACATCCGTCCGCTCGCGCGCCGTTCCGGCGCTCTAGCCGCAGTCGCGTGCGCCCGCCGCCAGTCTCAGCCTCCAGGCGGCTCCAGCGCCTGCGGCGGCAGCGGCGGCGCTGGCCTTCCGAGCGTGCGCAGCCCTTGCGGGGTTTCCAGCTCGCTGAGCGACGACGGTGGCATTAGCGAGGCGTTCTTACGCAATGGCGCGTACAGGCATTTAAGAAGTAGTATAAAAGCGGCGCGGGCTGCCATCCGAAGCGCAAGGAGCGCGCGAAGCGCGCACCGGAGAAGCGCCGACGGGCTCTCGAAGGGCACACGAAGGCGAGCGCCGGCGGCGACGAGACACGGCGAGCGTATCGACGGGAGACGATCGCAGTGCTGCCACTGGCCAAACGCCCTAGTTACTTCCGTCGGCGAAGTGCGAACGAGCGCGAAGGACGCGGAGAGGGCGAGCGCGCGTTCCCGAGGCAAGCATGCGTCTGAAAAAGGTGAACGCCAGCGCTCGCTCTCGCCTCTTGCAGCGATGGCGCACGCGTTTCGGCTTGGCGCATCCCTAGCGGTGCCAGAGGACGCTCGACGCCCTCGGCAGCGAGGCAGCGAGGACGATTGCGCCATCTTCCCGCTCGCTCTCGCCTCTTGCAGCGATGGCGCACGCGTTTCGGCTTGGCGCATCCCTAGCGGTGCCAGAGGACGCTCGACGCCCTCGGCAGCGAGGGCAGCGAGGACGATTGCGCATCTTCCCGCTCGCTCTCGCCTCTTGCAGCGATGGCGCACGCGTTTCGGCTTGGCGCATCCCTAGCGGTGCCAGAGGACGCTCGACGCCCTCGGCAGCGAGGCAGCGAGGACGATTGCGCCATCTTCCCGCTCGCTCTCGCCTCTTGCAGCGATGGCGCACGCGTTTCGGCTTGGCGCATCCCTAGCGGTGCCAGAGGACGCTCGACGCCCTCGGCAGCGAGGCAGCGAGGCAGCGAGGACGATTGCGCCATCTTCCCGCTCGCTAGAGCCACGCATCGCGCCTACCGAGCAGACTATTCGCATTCGCCATTGAGAAGGCGTGGCCCTTTAGAAACTGAGCGTCCGTCTCTTGCTTCCCACTCCAAGCGCAGCGGCCGAGCCGAGCGTGCGACGCTCTCCTGCGCCGCCGCAGAGCGCAACGACCGCGTCCGGCGCGGCGATAGTCTGACTTCCGGCGGAGCGCTTAAATATGGGGGTCCGAGGCGACGGCGTGGCAGCGGCTCGAGTGCTCGAGCGCCTCGAAGCCGCTGTTTTGAGGCGCGGAATCTTCAGCTCAATGTAAGCGTTCCGCTTTCTTCGCTACGGACCGTCTGCTGCTACCTGCCACTCTTTGCGTTATTGCCGGCACGGCCCGCTGAGCGCAGGGAGAGGTGAAAGATAGAGATAGAGAGAGAGAGAGAGAGAGAGAGAGAGAGAGAGAGAGAGAGAGAGAGAGAGTGAGAGAGAGAAAAAAGAGAGTGAGAGAGGTTGAGGGAGAGAGAGAGATCGAGGCGCGTGCTGGTCGAGCTTTCTCCCAGTGCTAAGTTGAAAGCTCGTCGGTGCAGCGTCCTATGCAAGTCATCCGATTTTGTGTGGGCCGACAGCGGAGGCGTAACGATCGCCGCGTCGGTGCCTCGCGAGGACAGCACCGCCAAGTGCGACGGTCTGAGCGAGGCGTCCAGCGCTTCCGCTGCGGCTCGAAGCTGCGGAAACCTCGTGCGGATTTCCATTTCCGATTCGCCGCCGCCCGCGATGCGACGCGCGCCCGGCGCGGCTCCGGTGGCTCCGCGTAACAGCAGCAGCAAGCCACTCCAGGGAAATCGCCAGTAGCCGCTGCCGGAAATCGCCGCTCTCCTGAGAAGGAGAGCGGCGTCGTCGCGCCACGTCCGGCGCTCACCGGCGGAGCCGGAAGGCCGTCTTTTCGCCAGCTCTCTCGCGATGGTTGCGACTAGACCGCTCCTCCGTCTTCTCCGACCGTCGGCCTCGCGTCTGCCGTTCATAAATGGCGGAGTAGCCTAATAATAAAAAAAATAATAATAATGCACTTGATAAAGTGCCCTCAGAGAACTTAATCTCTCTCTAGGTGCTTTACATTTAGAAAGCATTATCGACCGGCGGGCTGTACGCAGCTACGCGTTAGTCCGTCTGAGAAGCGGCGAGAAACGACGCTAGAATCGAGACCGAGGCGGCTTTGCCGAGTCCTAACCAGGATTAGCCCGAGGACGCGGTCATGGCGTGACCTAACGCTGATTGGACAGTCTGGACTACTGAATGACTGGGGGAAATGGCGCCGTTAGATCAGGACGACGAATCGTTCCGGACGTGCCCGGGCGTGTCTTTGAGCGCACCTCCGAGCCTGCTTAGACCGCCTCAGCGGCGGAGCCAGAGGGTGGGCGCGCGGCGGGGTGGCGACAATTAACTAACTATTGCTGAGGGGTGGGTGGGGGTAGAGACCCGGATCGCCCCGCCCCCATACCCGCCGAGTCACCAACAGCGAAGTTGTGTCCTACTCTAGTCTACTTCGATTCGCTGACGGGTCGGGCGCGAATTAGCCGCTGGCCGGTAAGTCCGCGACCCGACGGCCGCAAAGCGGCGCGCGTAGCCTGCCGAAACCCTGGCGAGCGTCGATTGCTCCGTCTGCTAGCGCGAAAGCAGCCGCCGCCGCCGCCGCGAAGCGCAAAGCGCGCGCTTCGACTCGTCGGTCCACGAGCTTCCGCCGATTCAGCTACGGCAACGAGGCTCTCTCAATTTCCTCCGCCTCCTTCGTCTTCCAGCTCCTGCTGCAGTCGTCGCTGGCGGCCATGTTCATCGTGTACGCCACGACTTTCGTCGCCAACGTTCGCGCCGCCCTGCCGCCGCCGCCAGCGGTGGCGGCTGCACGCGCGAGCGACCCGGATGACGATTACGACTTCGCCGCCGCCGCCGCCGAGCCGTCTGCTCAGTCCGCTGCTAAGTACGCTGCCGAGTCGGCACCGTCGCCGCCGCAGAAGCGAATCGGCGCCTCGCCAGTGGACATCGCGCCGCTCGTTGCCATCTCGAAGGCCGGCTACGAAGCTCAGAGAAACTACATGGTCGGCATGCTGGCGTACCTGAGTCAGCGAATGCTCGACGACGTGGCCCGGATGAAGCAGCAGGGCAGATGAAGCAGCGTGCGCAGGGCCGACGGGTGGGACGCCGGCGCCGCCGCCCAGCCGCAGCCGAGCAGCTGCGCGCTCCAGAGCTGCTGCGCTGCTGCTGCTGCTGCCTCCGCAGCACGCTCGGCGTGGGAGATCCCGGCGGTGCGAGCCGCCGCCGCCGCCTGCCAGCGGCGAGCGCGGGAGAGAGCGCTCAGCCGCCGACAGGCGTCGCTTCAGCTTACGCCGACGTCGGTCCGACGTCCGCCGAAAGACGTACTGCCAAATGCCGGCTGCGCAGCCGCGCGACGCGCTGACGACGACGCATCGCGCGATGCGACGACGCGAAGTCACCGATGCACGCGAAAGCGCCGGGAAATATTCAATAAAGTATGTCGCGCGAAACAGTGCGCGTTGCTGGCGACGCGTCGCGATGCTAGAGCGCAGGAGCGCGCTCGAGGGCGACGCTACTTCTTCCAGGTGACGGTGGCGCCGCCGATGGAGCGCCACGATGTAGAGTCGGGGGCCGCTTGTGCGGAGTGAGCTTTGGAGCGAGCGAACGTTGCTGGGGATCGTTGTAGCTGAACTGCAACCTCCCGACCCCCGCGCGGGTACCGAACGGCCGGTCGGCGTTCGTGGTGCTAAGTTCAGTCGGCGAGCGAAACGCGTTCGCGGGGCATTCGCTGCATATCTAAATTTTCTCCTTCCTCAGGCATTTTTATTCTAGACCTGACATCATTTCCCTTCTTACATGCATCAATATGTTGTGCAAGTTTATCTTGAGAATAAAATCTGCAGATACATCTCTTACAAGTTAGTTGAGTTCCAAATCCCTTTGAGCTTCTGCAAAGTCCATTAAAATTCTTAATGATTACATAATGAGAGACTGTCTTATCTTCATTGCTATATAAAAGAAGATCTAAGTGCTCCTCATTTTCCTCATCAACTATAAGAAGTGGGCTTAAATCTCTGCTGCAATACTCATAAACATTTATTGTAATGTCAAATAGTTTTGCTAAAGTAGGCATATCTGAAATACTTAACGCTTGAGAATATCCAGGTCTTACATTAAACAAGTCTGACAAAGTAGGAATAAGATGATTATATTTTTCAAAAAGTATCTTATTAAGATCTGCAATTGACTCTGGATCCTTATCTCTAGGATGAAGAAATCTTAGTACACACCACAATGCGTAACAGTTATCCGATTCATTCTTTATATTCAATGTTGATCTCTTTTTCTCTAATCCTTTAGGCATAGGTAAATATCTCCCTCCAAAACGATGTCTAAAATGAGTAAACTTTGCATATAAAGCATTGATTGCAGACAGACTCCAACTAGATCCTTTCTCTAGCCATTTTTCAATCCTTTCCTTAAAAGAAGCGAACTGCATTTTAATAATAGACTCAATGTTACTAGACCTATTTATCTTTACATTAGGTAATCCAGAAAATGGCTGATAGCAGAAAGCTCCGGTTTCTGATTCTAGAACTGGAGATACAATCATTGTCATTTTTCAATCTTTCTTGTTCTTGAGTATGTCCCTTATCACTCTAATAAGTCCATCGGCAGTTCTGTCATAAATTTTATCAAAGTCTATTTCACCTCTATCTAAACCAACATACTCATAGTCCATAAACTTACCATCTGATAAGGTTTTACCTAAAAACCAACCATTCTCCTCAATTCTCATTAATCTTCTTGATTCTCTCTCAAATGACCATTGCATATTCTTTACTTCTTTACTTTTGAGAGGAATTTCTACTTTTATATTTGGAATAACTTGCAAACTAGATATCATTTTATCTAAACTAGCCTTTGAAAATGGATACTTAGGCAAAAGCCCTGTTCTTTTTCGTACTTCTTCTCTAACACGTCTAGCGTGATCGCTAAAATTTTCACCCTCACGTCGCATAACATAATCATTGTTAGACATATCTTATACTATATACATTTTTTCTTTAAATCAAATTTTATTATGTTAGAGTGCGGTGGGATAAACAACGAAGTAGGCGAAAACCCTATGCCGAGTGACAGCGAGTCTAGTGTTGAGTGAGTAGTTTGGTTTTGAAAGTTATGGTGGAGACTAGTGGTCTCAGACGAAGACACTCGATCGAGCGACAGCAAGATTGAGTGTCGAGGCTGAGCCCTAGGCTCCATAACGTTCAAAACATAACTACTAAGCGGATGCTTAGAACTTGCTGGCCGAAGGAATTCGCATGAATGCTACATCCGAAGAGGAAATCCGAAGAGGAGCGACGTCGCGCCCGGACGCACGGCCATGCCACGTTTGTAGCTTTCGCCGGCAACGGCACGCAAAGCGGCAGACGCGCTGAGACGGGCCTGAGAGGGCAAACAGTCGGGATCGCGGGCGGACGGCATAGAAGAATAAGAGACACGCTCTCAGGTGACCATTTTCAAGTCTCCTTAAATCACACGTACGCTCGCGTCGCCGGCGCTGCCCAGGCTGCGCCTGCCGCGGCGGCTGGACGTACGGGAGGGCGAGCGGACAGGAGGCGGCGGCGGCGGCGGCGGCGGCGGCGAGCAGCGGTGGCCGCCGATCGACCCGTCGCTCTTCGTCGTTTTCAACGGTCGCTCGCAGGAGATTTGAATGGAGAGAATTCCGGGGCGAGTGTCACCTTCACGCGACCTCTAGTTGACTCCTACGCGAGCCACCCTCGGTTGGGGTGCCGAGGTCAAAGTGCTCGCCTCTGACGACCGAGGTCGTGGGCTCGCGCCCTGCGACACGTTCGAAGATCCTGAGTAGGGATCGAGTTCTCTTTTCGCACTATGAAATGAATTACATTATCAATATTATTATTATTATTATTATTGTTGTTGTAGTGTTCGGAGAATATCCCAGACGAAGCGAAATACCGCCAACGCGTTCGCAAAAATCGAGCGTCTGGCAGGAATTCGCGATTTATTTGTACAGTCAGTGCCCTCAGACTACTCGATCTCCATTCACGAGCTGTACACGTGCCGCTGGGCTCGAGCTCAAAACTTTGGCTGCGGGAGGCGATCATCTGACCCCGGGGCCGAACCAGGGCGGCAGCCATTGCTGTGCGATGGAGGCCGCCGCGCACTTTCAGGTAACGCTGCTACGCCCCGAGCCGGATCGCGCGGATCTAGTCGTGCCCTGCGAGCTCGCGCGGAGCGACGCGCTATCTGGTGACCGGTCGGCGGCGGCGGCGAGCAGCGGCGGCGGCGGCGGGGGAGCCAGAGCGAGATCGCCTCTCAAGGCGTTTCAAATTGCGTGGATCTTTCGAATCGTTTGACTGGTTTCGCTCTCGTGCATGACCAATCGCACTCCGACCGACTTGTGCCTTGTCCGCGACGCGTTAATTCTGGAAGCTTCCAGATCCGAAATCCTCGCGAAAAGCCTTCGCCTTCGCCGCTCGATGTGGCCGCCGGTGGCGGAGGCTGCAGAGCGCATCACTCGCGGCAATCGCCAGCGGCAATCGTCCCACGTTCACGGAAGTGAGCCTCTCTTTCGACGCGCGAGTCGAGAAATGAGTACGATCCCTACGATCTCCATGTGTCCAAGGTTCTCGCTCTTCACGCCACCCAGGTGGTGCGTTCGAGTCCTACAGTGGGCGACGATCCTTTGTTGCCCGCCGCAAGCGTCGGCGATAGCCACTAACGCTCTTCTGACGCTAGATAAACGCTGGTGAATCAGCCTTGACCTTTAGCAATTAACGAAGATTCGTGGCGATCGTTTTGAAACGAAGCAGTCGTTTTCAAAATTGCCTGCGATGGCGGTAATAGCAGATGACTGACTTGTGCGATCGTAAGCCCGAAGAATTCACCGCATTGACTGATTTTCTCTTTTACAGCGAAATGGCGTCGTTTCTCGCGGCCACCGTTTAGTGCGCTCTCGTACGAAGCAGAAGGGACGACCCGACAGGCTTGTGACAGTACGACGTGCTTGACGAGCCCCACGAATAACTGCGATACAGCTTCCGCGATATATCCACCATATTTCTCGCAACTGCGTTTGCGTGCTATCTTGCTGCGCTCTCGAGCGGCTCAACCCAGATAATAATAATAATAATAATAATTCACTTGATAAAGCTCCCTCAGAGAACTTAATCTCTCTCTAGGCGCTTTACATTTGCTGTAAAGTGAAATGCAATTGAATGGTAAGTAAAATCATGCTTGAAAAACAAACGAAATGAATAACATGGTTAGGGGTGACATGCACAGGGTCATCATGCAAATGTGGTTAGTGGCAGCATGCACAGTGTCAGCACGCATAAGCACATCAAGGACGAATCACAGGGACCCACTAAAAGCTGTCCTAAATAGGTGTGTTTTTAGGTTCCTTTTAAATGTGGTCAGGTCAGGGGATGTTCTGACGCAGGTCGGAAGGGAGTTCCAGGCTTTGGGAGCATATGAACTAAATGCACGGTCTCCAAACGATTTAAGGTTTGTACGAGGTATTTCTAGACTGTTGGATTCCGAAAAGCGGGTGGTACGATGCTTGGCCTGATGGGGGAGTATGTCGGAGAGATAGGCTGGAGCCATAGAATGAAGTGACCTAAAAGTGAGCGACAAAACCTTGAAGTCAATCCGTTGCTTGACTGGTAGCCAGTGCAGGTCGGCGAGAAGTGGAGTTATGTGGCAACTGTGGCGCTCACGGCAGACAAGTCTAGCTGCCGAGTTTTGCACCAGCTGCAATCGCCTGATCGCACATGCTGGTAGGCCAGTGTGGCAGTCCGAAGTAATCGAACTGTGGTGCAGCTGCCAGTTTTTCCAAATAAATGTTGCAAATCTGCGGCTTTGATTTATAATAATGGAAAACGGTGTTTCGGGTTTACCCGTAAAATTTCACGCGTTTCAAGTAGTTTGTCCATTGAGACATAAGCTTTATTCAATAAAATATGCTGATGGTTGGGGAAAATCTGCAGCCGGTGTCACTGCTTCTGTGTTAAAAATACAATTGGACATGAAACTTTTGTTGAATGCTTAAATGATCATGTGGCTGGCTTTCAAGGAGCGAGTATGATAGAAGTATGTGAAAAACAGAGAAGAGATTGTTATATGATAGTTCAAAATAGACATGAACTGTTCACTGATAAACTTAATACAATAGCACTATCAGCACTCGAAATTAAACGCTACTGGTTAGACTGCGGCCGCCATAGTTGTGCTTATGGCAATTACAGAATAAAAGAGACCGATGGAGAATGTTTTGAATGTAATTACAATATTGATATACAGATGCCTTAACGAAAATGAAGACTGCTCAAGACCAAAGCATGATGAAAAAATAAAAGTTCAAATTGAGCATGATTTAAGAGAAATAACTAAAGAAATGCATGACTTAAAGATTGAAATGTATTATGAGAAAATTAGAGAAATGTTATGAGAAGAAGCAGAAATAATTTTTTTAAAGAAAGATTTACTATTTATAGACATGAAAAAGTTGAAGTCGAATTTTCAAGAGAAGATGAATATGAAAGTGAAATAGAAGTAGAAGGTGATCTTGATGATGATCCTGATTACAATCCCGAAGATGAAGAAGAAACTGAAACTGAAACCAAAGATGATGAAGATGATGACAATGAACAAGCTTTTGCTTTGATGAAGAAACTCGATATGAGTATATAAATGAAGAAGATGAGTTATAAAAAATATTATTATATAGAAATGGGTGTCTCAAGAATTCTTAGTTGTGAGCAATTTAGAGAAACAGCAGTTAAAATTTGTCTTCATAAACTCAACGGAGTTTATCAGAGATATTTTAAAATAGATAAACTAGTTCCTGATCTAGATAGTTCTATTACTATTCTAAATGAAATCTGTGAACCATGTGATAAACTAATGGAGACTAGAAGTAAAATTAATTCAATGCTAGCTGAAGCAAAAAAGTAATCAAAGTCCCCAAAAACTAAGCCTGGTGTACAGATTGTTACTTCCATTTAATTTTGTTAAATTTTTTATGTGAGTATAGGAGAATGGCAACAACTACTTCAACACAAACCACTGATATATCTGACCCTAATCTTGCTACATCTGCAACTCTACTAAAGTCTTATATAGGCTATCTTGTCAAATCTAGAATGACTGCTTATGACGCTCAAACACTTGACTCTGATATTTCATCAATGACAGAAAATTCGGTGAAGAAATTCTAACTAGATGAATGCGATGCAGAAGCCCAAAAGTAATTAGCTCTGGTATTACTCAAGTTACTTCTGATCTCTAATCAACTGTCAGATCAAAAGTTGACAACCTTCTAGATACTCCTGGTGAAATTTCTGGATACACAACATGTGTTGTCAGTCAACTTTCAAGTATTTCTACAGTCATCTCTAGAGTGTCAGGAATGAAACCAGATATCTCAGGTATTGTTAAAGACGAGTGCTATGCTATCCTACCTGACTTATCTGACGGCACCATTGCTGGACAAAAGGTGGCACTGGCTTCTCTTGCTGGAACTACACGTGACGTCATCTACATCAGCCAACCCTGCTTCGTTTACATCAACTGCATCAGCTTCATCTACAACGACATCTGCACAATAAAAAATAAATCAAGATTATATAAGTGATTTTAATAGAAACTAGATGCACTGATGGTCTTAGTGAGGTTCAAGGTCAGCAATACTCCAATTTCAAGATTTGTTTGTTTCCAAGGGGACGAATAGAAGACACAAGGAGTTCGTTATTAGAGTCTTTAAGACTTGTTCTAGAATACAAAGCTCTAAGAATCCAGAGATTTCATGCATCCAGAGATTTCATGCATCAAAAGTTCACGATGGTTCTGCTTTCTCTGAGTTTCTCAAAGACTTAAAATAGATACTATATACAATTTAAAGTCAGAAGCATACTCTAAAAAAGTTGAAACTACCAAGCAAATTAAAAATTCAATCGACTTAGGGCAGTTTTCAAACTTAAATGAACCAACAGAATGTATACAGGAAAGTATAGATTGGAAAGTTTAGTAAACTCATTGGTAATCCACTGAACTAGAGTGTGAAAATACAACTCCTGTTACCAATCTGATTTCAATTACTTCCAGATAACTTGGAGTTATGAAGCCTCGTGTGGATAGCTTAAAACAGGATAGCTAATATTGAAACTAATAACTTTTCTATTGAATTTGTATTTGAGATAACAAAGTCAGTTATATAATTACTTAATATTTGAATTATGTTATTATTTTCTATACCGGAGTATTTAATAGAGAGTAAGTTAGGAGGAATGAATCCTAGAGAATAAAATGTATGATAATAGTTACTATCACTTCTTTATTATTATTTTTTATTTTAATTATAACTGACACCGTTACTATTTTGTATTGATTGATATTTCTATTATCATCCTTTATTTGAAAGTATGCTTATATTTTTCAACAATATAACTAGTTTTATAGCTAACATTATACTCATAGCCAACAGTAGCTTGATTTATGTCTGTTATTTTTAATGTTATCTTTGAGTAAATTGGTTTTTTTATTTGTACATCCACTAACCTAGATAAAGAATTGTCGCCATTTTGGCCTACATTGAGTACTCTTGGAACACTTAGGTTTCCAGACATTGATATTGAGTCGTAATGGCTCACTAGGTAAGGTGGTTGCTTTTCACGACCTCAGTCCCGAGGTCGTGGGTTCGAATCCTGTGGTGGGCCATCCTTTATCGCCACTGCAAGCGGTGGTGATAGCCGTAAAGGCTCTTCTGTCGCTATACAAAAAAGAAGCTGTTAAATCAGCTAGTTATTTATTTATTTTATTTTTGTATTAGTAGTATATCTAAAAGCCAAGGGAATAAGAAATTCTTCCTTAAAGCCCTAACATGTTTTTTAGAGTTAGGTGACAAATTTTTTCTTATGATGTGATCTTTCCTAAGAAAGTTATTATCAGAAACAGTTTTTCTGACTGCTTTTAATTCATCTACAGTATTTTCAATGTTTATTATTTTATTTGTATTAAGATCTCAAGTTCCTTGCATATCTAAGTACTTTCTTGTTAAAATGTATCGTATTACTATATAAACACTTACACTTATTTGTGTGTCAAATACATCGAATCCTGCCGTGAAAATGTACTAGGTATTAGTTTCTTATTTGCATCTAATGTATAACCACCAGATAGTTGCCCTGTAATCCAGGTCTTGGTGTCACCGGCGGCATAAGTACTTTAGTCTCAACACTGGGAATAGCATATTTTACTCCAACTACAAGTATTCCTCCTGTAGTAATTATAAAATCCCCTAAATTAGTAATCTATCTTCCATCTTATATTCCATTCCAATTCCATTGCTTGTCTTTCAAATATGTCTGTAGTTAATGAACTATCCATTAATCCAAGAAATGATATAGTAACTATATTTTCATCTGACTTTATTTAGATAACCAAGATTAACACTGTCATTGTGACCAACAGGATCATCTGTATTGAAAATTGAATAACTTCTCATATTTAAATTTACATTCATTGTATCTCCACTTAATTTTAAAAAGTTAGTGTAGACGTATTCTTTATTTGGAAAATTTTCTCCATGCAGAGGAGGTGAGCTAACACTAATTAAACGATTTACAAATAAAGTTCCGTCAATAATTTCACCTTCTTTTGACAACTTATTGTCAGTATAATCTTTCGTTGCTGCATCACTAGGATTAACAGGATTAACAGGCAATATCTATCAAGCGAAAGTTGTTCGCAGCAATGTCTCCTTCTGCTGTAATTTCTCTAGAAATTTTACTAACAAAATGTGTATCAATGTACCTTCGGTTTACTGCATCTCCATGATCAACAGGATCTCCAAGATTCTTTATTAGATTCTGATGTATATTCAGTGAACCAGAAATTATATCACCAGTCCTTCGAATATAATTTTTTGATTGAGATCCTTTTCTTCGATAACCTAGTGACATTTTTTAATACTATACTCAGATGAAACTCTACATAAGAAACAGAACTATCAACCACAAAGGTATTAATCTTATAATTACATGAACCATCTAGTTACATTTCTAGAATTAAAGTTCCAGATACAGCAAAAGTGTTATCACTTGTTAAGCCTACAAAAACACCTGTTTTATCACTTGACCATGGAATACTTGATATAATACCAAAAATGTTTACGGTGACAGGAAAATATGTTGGAAAAGATGTGGCAAGTCCTATTTTATTTCCAATTAAATTAACTACTTAAATATCAGCAGGAGTTGGTTGTGAAACAGAACTTCCTGTTCCTGTTCCATTAACTTGAAGAGTAAGTAAGACCTAGGCTACTGCATGCAAAGTTGAAAAACTTGTAAATCTTAAATATCTAAAGTAACACTGCTGTTTACAAATATTTACTGTTTGGTTACTTACTAAACCAGTGCTTGAGTTTTTCAAAGAAGTAATGTTGTTTAGTCCGAGGTCAAGAGTAGTATTTGAGATGACATTAAAAAATTGTGTCATACTCTTAAGTAAACCATAGTTAATAACCTTGTATGGAAGATTACTCTGGTAAGAACTTACGTCAGCAGCATTTCCAGATATTCCAGTAACATTAACATAATTAAGTTGCGATCTAAGTATTCCATGACTCTTTGGCAGCAACCTAAAAAAATCAGAAACTGAAGCCATTTCTCCTGAAACATTATTCGCTGTGTTATTTCCAAAGTCTGAACTAAGAACATAGTTTAGTGTTATTGCATCAGAATCATTGACTGGATATCCTAAGTTGGTGAGCCATGATGGCACACTAGGTAAGGCAGTTGCTTTCACGACCTCGGTCCCGAGGTCGTGGGTTCGATTCCTGCGGTGGGCGATTCTGTATCGCCACTGAAAGCGGTGGTGATAGCCGTAAAGGCTCTTCTGTCGCTATACGAAAAGAGGCTGTTTAATCAGCTAGGATTTTTATAAGTTCTTTACTATATTATAATTGCAATCACAAACGTAAATAACTCACCATTGATGTTTTGAATAATGTCCATTGCATAATATATAATATATAATGTATAATATAGATGGAGAAAATTGCAAAAGCACAATTCTTAAAGCTAATATAAGGAAAGAAAGTTAAGATAGAAGGAAAGCAAGTAAAACTAACAAAAGCTTTTTGAAGAAAATTTGCAGAAGCTTTAATTAAACAAGGAGGATTTGTTGAAGAAGATATAAAATCTGTAATAGATACAACTAAAGAAATTGTATTTGGTACAAAAATGGCTACAGAACTTGGTTTTAAAGCAGCAATCAAAATTTTCCCAGTATTGCCATAAAACTTAGTCTAAAAGCTTCCATTTAGATTGCTACCACTGTTCCAAAGCTTTTACAACCATTCAAAAGTTATTGATGCTGTAATGAAAATAATTGGAGGATTTCTATCGGGAATAACAGGGATTGTGGATCTAGTTCTATTTATAAAATAAATTTTTGACGACATTGCTTCAGGAAAGTACGGCAATGTTTCATATCTGAGAAGAAAGGTCTTTCTAAAATGGCTAAATCTTCGGAAATTAGGTATTATATAAACGAGATACTACAAGAAGCAGAAAAATCTAATTCCAATTGGCATCTAAATAAAGCTAAATTTCTAACAGAAACATTTAGAACAGAGTTAAATTGAGATGCATCACAACAAGATCCTAAGTCTTAATCAAAGAATTTTCTTGAAGTACGATCTGGTGGCTTTCTCCCTGCGATTCCGGCTATTATAGCAAGTACAGCGAGCATAGTTGGTACAGTAGGTCTTGCTGCTTCAATAGCTGTAATAGTTGTATGATTTATAAGGAAAATAGTTGACTTAACAATGTATACTGCGCGTGCACCAACAATGATTACCCATGAAGAACGAGCGAATGCTTTAAGTGTACAAATGTTTAGATTAAACAACGCAATTGTTGATATAAAAAGATGATAAAATTACTAGACCAAGGAATAGACATTGATCTTTCTGGAAAAAGTGCAAAGATCATAAATGAATAATAGATTAGAAGTATGAAAATAATAGATAGATAGATAGATAATAACAATAATAGAATATTGAATAATAGATTAGACTACTTAAAGAAGGGAAATGATTGGTTGAGAAATCTCGTGTTTCGTATTCTGATGAGCTAAAAGCTGACATAGAAAAGCGAAACGATCACAAACATGTGGAAAGAAGACTTGTGACCACGAGGCTAAATCAGCGATTCTTCTAGCAAACCTTTATTCACAAGGTAAAACGCAAGAAGAGATTTACTACGACTAAAAGCTGAAACTATGAGACGCACTAAAGAAACGATGTAAGAACGAATGTAAAATGTAAAAATGCATGAAAAATGAACGATGTAAAAATCTGTGTAGCGAACTATTTTATTATTATCTCTCAAACAGTATTTAAAATTAGTAAGTCTTGAGAGTTCTAGGTGAAGTTTAATAGCGGAAAGTCTCATACAGTTGCAGCGTCTTCGGGATAATCAAAATAGCCTAAGTGAAATCTAAAATTTTCTACTTTTGTATATGCCTGCCATTTATTAGCTCTATAATTCCAAAATACACCAATAATGCCAGAAGTGTTATTAATTCATCTGCCTTTGTTTTTTGGTTCTCCGAATGAGTTGCTATTCGCAAATTTGAAATGTGATTATCAGATTTGTTTCTATTAATGTGACCCAATTAAAAAATTGGTGACTTCATTCATTATCATCCAAGCCAAGCGATGAGCTTCATAAAAATTTTGATCTATCTATATCCCTCAGTAGCCACCTTTGTAATGGTTTCAGCCTCTTCCCCAATTCTCGCTTTACCTCTGCGATTAACTCTCCAGAAAAACTTCCCCATTTCAGGGTTATAGTCTAGTAGCTCATTAAGTCGTTCTCTAAAAGCATCTGCCGTTGTTTAGTACATATTAGTTTTGTTAAGGTTTAAATAAAAAATTAATTATTATAAAATGGAGTAAATTGAGACTAAAGTTATTCTGTCAGGCTAACCAAAGGAATCTAATCGCGAAACAAGTTTTCGTTAAGCCAGTTCCTATTAAATTCAAACATGGGCCTACATGGAACTGGTAGGATTCTAATAACAAAAACACAACATGCAAGAATTGAGAAATGCAAACCTGAACATTTTGGCACGCAGATTAATTTCAGTGCGAAAAAGCTGAAGGAAAGCATAGAAAACTTGGGTCAGGCATTGTTGGTTTTAATAATAAATTAAGTGGAGGCCGCAAATTTCATTTAAGACCGCCACCGGGAGTAAATGGTGAGGAAGTTACTGGAGGAATGTTTAACGGTACATCGCGTTATTCATATGCTGGGCCAACTGGTACAGAAACTTGAAGAATGAATGGAACAAAGCTATGTAGGTGTCAAAGATTTAGACAGACGAGCACTAATCCGCGACCACAATTACACAGAGTTTGGAAGTATGCCAGAGCCACAAAGAACTGAAATAGGAAATATCTCTGACTTAGTACTTGCAGAATCAGCAGCTCGTAATGCACTCGATCCATGACAACCGAGTTGTGTTAGAGAGGATGCAAAATCTGTGGCTGCAATTATCGCTGCAAAAACAAAATTAGGACGTAGAATTTCATCTGGCGGAGCCTTTAATGATTAAATTGCTACTGATTTCCTTAAAGATAAATAATTTTCTGTTCCTGCAAACCTAAATAAGATAGAAAATTATGCTAAAAAAAGGTATAAGCAATCCAATCCCTAGCTAACCGAACAAATATTTTTGTCTTTATTTGTATTTATGTATTATCATTTTTTTTATCTAATATTCCGCTGGAAAAATAAAATTAAAATCTGATCGTTTAAGATCATAATAAACTTTAACTTGATCTATATTTAATCTTATATTTAGTCTTGGCTCTGAGTTATAATACTTTTAGTAACATAACTTCCATCAAGAACACCTATGATATTAATGTCATTTCCTAGTTTCTTAATGACTTCACCTGAACTAGTAAATTTCATTTGCTTATTCTTTTGATCAAGGAAAATACTTGGCTTGTTACCGAAATCAAATCTAACTGCAATAGTAGACCTTGGTGATAGATCATACTCACGAAAATCAAGTTGTTCACTAGTGCGACTAGTTATACTTTGGAGGAACGGAATCATATCTTGTGTGATATAAATCGATGCACTTAGATATAGTTTCGAGTCTTTAGTCAATCTTTCTTCAACGTGAACGTGAGCAGGTTTTTCCTTAGGGATAAAAACTGCAGCATCTTCTAGGACAACAAGCTTCTTTTCTAGGGTTTTTATTTCTATATAGTACAAAAAATGTTGCTTAATTTAAAAATCAATTGCAAGAGTAATTCCATTATTGCTCCAAAATCAATTATAACCATTATTTTCAAGAAAATTAAACATCTCAACCCACAGTCTGTTTAGTTATATTCTTGTAATTTAAAAGTTTGGAAACTTGGAATAACTCCGAGATGATCAATTACTTCTGGCAACGGTGGTGCACGAAATGAATCAAAGTAAACACATTTATTACCTGGTTCATTAAGTGTTACCCGATGATAAATTGCTTAGTCAGACTTGCCTATGTTAAAAATAAGGGATTCATTTTTTTAGTTTTGTTAGTACATCTCTAGCCATTTTTAGTTCAGCAGGTAGTTTTTCTTTAGTACTAGAGCCCAGCTTACCGCCACGTGTTAAAACTTCACTTGCTACACTCGCTCCAAACTTTCGTCCATGTGTTAGAACTACTAAACCTTTACTAATAACTCATGGGCTTCCAAGTTTGAAAAACTTTGACTTTTTTGTTGACATAGAGCACTGATAGCTTTTACCATTCCTCTTTGGCACCATTCCTCTTAGGCCTTTTGCGCATTGTATTTCTGTATACTCAGTGTGAAGACTGTCTGTAGGCTTTTTACACTTCAGGCAATAAATATCAGATTCCATTTCTATAATATAAAAAGATTTTTTAGTATAGGAAATTACTTTAAAAGTTCAAGCTTCTAATTTTGGACAAGACATTGAGACAGGACATTAATAACCTTTACCTAGCATGCCTATTAGAGCATTAGTACTTGGTCCTAGTGGATCTGGAACGGCTCAGTTAGTCATGAGCGGGATCTTTTGTGGAATGGTCAACTATGATACTTCTACAATTATTGCGTCAAGCATAGACCAAAAGTTGTACCGGGGTCTTAGATCAATGACTGATAGCACAGCAAAGAGTGCTCATGTTTTGATCAATGGTGTTGATGAAATACCAGACATAGACTCGTGCAAAAATCGTAAAAATGTTGTACTTGATGACGTGATGACGGAAGATCAAACACTTTGACATGAAGGACTAAATATATTTTATCTTGCTCAAGGATTTTAAAAAACTCCTAGACGTGAAATCAGGAATAATATAAATATAATAAATTTTTTTGAATGCCACAGACACAGAGTACATTCGTGATGCATACACTGGAGACCTTGATAGAAAAAAATTTAGAGATTGGGTTAACTCATGCACACGTAATCGTTTTGGGTATTGTGTCGTAGAATTAACCAAAACTGAATCAGAAGGGTGACTTCGGTCGGTTGGCTCTGGTGGAAAGCAATTAATTACTATATTTAAGAATTAATAGATGTAGAAAATGTTTAACGGTAAAATGTATTCAAGCAAGAAAGGCTATAGAGGAAGTGTTCAAGAAGCATTGACTATAAAATTCAAAATTTACAAGATTTAAGAGACGCAACAGAATTACAGAATGACCAAAAAATACAAAGAATTGAAGCAGAAACTGCAGCAAGAGATACTGCTGAAGCACATCTTAATCAGCGAGACTTGGAAAGAGCAACAGACAACTTTGGAAATGTTGTTATTGAAAAGCTTAACAAAGTTAGACCAAGACTTGCTCTGCAAATGGAAGCAACTAAGTCAATATTGTGCTTATGCGTGCTGACACTGTGCATGCTGCCACTAACCACATTTGCATGCTGACCCTGTGCATGTCACCCCTAACCATATTATTCATTTCGTTTGTTTTCAAGCATGATTTTACTTACCATTCAATTGCATTTCACTTTACAGCAAATGTAAAGCGCCCAGAGAGAGATTAAGTTCTCTGAGGGCGCTTTATCAAGTGAATTATTATTATTATTATTATACCAAAACCGAGATTATATCAAGAAGGCTTCGGAATATGTCTACTCTAGAAAAAGCAGTTAAAGCAGTTGAGTCGGGAGATTTTTAAAAGAAAGTACAATCGTGAAACAGGCCAAGAATCACGCACCTAGCCTAGAAGTACGAGAAGCTATTGGAAGTGTTCAGGATGCTTTAGCTGACAATTTACAAATAAATCCAGCTACTGGAACACCGAAAAACTCAGAAGAAAGAATGCAAGACTTAGATAAAGCTAATTTACTAGAAATACTTAAAGGTCCTCATAAAGGATATGTTCCTTTAGGTGTTGAAAGATTAGTAAAAGAAATTACATAAACTAATAATGATTATAGCATGTATTCATTATATGTTACGCTATCTAATGCAATTAAAGAGGCTCATCCTAAAGATCTTTGGGGTGATACTACTAAAGTCATTTATGATTATGTAATTAACTATTTAAGCGATATTAAAGATGAACAAACAACAGAAATACCTAAGCAATACTTTGCAACACTAAATCATTAAACAGAATTACTAGAGATAATTAATGAACCTAAAAACGTAAATTACAAAAAGTCTCAAATAGAGCAGATTGAATGAAGATAATCCATTTCCATCAATATATGGAATCTATTCTGAAATTTAAAAAACAAAACAAAACAAAAAAAATACTAGGAGTAGAAAAAACAGAAAAAGCTTTTTGATTATGTTTCCTAGATAGCTGGTCCTAAAAGCGGCAATGGTCTTCGAGAAAGTGTTGAAGTAATTCAATTGATTGTAAAGAATGAGTCTGAAATATTTAATAAACTAGAACAGTGGATTCGTGAACTTGCCGCTGAAACCATTGGAGTAGTAAAGTCGATTGTTCTGCTTTAGATTACCTTGGGAGATCTAGAAATGCACCAAAAAGATATATTGCTAGAATAAATAAACTTGTATACGACACACTAGTATACAGAAGTGTCAGAATGCGTAAACATTTCTCAAGAGATGTTAAACAATCTTGAAGCTATTAAAAAGGCTAGTATATCTAAATAAGAGGGATTCAATATTTCAGTAGTTCAATAGTATTCAATATTTCAGGGACAATCAATCTTATTAAAGTTCTTATTGATGATCCGATTGTGATTAGGAATAATAAATTCAAGATATGTTTTAAGAATTGTGTAGGAACTAATTCTATTGAGAATATAACTAGTCCTAGTAATACCTTTTTCCATAGAATAACCGGTGGATCTGAGCAAACGCTAACAATTAGGCCCGGAATTAATTCAGCTGTTTCTTCAGATGATGCAAACGTAGGACTAGCAGATACTATAAATAATTCTGCTACTCAATCTGGAGCTACTGCTGAAAAGTTCGAAGTAGAAATTGATACTTCTACTTCAAATTCTTGGATTAAGATGCCTATTGGTTGGAAATAATTTTTTGCTAGTAAGTCGAGTACATCAAGTTTACTTGGGTTTACTGGTTCCGCTTAAACAACTGATCCTAATTTTGCAGCAGCTTATCTGACTATTAAAAACCAAGTAAAGTGTACTCTTTGTGTTAAATTTGTTTCAGAAAATGAAATTTTTTATTCTTATCAAAATTTAATTGTTGTAAATTGCAACTTGGCTGCTTGCTGATCTAGTTACATAAACGGAAATGAATCACAAGTCCTTTGGAGTTTTGCGTAAAATGTCTATCCTTGGGAACAGATAATTTGCGAGCCGAATACAATTGAGGATCATAACATTTCTGGTGAATCAGTTTCTGATATATTAATTACTGTTAAAGATCAAAACTTAAAATTTTTAGACTTTTGTTCCCAACAGATAACATTTGTTATAGAAATTTTGAATTATAATATAAGAATGTCTATAGGATTAACAGGAACGACTAGTTCAGAAGCAAAGATATTAGTCACACCTGTTCTTCTTGGATCAAACTCAGGCTATAATAAAGTCGGTTTACGAAGAGTAGAATTTGTTTACGTAAATAGAGTTATTTTTAATGTTGTTGCTGAAGTAAATGATCAATTATGGTATAACAGAAATCCTGCTGCACCTCAAGCACAATCAATTACACTTGTAGCGGATTATTACAGCAGTAATAAAATTGTAAACGCTATTAACTATGCATTGAGAGAGGCAGGAGATCTTTACATTGCTTCTAAAATAAATAGTAGTGGAATAAAATTTAGTATTGATACTGAGGATAAAATAATAATGCAAGTAGTTGGTGATTATGTTGCTCTGCTTGGAAGTAATGCATCAGGTGTTGCGCAATTAATCGGCGATACTTTAGGATTTAATTCAATTCAACAGGGATCTTTTGACCCGGCAATGGTAGGTGGGACGCCCTATGAAGCTATAGAAAAAGCAATGTATTTCTCGAGTATTTAAAAGGCCTGGAATAAAATGCTTCTGCCTGGTAATTAAGGAGTAAAATGAATTAGTGTTAGCTGTGACTTTATAAATCCTAATCTTAATTATGTTGAATTTAAAACCGGATTTTTAGAACAATTTTCATCATTGTATATTTTAGATACTGACGATATAAAACTAGGCGAGAAGATAGATCTTCATCTTTCTAATACACTATTTCTGCCAACACATGGTGATATAGAAGGAATGAGCAGTTTTAGATTCACTCTGACAGACCTAAATGGAAATCCAGTTAATATCGTTTCTGATGATGGTTACAATAAAAATTTCCAAAACAATATATAGAGAAATGCGTAGTTATGCTAGAATTGGTCATCGAAAAATAAGAGGAGGAAAATGGTATGGCTCTATCTGGCGTTCTAGATAAATTTATTGGTGGAATTGGCAAGGCCTCTCCTGTTTTAACTGGATTGACCGGCCTTAGTATGAATATTGCTAATTAAGGAATTGAGATGCACCAAGCAAGAAAAATCATTGAACTAAAAACTAAAAATGGAAAGAGAAGTTGACCAGGATTATGCTAATAAACGTAGAGAGCTAGATGATAGACTAGAGGAAGAAGAAGGAAGACGAAAAACGTAAAACGCCAAAAAGAAGCTGGTGACCGCACGGTTAAGGAGATTAACCTTGAAGTCAAACGAGCTACGATAGAAAAACTAAAGCCTTAAAATAAAAAAAAAATCTAAATTTAAAATGTTAGAAGAAAGCGAAACAGAAGATTGCTCAGAGACAATGAAAGAAAATTACCCTAAGGCTTATAAAGAAAGAGAGAGTTATTAAAGTAAAATCTGATTTACCTGAAAGAACTAGGGTTGATGGATATGGAGGATACATGAAAAGTTAGGAGCTGGTCTATATATCCAGAGTAAGAAATAGATTTTCACTTTTTATATACAAAAGAAATGGCTAGTGCTCCAATTGATACTATCATTGAATTAAATTAACCAAGTTTCCTATATATCCTATTAGAAATTACCAGTATCGTGGGTTCTATCAAATTAATGGAAACGAGCTTGATTGCGTTTCCAATAAGCGTATAACTTTAACTGCACCAAGTGAACAAGATTTATGTTATTTATTGTCTGATTCTTATCCTCTACTTGAAGGTCAACTACAGGTTCAGACTGCTGCTAATGGGGCTTATGCTGCACTGCAGTTAGAAACTTAGCAGTAGGTCTGGTTAACAATGCAGCTGCTTGGATGTTTAGCTCAATGAAAGTTAGACTTGGAGCAGAAGAAATTAAAAGTCTTTCATTACCACAAGGACCACGAACATTTTAAACAATAATGGGATTATTAACTTATCCTAATGATTACAATCGAACAGAATGACCTGCAACAGGATGGAAGAAAGATTAAGCTAATTCCTTAGATGATATGGTACATGGCCTCAGAAATTACACAAGTCCTGTTGCATCTGGAGCAAGTAGTTCGAATATTGGGTTTATGTACAGAAGAGGACTTATTAAGAATCTAGTTGATAATGTTGGAAATTTTAGTATCTTGTTACCGCTATCTAGTTTATCTGGTTTCTGTGCAGATATGAACAGAATTTTTTATAATATTCCTTTTACTCTTGAATTGACGCGAGTTGCAGGATTTGACTATGGTGCTATTATGACTGGTGCTACACAAGGAGCTGCTGATCAGAATAATGCAATTACTACTAGAAATTATGCTGTTGGTGGTGTTGTTCAAAATTCTTTAGCAAACGGCCGAGATGCTTATAATGCTTTCAAAATTAATTTCGAAGATGAGACTCATGGCTCCATGTGTTACACCAACAAAGTATTGGTATCAGTTTAGCATATATCTCCAGTAAAATATGACTCTGAATAACGCTAATCAAGGTTTGAAAAATACTAGAAATTCGACAGTTCAGAATAATCTTGACAAAGTTCGGTGCTCAATTGTAGCTGCACAAAATTATAACAAATACAATGATTATACTGGCAATCCTTGTACGTATGATCACTGCAATATTAAGAATGTTTTTGTACTTGAAAATGGTTCTGCTCAATATTCTTCTTTGGCTAGAAGTAGCTATCCGAAAGATGGAAAATGCTCGACTGAGTATGAAGACTTCACACAATTCAGAAAACAATTCCTTTGTCTTAATGAAATGACAGAACCTGCATGTGTTACCTATCCAGAATGGTTAAGGTTATATCTAATTTATGTAATCGACCTTGAATACAACGACCAACCTTTAAGAAATACTATAAGACATGATGTTAGCATTGAGTTCAACGAGCTGATTCCTCAAGCACCTCCTGCTGTTGCTGCTAATCCTTCTGCTGTTTCTGTGGCTATTGCTGCCGTTGTGGCGATAACAATTATTGTACATTACTTATCTATTTGTGAGAACACAGCTGAACAGACTTCTAATGAAAATGGTTCACAGTTTGCATGCATGAAAGGTTCATGGGTATATAAAAATATTGATAATTAATCGAATTTTAACCAGAATATAAATGGAAAAATTTGATTTTGTACAAGGTACAGAAGAATGGAAAAAATGTATGATCTTGAACATTGGCGGATCAGAAGTTTATTCATTTCATGGTCATGGTTATGATATGATATTTGGCGATCAAAGTGAAATTGACATTGAGAAAATGGCTGACCGAAAACAAAAAAATATAGCTATAATTATAATATAGTATATAGTATAGTATATAATAGTATATAATATATAATATATAATGTATATGTATGTGTGTGTATATAATATAATAATATAATATATAAGATATAATAGTATATAATATTATAGTATATAATATAGCTATAATATAGCTAATAATTCCAGACTAAAGTTTCCTCCAATGCTTTTTGGAAAAGTCTTTCAACCTATTGCTGCTCTATTTTAGAAATGAAACTATGAGTAAAACTTGAAAGTGCTAATGATTTTTTTATTAGAGATTGTGTTTATAGGTATTCTCCTGACGGTAAAATTGAAGGAAATACTTTAGTAGACATAAAATGTCTGGAGTAGGAATATTATTAAAGATTGTATACCTAAGCAATATCATTCGCAATGTTTACTAGGTTTACATGTTTTAGGATTGAGTAAATGTTATTATTCTGAGTTTGAAATTCATTTGTGTTCCTGGATTAAACTTCGAAGAAGCTCCACGTGATTTTGTAGCTGCTGGTTATGTTAGGATACCAAGTAAATACGAGCTCGATATTCCAATCAGAAGTCCACTTTTTATGTCTTTGCTTAAAGATGAAAGTATTTTGATTTCGAGTTTGATATTATAAGCAAATATGCAAGATTTAATAATAAATTAGGAAAGGGATATGAAATAAGTATCACAATAAAAGATCTTTGATACAGATGGTAAAGGTATTTCAAAGGTACTCCAGCTGTTAATCTATTACCTGGAGTTAATCCTAGTGATGCTGTTAATGTTAGTCAGTTAAGTAATTATGTTAATACATCTTCTGATTCAATGACAGGAGACCTAAACATGAATGGATTTGCTATTACTTCAAGTTACTGGAACTCAAGTGTTGCAACTCCTACTGTATTACCAGATGATTTTTGTGTTACATATAGCGGACTAAAACAAGATTTTACGCTCAATGGAAGTCTTGCTAGTACCAACCTAAATATGAATACTAACTTCATTATTAATCTTTCGGATTTTGTTAATTCAATTGATGCGGCAACTAAATCTTATGTAGATAGAACGATAAAAAAGTAACAGAAGTAATTCCAGTACCACTCAATCCTAGATCAAAGAATTCCATTATACAAACTTTTGTTAATTACCCAAGGACTAATAAGAATGTCCCACCATTAATAATGTCAAGTGTGATGGTCGTTGGTTCATCTAATTGTGTGTTCCTAAGACCTAGCACTGATACTTCTGTAGTGTCTGGATAAATACGCGCTATAAATACTGTTTCTACTGGAACAGATTTCAAGTACAATGCTTTCTTCAGCAGAGTGCCTAGTGACTATTACTTCATTGATAATCTAGAAAATCTAATATTTAATCTTTTAGTTAGTTATATACTCACGTGAGAAATATAAATTAAATAACAAAACAATAAGTTCTTTTAATTTTGTAGCTTTACGCTTACCTTTTACGAATGGAAACATTTTTGAAATAATACAAATAGCCTCATGACCAGAGCAATGATGCAGACAAAATGTTTCTAAACACCTTTTGTTAAAGTTTTTTTCTTACAAGACAATATAAACGAGAAGGTTTTTGCTTTGTATTCTCATTAGTAACATAATGGCAATCGGAACATTTCTTTACAAACAGGGTGACCTGACTCTAGATAATTAAGTTCTGTTATAGTCTTTGAACAAATTTTACAAAATAATTCCATTTCTATAGAATGTCATGGAACACATTTTATAGAAGCTACTAGCGAAAAGATGGTTGCCTTAGTTGAAAAAATGAATCAAACAATAGCAGAAAGAGCTTTTATTGCACGGTACGAAAAATAATTAGAAACTCTTAATAAAGGAGATTATTTTAGATACGAATATTGGATAAAAAACTTACTTAAGATTATAGATTATCTTAACAATAACATTACAAGTTCAACCCGAGAAGAACCAGCTAAAGCTATAAAAAAAGAGTTGAACTAAAAAAACCAGAGTACCTTAGAAAAGTAGGGAAAACATGAAAAGTTGTTATAACTTGGAACAACTGTTAGATATCTACTAGAACCAGGTGAAGGTGAAGATGAAAAAATAAGAAGAGCTACAGACCATATATGGAGTTTAACTAAACATATTATATCAGAATAATGGTAATGAAAAACCAACAAGTACGTTTTTAGGTCAATAGAAAATATTAAAAGAAGTTTTTTGAGAAGAGTTAAAAGTAATTAAACAGAAGTAGTTACTTGGGGTGAACCTTCCATTATAATATCTTCAAATTCTTCTTTTGTTATTACTTCGTCAGATAAAGCGTGTGTCATCTTTGAAATAAACTTTGAATTTGACTCTAGAGTTGATCTTTTATGTTTGTCTATTTCGGCTAGAACACCATCAACTTCCACTATCATTACAGATACTGCTGAAAAAAGTTGAAACTACATGAGACATATTAGGAACAGATTGAAGATGTGAACTAGAAATTGTTACTCCTAAAGCTATGACTATGTTTACAACTTTCAGAGTATATCTTATCTTTGTTAGATTTGTTAGGCATGATGTAACTTTAGTATTATATTGCATAACTTCTTCATATCTTTGGTTGACATATGTTTTTCTTAAATAAGCCATCAGCTCCTATATAAATTTATAGTTTTTTTTCTTGAAACTGGTTCTTTCCCTTCTGTTTCCTCGGATAAAATTTTTATAAGATTATCATGTGCTTCGCTAAATTTTTTATAAAGTGTTGCTGTTTTAATTAAAGATATATAAATTTCTTCAAACGTTTGAAATGATATACTAAAAATAACATAATGATTTTGCCTTTGGATGATCTAGAATCATTGGATCAGTAATTTCTACAACTTCAAAAAGATATTTATCTAATTCTTCATCATTTAACAAAAACTATATTCTTTACTCAAAGACGCATTGCGCTTTAATCGTTTATAATTTCTAATAATTATCATTCTTGCCTCGAAAAAATAATCACTATACTCTCTATACATACAATGAGCACCCAATAAAGAATTTTTCACTTCAATAGAAAAAGTTTTTCGCTTTTACCGCCAAAAGGCTCTTTAAAAAATGTTGACGGTGTTTTATTACAGGAAGCTCTAAACCAAGCTGTTTCCGTAACGTATATGCTATAAAAAAATCTTTAATATAATTATTGTCTTGAAGCTTTAGTTTACATTGAACGCTATAGAATATTTGCAAAAGAATTTACCATAGTATATAAAGAAAAACCAAAGGACTGCTAATGTGTCAAATGGTGACCCGTTGCAGTTTGTTTTTGCATTGTACGCTTTTCTTTTTGAGATCCTCGAGCACACTTGCGAGAGATCGAAAAAAGTGTGGCGTGAAAGGTAAAAACACACATAGTGGAATCCTCGCTCAATGTGAAATAAACCCCTAGTAATAAGCGACCTTATTTCTGAAAAAGGTCTCGACCTGCTTACCTTGACTGAAAACTTGGCTAAAATCGGTAAACTGCCCGACAATTAAAGACTCGACGCCGACTGGCTTCTCATTCTTTCACGCCCCTGGATGAATCAAAACTGGAGGTTGAGTTGCTGTTATCATGCGCTTGAAATTCGACTTCAAGCCATTTGTAGTACCCTCGAAGCAGTCTTTTGAATCTATTGTCTTGATTTTACCACACCACGAGCTGCCGATGGTGGCAGCAGTCTATCGCCGACCAGGTACCAAGTCCTCCTTTATCTCAGATTTCTCCGACCTCTTTTCGATTCGGCGTGCAAGAAACTGATCCTTCCTCGTTAGATGGGATTTAAAAATTCACTCTGATAACTTATCTGACGCCTTCAGCACTTAATTTCGTGCATTGACTGATTCAACTGTCTCTTGTGGCTCATGTGCATGGCCCTACTCACATCAAGGGTCACACACTCGACCAAATTTTCTTATGCAACTGCACTTTTGACATCACCGATTATTGCCAAATCCTGCTTATCTGACCCCACGCAAATCTCATTCCGTCTACAACGTGTGCCCCACTCCTCCTCTTCCCCTCCTCATCCCCTCCTCATCCCCTCCTCATCCCCTCCTCATCCCCTCCTCATCCCCTCACCCTTCTCTTCCCGTCCCTTCCTCCTCCTCTAAAATCACCTTGACATCGAGGCTGTCCGTGCGAGAAAATCTGCCTAGCCTTTGCAGCTCAGTACCCCTTCGATCTGTCATCTTTAGTAGATTGCTACAGCACGACGCTAGCAGACATGCTCAATGAGTTTGCCCCTCTGACTAAGCGCACCGTGCACCCTCGCCCAGGCGGCCTATGGTTTACCACAGACATTAAACTAGCTTGGTTTACTAAGCGCAAGCTTGAAAAAGCATACACAAGATCAGAACTGAATGTCCATCAACAGGCATACGAGGACTACTATAGGTCGTAACAATCGATCATAGCGAAGGCCAAGTCTAGCTTCTATAGAAAAACATTGTTGAATCACAGGTGCACATTCCAAAAATGCTGATGTCTACAATCAACCATCTCCTCAACCGCTCCGATGTTATCTCTTTACCAAATGATCCCTGTGATGGTCTAGCTGATCGCTTCTCTTAACTTATTTTTCCAGAAGGTAGACAAGATCAGGCAGTCCATCCTTACGCTGACAGCACTCCTGCTGGAATGCTGTCCCTCGATTCCTTGCAGTCCATCAATGTCTACATTCAAGGAGTTCACTAGTGACCTCGTCCTGAAGTTCCTATCCCAATCGAAGAAGACAACTAGTCCTGTGGACCCTATTCCTATTGTCCTGCTTCTACAATGCATTGATCTGCTGCTGCCATGCATAACTAACATCATTAACATGGCATTAGCCTTAGGTCATGTCCCAGCAACTTTCTAAAAGACTGTAGTCAGGCCACTACTCAAGAAAGCAACACTAGACCAAGAGAACTTAAGCCAATTCCGCCCAGTCTCCCTTCTACCATTCCTATCAAAGACACTAGAACGAGTCGTGGCAGACCAGCTAAACTCATATATTAAAACATCAAACCTTGCTAGTCAGTTCCAGTCTGGCTTTAGATCTAATCACTCCATAGAGTCAGCATCGGTTCGGGTGTACAACGACCTACTTAGGAATGCCGACGTGGATAGTATCTGTGCTTGTTTTGCTTGATCTTTCGACAGCTTTTGATACTATTGGTCACCAGGTCCTTCTTGAGCACCTCTCATCTCGCCTGGGCATCACTAGCACTGCTCTGCAATGGTTCAGGTCTTATCTCAGTGGGAGCCTCCAGAGTATTGATGTGAATGAAAAAACGTCATCCGATGAACCTCTGAGATTTGAGGTACCTCATGGCTCCGTGCTTGGTCTTGTTCTTTTCACGGTTTATACTCTTCCTCTTGCCGATGCGATTGCAAAGCACAATCTAGGCTTTCACTTCTATGCGGACGACACTCAGCTGTAATTTTGTTATGATCCCTCCCAGTCCTCGAATTCTCTCAACTCCCTTGCTGCATGTATTGATGGCATCCGCACATGGATGGCAGCAAATTACCTTAAATTGAATGATGATAAAACCAACTTACTAGTTAAGGACAAACCAGGTGTGATTTAGAAATTGGGAAGGTTAACGCTCAAAATCGGCTCCACCAGCATATCTACTGTTGAATCTGCACGAATCTACATCTAGGTGTCGTGCTCCAAAGTGACCTTTCGTTAGACGACCACATCAGCTCCACAATCAAGTTTGCCTACTTTCAGTTATACAGCTTTGCTAAAATTCGGGCTTTTTTGGACAGGGATACCGCATCTAAGTTAGTCTGTGTATTTGTGACATCCTGTCTTGACTTCAGTAACTCACTGCTTGCTGGCCAAGCGGCCTGTGCAATCAGGCGATTACAGCTGCTCCTAAACTCCGCAGCCAGGCTTGTCTGTCGTGGGGTCTTCACATGTGACTGATCTGTTGGATGAGACCTGACCCCACCCGACACGGGTTAAACACGATCAAACAAGTACGATTTAAACCACACCAGTGCCTCGTCTGCCAGACTGATCATTTTTCTCAATCGTTCAAGTAAGATATCGTGATCAATGGTGTCGAAGGCAGCGGCGTCACGTTCATTCCCATCTTACTTGCTTTTAGCGATAAGTGTAGGCGGAGCTTTGCCCTCAGTGGTGAGTCCAGCTGTTAAGGCGTTCGCTCCGACCGACCTAGGTCTGGCTGAGGTCGTGGGCTCGAGCCCCGAGGCATATGTGAAGCGCCTGAATAGAGATTTGGTTCTTTTAGGGCGCTATACAAATGAAATATATATATATAACGTATATATTTTATATATGGTGCTATACAAAAATTACAGATGGCGCTTTCTTTTCATCGAGATTAATTTCCAAAATACAGGTAATACGTACACTTTCGTAACCAGTGGAGGGAAAGCGGATTGAAGATGCACCCATCTGATCTCTTGTTGTCCAAGATCCTCGTCCCATAGACACGGATTTTCATCCATCAAATATGTCTCTTTTATTTTTCGTCATGCCATTGTGACTTTTGCCTCGTTTCAGGTTGAATCCTTTATTTGTTTATATCTATGCACATCTTTATGCAAATGCCAGGGGAGATCGTCAGAATTGCTCACATTTCCCTTATAAGACTAATGTTTTTGGTAGGACTAATATTGCGAGCATTATAAATCATGTGAAGCCTTATTTTCGTAGTAAACGGTATAGATTCAAATGTGCCATCCTTTGAGGCTGAACTTATGAGAGGCCTTCCAAATTTCTGAGTGATTTCATTTTTAAATTAACTATGCCTTACTATTTATTAGCGGTCTCCACAATAGATGATAGGGTTCACATCCAATTCTGCAATACCAAATATACTTTCTTCGCACATGGAAAAAAATTGTCCTGAGATTCTATCGTGCTTCCTTTGCAGCAAATGTAAAATGCCTAGAAAGAGATTTAGTTCTCTGAGGGTGCTATATCAAACGTACTATTATTATTGTTATTAAATATCTTTGAAAGGGCCTTCAAGTTTAGTAACAATTGCCTGACCTCCACCTTTACAGATAAGGGTCCCCTCTTCTCTCTCTCTCTCTCTCTCTCTCTCTCTCTCTCTCTCTCTCTCTCTCTCTCTCTCTCTCTCTCTCTCTCTCTCTCTCTCTCTCTCTCTCTCTCTCTCTCTCTTCCTGTGTGACGTATATGATGTTTGAGGCTGGTGCCCGGGCCCAGCCACTCGCCTGATAGGAACCCGGTAGAATGAATGTGGAGCCTGACCGACTGGCGCCTGTGGCTGGGTGTTCGACCTACATCAGTAACTGATCTTTTCAGTATAACTCAGGCTCAGCGGAACGAGCCGCCGACACGCTTCTCTGGCGATGCCGCCGAGATTCGCGAGATTCGAGAGAATTCGGTGGCGGCGACGACATCACTTCAGCGACCGACAGCCCCTCGCAGCCATCTATTAAAGGTTGACCGCAGACCGCCGTGGTCAAAGCAGTCCGACCGACTCCAGACACTCAATGGGGCGGCGGCCAAGCGGGCAGACGCCAAATGATTCCCTCGCCGGCAATTTACACTCCGGCGCCAGCGGCTTTTATAACCTGCCGATGACGTTCGGCTTCGTCGGCGTTCAAGGCGTCTCTTCCCACCACGCCCCCAACGCACACACACACACACACACCCCCACACATACGCAGAGGCGACCAATTGGCTTGCCCTGCGCTACACAGTCTGCGGCTGTGTGCGCGCGAGAGCGTCTGTTTCCGTCGAGGTCAACGGTAAAGCGAACTCAGTACTCGCGTTCGCTACCGACCGACACGGTCGCCGGCTCCCTACATTTGCTCGCTAAAGCTTCCGGCCTGGCGGGGCTAGCACAGCTTCACTTCCTTCGCCCGCTCCGTCTGCCTGACTGTCAGTCACCTTTCGCGGATTCGAAGCTGTTATTCTATTATTATTATAATTGTGTGCTACTATTCGACACAGCCACGGCGGTGGGAGCGGCAGCTCGAGTGGCTGCCGCTCTCGATGACGAAGACGAGACGAGACGACGAACGAGACGAGACGACGAACGAGGCGGCACCAGAGCCCAGAAGCGACACTAAAGAGCTCTCTGTCCTCGGCACTCGATCCTCGAGAGAAGCCAAAGTACGTTGCCCGCAGCCTTTAATCGCCATCGCCCGTCCGAACTCGTCTTCGATTCGTTAAAAGCTCGCTCGCTGCTTCCTTTGACGTGCACGCGCCACTCAAGCGGAGCTCCGAGCCGGAAGGGGCTTCCTCGAAGCCGCAGCTTCGCTACAGAAAGCAATTCGCTTCTCTCGCGGAGGATGTCGACAGGTGCATTTGCTCCATGCGGCTGGAGACTGTTGGAACCCATTTCGCAATTCCTATGCACGGATGCTACACCTCTCGTCTCTCTCTCTCTCTCTCTCTTTCTCTCTCTCTCTAGCTAGATAGCTAGCTAATAGATCCTCGTCGTTGTGCATGGTTAATTCAATTTTACTCGATTTTGAGAATCGACGCGACAACGAAATCTCGACTGCTTCTCGGTCTTCGGAGGGGATGGGGTTCGTTTCCCTCCCTACGTTGACCCCCCCCCCCCCCGAGGCGCTTCGGAGGAGACGGGGTGCGCTTCCCTCCTTACGTCGACCCCCATAGGAGCCACGAGGAGCCGGCAGCCCGGCGGCAGTGGGCAGGCACTTTGCACGTTGCCCTGTTGCAGCGTCAGCCAGGCAGGTAGAAAAGCGAGTTTCCGTCGTCTGCTCCCCGGAATTTCCTCTTGCTGGCCCTGACTGTTTCGAACGAGCCGACGTCGCTTTCCCGCCCACGTCAGTCGCTCGTCGGCGTACTATGCCTAGTCACGTGCGCATCCGCTGCCGCCACCCACGCAGGCATGTAGACTGCTCAAGACGCTCGGTATCGGTAGTCCGAGCTCGCGAGAAACGGATTAATCGCATTAATTTATTAGTTATAATATCAACAAATAAAAGTTAAGAATTCTGTATTTATAAGTAAATCAACTGCGATATTAATAATTAGTATTGATTAATCGCCTCGATCTGTGTTAATCGCCCGTCGAGCTGGCGACGTAGCATCTACGGTAGACGCTTCGCAAGAAATGTGCTTCAGCGACGTCGCGTCAAGTCATAAAAGGATACTTTCAGTCATAAAAGTTGACAAAATCTTTCGTCACGCTAGCCACTGCCACGAAGCATCGGCTGCATCCGCTTTCAGTAGACAGTCAATCTCTTCGTTTTCTCGAGTCGCTGTTCCGAAGGGGGCTGCAGACGCAACGCTGCGGCAACGAAGATGCACAAGTCAGCTACGCATGCAATCGCCCGCAGCGAACCAAGAAGCTACAAATAAGCAGCTATATCGATGCAATCTGCTAAATATCGCTACTTTCGTCGGCCGCTCACTCCCTCCAGCCTCTCAGGTCACCTCGTCTTAATCGCTAGCCTCTCACTACGACAGTCACGTCCGTATCATGATTGCGTATCGCCGATACGGGTGTCGTGCACAGACAAGGTGCTTTCGCGCTCTACTCATTTATATTTGAGGAAAACACAAGAGCACAAAACCCTATCGAGGGGAACGTGCTTTCAGCGGTGAGCTGAAGTCGACCACGAAGGTGAGACTAAAGAAGAAACCAGAAGAGAGAGAGAGAGAGAGAGTCTGCTGCGAGGTTATGCTGGATTCGAAAGCAAAACGTACATTCCGTAAATGGAGCAGATGCCTCCGTAAACGGCATTAGACTAGCAGCCGGCGAGCGATAGCAAATTACGGCGCTTCAGCTGTAGCCCAAGGCAAGTCGAAAATAGCAATTACTGTTCAGAAAAGTGACGTGGTATAAGCGTCAACCCTTGTCCTTAGCAAAATCATGAATTGCTTTCGCTATCAGCAGGAGGAGCAGTGAAGTAGCTAATAAGGGGCTAGTTAGCTGCGTACCAACCACAGCAGGTGGCCTGTAAGACAACAGAAATCGCACCCAGTTCTGCGGCAGAAGGCGACGGCCACTACTTGCACGCGGAGCCCCCAAGGCACACTTTTAAGAGTAAGCTGGGCTTCGAGGTCGGCCACTTTAGGAATGGCGACGAATTATCACAGCGATTCGCGTTCCACTCGCAGTAACGATGCACATACACTCACACGCACACACAAAAGCAAGCTGTTACAACGGAATGTGGACTACTTCGGAAGCGCCCTCGTCAGGACGAGACCAGTGTCCGCTTTTTCTACAGAGCTTCCACGCCACCAACTTCGACGCAGGAAGCTACGACGACCGTTGGACGCGTTCACTCCTGCTCCCGACTGCCCGAGCGTGAGTCCTTCCGATCGCAGGCCAAGCCCTCGCTGTGCAGCGGCGGCGGCCTACAGCTGCCGCTGCTGAGGCGACTGCTGCATCCGCTGGGAGACCATCGTCGGCTGCGGCTGCGCTGCAGCGGCCGGGGCCTGGCACGACGCTGGCCCCATCGCTTGATCGTAACCCGGAGGAGGCACGTCAATCTGAAAAAGGCAGGCATGCAAAACTCAAGCGAGCACCGGCATCGGGCAAGAGTCGTCTACTGCTGGCGCAGGCAGCTGAATCTCCAATGGCGGAGCACAGAGGGCCAAAGCTGAAAAGCTGAGCGAGTCGTCGCCGAGTACGTGCGAATTCGACTTGTAGGATGAATCCTCCGGCCGTTCGAAGCAGCTTTGAAACTCGTTTCGAAATGTGCATCACTAGGCCGCCCACTGCCGAGCTCGTTCGGCAGTGGCAGCAAGGCGATGCTGCTGCTGCTGCTCAAGTCCCGGGCAATTATATTTCCGGATTGTTCCTTCTCGCCCGGCTCCGTCGTGCCGAGCAGCGGTCAAACGTTAGTTTCGCGGAAAGCGGAGCAACGCGATTGATCGACGGCTTCGGGGTGTGGCCGAACGGTAGCACCCACCTCTCCACTGCCGCCCAGCTGCTGCCCACCACTTCGTACAAATACCAGGTCAGCGGTTGCCAAGCCCGGCTGACTGTCGGGGTGTTGGGTGGGTGTTGCACAGGACGCGAGACAGGCGAGCTGCCAATGCAGCCTCCGAGGAGCAACACGAGCCACGCATCTTGAATACGGTTTGCTTCCCAGTCGCCGCGACACCCGTCGCAAGGGGGAGGGGGGTTACAGAAAATCGTGCTCTTCGAACGACCATCCGGGGGAGCAGATCGTTTGGCAATCTGCTTCTAGCTCAGCCGAGTGAATCGAGCTTACGGCACGAGGCATCCACATGAGTCTGGCTGCATGGAGCAGCACCGGGCGGGCAACGACCTCTCGGCGATGACACAGCAGCACTGCTCTCGGAGGGGAAAGAGGGTAGCACGCTCTCGAGGCATTACTGGTCGACCGGAACGAGACGCTTGAGAGCTGAAATCTAAACATGGCGAATGAAGCTACCGCGGCGATTACAACATGAGACGCGCCCACCCCCCCCCCCCCCCCGCCGGCACATCTCGCGTGCCAAAATACCGAAAGCTGTGTGCACTGCATTGTACATTCATTTTCTAACTAGAATTCTATTTTAATTGAAGTGCTCTAACAGTCGTTCGTACATCCACTATGTATGGCGCTTCATGGGCGACTAATTCAGCCACTCACTTTTAGGTCTCTCCATTCTGTGGCTCCAGCCTACCTATCAGATCTAATCACCCCACTAGGTTAAGCATCGTGCCACCTGCTTTTCGGAATCTAATCGTTTACCTAATAACTCGCGAGAACCTCAAATCCTTTGGAGACCTCGCCTTTAGTTCGTATGCTCCCAAAGCCTGGAACTTAATTCCGACTGGCGTCACATCCACTGACTAGACGACATACAAAAATAAGCTGAAAACACATCTATTTATCACAGCATTTAGTGGATCCACGAGATTCGTCCTTTATGGGTTTATTCGTGCAGACACTGTGAATGCTGTCACTAACCATATTTGCATACTGACCCTGTGCATGTCACTGCTAACCGTGTTATGCTTGTTGTAATTGATCATGTTACCACTAACCATTCGATCATGCTTCCTTTGCAGTAAATGTAAAGTGCCTAGAAAGAGATCGAGTTCTCTGAGGGCCTATATCAAATGTATTATTGTTATTATTACTATTATCATTAATTACCCAGGTGGCCAACAAAGCTCACGCGGCTGCAGCTCGAGATTACAGCTGCGGTTCCAAACAGCCGAAAAGGTCGAAGTGGAAAGCTGCAGGCTCACGTAGGTGCACGCCGAAGGCCGAAGCAAGCTTAGCACACGGAAGGGCACTCAAAAAACCAAAACGAACCGTCACGGCAGGCGGTGCAGTTGCTAGCAGTGGCACAATCGTTGCCAGCGCCTTCTTGCCGCAGCAAACCAAGCAAGCGTTAACTGCGTTTGTTTTTTGTGCACTGCAGAATTCTTCCGAAAACCGTAGTTCTTGCGAACATCGTATGTGGAAACCATGGAACTCGCTCCTGGCTTTCGTTACGACATCCACTGACTTGACCGTATTTAAAAAGAAATTAAAAACGCACCTATTTAGCACAGCATTGAGTGGGTCCCTGCGATTCGATCTTTATGTGCTTATGCGAGCAGATACTGTGGGTGCTGCCACTAAGCACACTTGCATGCTGACCCTGTACATGTCACCCCTGACCATGCTATTCTTGTTGTTTATCGAGCATGCTACAACTAACCATTCGATCGTGTTTCCTTTGCAGCAAATGTAAAGCGCATAGAAAGAGATTGAGTTATCTGATGTCGCTTTATCAAATGTGTTATTATTACTACTATTATTATTATTAGTATTATTATGAATTTTTGCCAGAGCCTTCATTTAAGCAAAAGAGACCAGCTTTTAAGGGCTCAGACCCCACGGGACACTTCTGCCATCAAGCGCTGGAGCTCGAGCGTGCATGAAGCAGATATTGATGATACTGCTACTGCAGCTTCTAGAACCTGGGAGAGGCAATCACATAACCCATCGATGAACAACTAAGAGGGCAGATGCTAGTTCAATTTTTTTTTTTTTAATCGGCAGTCTTATATAAGTGTAAGGCCGAAACAGCCACAGGATTCGTAAACAGATCCTATGATGACGATGATGATGATAATGACGATGACGACGACGACTTAAACCGTACTAAAAAAAAGGTCAAACCACGACTTACTTGGGTTGTTGAACCGGCCCCGTAAACTCCACTTGGTTTTGACTGCTCCGGGAAGCCAGACGGTGAATAAGGAGGTGGCTTGAACATGTCCTGATCCGAATTCTGTGCATAGCCCATGTTGGAGAAGCCATCCATCGGTATAGCACTGGCCACCGGATACGGGGGCAGGCTAGCCGACGGTCCACCGGCAGGCATCGTGGTCGTATAAATGCCCGGGGGAAACGATTGCTGCGGGTAAGCACTTGGTGGTAATGGGTAAGTACCAGGCGGATAGGGACCGGTCGGATAGGCACCAGCAGGATACTGGGCGGCTACTGCAGCCTGCTGTGCGGCCAAGGCGGCCTGCAGCCGCTGCTGCCGCTGCAGAATCGCCCTGCGCCGGCAGCATGCCCCGATGATGCTCACAATGATGCTGAACACCAGGATGACGGCCGTGTAAATGGCTGCAACACGAGACCAAAAGCATTCACACCCTCCCTAACGTAGCCAGCCTTCGTAAGGGATACATGCCTTTAAATTAATCTGCAGCCAGTTCAGTCGACACAGAATCAGAACTGCTAAGCTTGCAGAGCATTACTTACGCCAAGTCGGATAGTAGTAGTAGTCATTGTACTGCTGCAATCAGAAAAAGCCAAGTTGGTGAGCTACCGCAGTGACATTCCTTTGAAATTCCTCAAGTAAATGCAAGATGGGTATGGAAATTTTCTCTTAGACAAGGTTCACATGCACGATACCGCACGACGTGTAAGTTGCTCAATATAGCGGTTATGTCAACTTGGATGAAATATGCAGGATTCAGACAGCTACCACTTAGCAGTGGATTTACGATCCATACGTGACACGTAAGCCAGGCCATGCTCACAGCGCAAGCACGCACACAAACATGCACACACGCACTTATCAATACTCGTAGTTTGTGCTGCCTGCATCAAGGTCACTCGCATTCCACGGCCACAGCAGCTTTGACTAGTCGGGGAGTCTAGCAAGACAATCTGGCACACTGGGTTGAGCAGCAGGACATCTCGACCCAAGATGGCAGGCAGAACCATTAGCTGCCACTCAAGCACCACCTAGGGCCCAGGGGCAAGACTGCCGAGCCTGCAAGCAAGAGACGGCAGCATCTGAAGGCACGGCCAGCACCTGACTACTCCGGCGACCTTTTCGTGTCGCAGAACAGCTCTCATACGGAGGAATGGAGCCGCAGACGACGAGCGAGCACCGCGAGGCCACTGGCTGCTGCTGCCTCCTGCTCTGTGGCCACCGCTGGCTGCTACTATCATGCTTCATACCTAACCAGTGCAGCATCTTGCAACTGCACAGAGCTCAAGCTTGCTGCCGTGGCGTCACATGTCGTGATGCTCACACTGATCCGGAACTAGAAGACTTATTCTGAGGCAATCAGCACTTTCCAGTGAGGTGATTGATTCCCCATCGCTATGACAGACTGACGGATGGGTGAAGAAAAGAATACCAAGGTGAGCCTTTTATCTGCATGCACTCCCAATGCAAGCCCACGATTTAACCAGGGTCAAATATTTAGCTTGTTCGGCTCTGCCAATCAGAAGATTGATAGAGCCTGACAGCAAGATACTGTGTACTATCTAGGTCAGGCCACTTTCGTGCCGGTCCAAATGCTAACACTCGGCAAATTATTAATTATTAATTATTCTTAATTAATTATTAATTATTAATATCACACGAATCCCTCTCTCTCTCACACAAAGCCTCTTCCTTGTTCCTTCTCTCTGTCTCTTCTCTATCGTTTAGTAAGTCCTCGACTTCCATTCTCTGACAACTCTCTCCTCTCCCCGTCTCTCCCCTTACCCCCATCCCTCTCTCCATTTTTCCCACACTCTCTTCCTCTCTCTCCCTCCCTTTCTCTTTCCCCCCCCCCTCTCTCTCTCTCTCTCTCTCTCTCTCTCTCTCTCTCTCTCTCTCTCTCTCTCTCTCTCTCTCCCCTCTCCTCCTCTCTCTCTCTCTCTCTCTCTCTCTCTCTCTCTCTCTCTCTCTCTCTCTCTCTCTCTCTCTCTCTCTCTCTCTCTCTCTCTTCTCTCTCTCTCCCTCCCCTCTCTCTCTCTCCTTCCTCTCTCTCCCCATCTCCCTCCCTCTCTCTCTCTCTCTTGACTGATATCTGAAGCATCTTCCAGTCGGTCCAGAGGATGAGGCAGCCCTTTCCCAGCAACTAAGGGCAGACATGCCCCCCCCCCATTTGCTATTCCACACTGAACACCATTGACAGATTGACCCGCGTCGGGAGTGGACGTCTGCTGAGTCAGAAGGGAAATACCCTCAGATGATCCCCCCTCCACCTCTCACCGGGTGTTGAGATAAGCCCTCTCTGCCAGCCCTTCCCCAGTTGCTTTACCGAGCCCAGTGGCTGCAGTTGCTCACCGTCCGCTACCTGCAGGTCACACAAAGGAGCTTGGCTCTGCCAGCCTGGCCTCGTGGACCGACCGACCGACAACAGCAACAACAATGGGCTATTCTGGAAAGCAATCGATCCGGCCACGACCTCTGTCTGACGCAGTAGCAAGCCCCATAATCCTTTCGGGCAGAGGCCAGATGGCCACGATAGGCCGGCCATTTTGTCAAAGCCTGTTGAGAACGTCAGCTGAGTACGTGAGGCCACCCTATCCTGGGCAATACAGCAGTGCAGTGGTGTGCAATACTTGGATCGTGGCAGCACCACTCAAACGGTGCCTTCAAGCTGCCCAGCCTAGAATATATTTGGTGGAAATGCTCAAAGCATCGATTAAAAAGTGCGCCCGAGCACATCCGAGCATCGAAATGTCGCCTGTGTCAGACGCTCAGTCGACTAAGGCATAGCTGGCTAGCCTCTGACCGTGCTATCAAGGGCACAAATCGTGCTGCCGCGAGGCGCAAGGTTTGAAAAGCCTTGGCAGCAGGTAGCACAGGTAGCACAAAGGGAAGCTATCGCTGTATTGCACCACTTAAATAATAATGCAAACAAATCTGCAGAGCTCTGAGAGAACTGTATCCCTACGCAGGCTCTTTACAGCTCGCTGCAAGAGAGGCAATGGCCAATAGCTAACGAAAAGCAAGAAGTCCTGCTTAGGCACAGTGCATGCAAAAGTGCACAGGTATCATTCTCAGACGTGCATGCCAAGGCATACAAAAGACTCGTTACCAGTTAGTAGGACCCCAGTTAGTAGCACTCAGTCAATCGAACACGAATAGGCAAAGCATACAGGGGAAAAAAGAGAGCCATGCCTAGCCATCTGCTATCGGCAGCTCAGTCCGGATTGGTTTGTTCTAACAAGATTCTATCGGTCCCAGTGCTGTCAGGTGGAGGGCCTCCCAGCAGGGTGTTGCAGGCTGCCAGCCAGCAGTAGCACCTGCTGCCTGCCCCCCCCCACCCTGCTTCCAGCTGCATGAGGCCAAAGTGGCTGCTCCCACATCAGTCGAGCTGCTGGCACGAGTCCCTGGTGCCACCTTCCGAGTAGGGTAGGTAGGTAGGAAGCCCTGGGCTCTTCAGCTGCTGCCTGCTGCTGTACAAATTGGGCTGCTGAATCGTCAGCTCTTTTAACTTGCAGAGACGCTGCAGCGACACGATAGCGGCCACGGCCGATCTCCCTGCTGCTGCCTACTGCTTAGGAGCTCCCTCAGTTTGCCACCCACCCACCCACCCACCCCGGCATCCTCGAGGGGGCGGGGCGAGGGCCACTAGAGCTTTTCTTCGGCTAAATACGTAAATGCTAAATCTCGATTTACTTAAGAGCCGAGCCGCTCTTCGGTAGGTGCTTCGTCAACTTTGAACATGCCGCCACCCGACCCGGGAAGGGAAGGAAAGGGCTGGCTCGGCTGGCTGGCGGTGCTGGTGGCCGGCTATCCTGCAAACGAAAACGCCACGAACCGGCACCCACCGGACAGACAAACGGCTGCAGACACATACTTTGGCAGGAAACTTTCGAGCTAACCTGAAGGACGCCTAAAAGCCAAGCCAAGGTCAGCATGTCATGACAGCTTGAGCGTTCTGAGCCCACAACTGACAGACCAGCACTGGAATGTCATATAAGGCAGCATCGAGCCTCATCAGTGAGTAGACTGCTTATTGCTTAGTAGACGGCCATTGCATTGGGTATCAGCTCGGTCTCACCTCACAGTACTTCCCGAAATCGCCTCAATAGAGGCATTTAGAGAAAAACCCTACGATTACATGAACAGTTCGTGGTATTTATTTTCAGCAACCGGACACTAAATGCTTTTGTTATGGAGCGATATGCATTATTTTTTCTTACTGCTTCTACTGGGTTTCTATAGGTTGGTCACATTAGTATTGTAGCTATAACAAAGTGGCAAGTGCTAATTATCAGTAGGCATACAAGCAACTACAGTCGACTCTGCTTGTAAGGTTCGGATTCGGGCCGGCAAATAGGCATTCTTATATGCAGAGTATGCTGATATGGGAGTACTTCGGATTCGAACGTGGGACGCAAAACTGCCATTCTTATAAGCTGAGCACTCCAATATATCCGATATTCTTACA
>WPIO01000008.1:3020000-3025000 GCA_009760855.2 Cristatella mucedo | reverse complement strand
ATAAGTTTGTTGCCAAGCAACCAAAAGTTGAGCTTGATTTGTTAGTAGTGGCAACCAACGGGGCAGGGATCGTTGGGTCATCGCTTCAGCCTCTCTTGTACCATGTGCGGCCTCGCGTCTCGATAGCTGCCATTGGTCGTCGCCTGCGATAATTTGCCAGTATTCTCCGAATACTTAAAGCCTTCGTGAAATAAAAGCAAACTAGATTAAAGCAGCATCGGCAAAAAAATGTGGGTGTCCGTTCCAAAGTGAATTCAAAATTCTCGCTCACCATCAGCTCCAGTCGAGTCTGCTCACTTTCAGCTACAAAACGTTGCAAAACTTCGAGCCTGCTTCGACAGAGAGACTACATCGAATACATTGGTCCAGGCATTTGCGATATCCTCTCTCGACTCCTATAACTCACTGCTCGCTCATCTACCGGCATCATCTACGAAATCAGGAGCGAAAACAGTCGGCGAAAAACTCGGCAGCGGCCTGTCTGTCGGCAACACGTGGCCCTCATTGGCCGCCCGATCCGTCGCAAGTAGACTTGGTACATACACGAAGTTGCCTCCTAAGCGTTGGCACCAGTTCACTCTACCCTCGGTTCGGGGAGGGGGCGAGCCCTCAAATAATAATAATAATAATAATATTGCACTTGATAAAGCGCCCTCAGAGAACTTAATCTCTTTCTAGGCGCTTTACATTTGCTGCAAAGTGATACACAATAGAATAGTAAGTAAAATCATGCTTGAAAAACAAACAAAATGAATAACATGGTTAGGGGTTACATGCACTGGGTCAGCATGCAAATGTGGTTAGTGGCAGCATGAACAGTGTCAGCACGCATAAGCACATCGAGGACGAATCCCAAGGACCCACTAAATGCTGTCCTAAATAGGTATGTTTTTAAGTTTCTTTTAAATGTGGTCAGGTCAGGGGATGTTCTGATGCAGGTCGGGAGGGAGTTCCAGGCTGTGGGAGCATACGAGCTAAATGCACGGTCTCCAAAGGATTTAAGGTTTTAAGGTTTTAAGGTTTGTACGAGGTATAAAACTCAAACTCATCACTTGTGGGGCACAACTCGTCGCGAGAGCGTCGCGACGAGACTGTGCCAATCAGACGGCCGCACTTGGACGCTTTCGAGGACTTCGTGCAGACTTTCGCTGCAGCTGCAGCTTTCGCACGAGGATCGCACGCCGGATCGTCCTTCGTGTGTTCGCGCCGCGTGCATGCTGCTCTGAAGCCGAGCAATTTGTGACTAGCCAATAGAAAAATTCCCTTTCGGCACATTTACAGTGACTGGAAAGAGACTCGGTTCCTTTGAGGTGCCACATGAATGGTTTATTATTGTTATCATTAATATAAATATAAGCATGGCTTCACTCGCTTTCACCGGCCTAACTAGCATAGCTCTTGCATGCATCGGCCAGACTAGCACAGAGTGTGGCACAGCGGTGCAATCTGGGGCAGAATTTGCAATCTTCGATCCTTCGCTTGGGACGTGTACGTGTCTCTGCACTGCCAGCCAGTCTCTCAGAAGTGGCCGTAACAATGGCCCGGTAGCGTATGGCTAACAAGTCACTTGATGCAGAGCGACGTTGAAACACGTTCTGCTCACTCTGCTACATCTTTGAGTCATCTTTAGCAGCAAAAGCGAAGGCAGCGTGCAACGAACTTCACAATCGCTCGAACTTTACAAAATTGACTGTTGCGTGGAATTTCAGTCGCCATCCACCTGCGTGCAATCCGTTACCACTAAGCCAACATCTCGACGCTACACAGATGGCCCCAAGACGAGCAGACAAGCGACGTGGCACACGAGACGGCCATTCGGAAGCTGTTGTTAAATTTTTTTAAATGCTACAGCAAGGGAATGCACACATGAGAGAAATCCCAGCAGTGTGCAGCAGTAAGGGAAAGATTCAAAGATCAGCGAAGAGCTGCGAGCTGGCGAATGAGCCAGTGATGAATTGTCTGACAGTGCAATGAGCCAGAGACCTCTCTCCGAAAGGAGGGTGCAGAGCAGTATCTCGTCTGCCTCGCTCTGAGAATCTCGTCTGCCTCGCACGGCACGGCACCATAAAGCTGCACGTAAAGCACGAGGTGAATTGATGGCATGGCAGGCTTGGCTTCCTGCTTTAGCTTCGTGTGGCACGGCGAAAAGATTACCTCCAAATACCGGCACGGCACGGTCCCAAACAGTAAGCCAAGCTCACACAGTCAACAGGCCGCTGCAGCTGTCGTCTCTGTCTAGAGCTATGAGGAAGTAAGTTCACTAGTAAGGAATGAAAGATTCGAGGAAGACAGGCTGGAGCAGCAACGATCCGGCGCTCACACGACTACATCCTCGAATTGGTTCCGACACCGTGAGATTCTTTTGTCTGGTAAGCATCCAACCTTTTACGTTTCACGGAACGACGCTGCATCGCATAGAGCACCAGGACGATCACAATAATGATAGCTGTTAAACCCAGTGTGCCAAACGTCACACCAATGATTATGTAGGCGTTTCTGTAATTGTAGAACATGACGTAGCCAACGAACTGTACATAGTCTGTATCGTTTATCAGTACCTGAACGAAAGAATACAGAGCAATAGCTTGGTTGACAGCATCTTCCAGCAATACAAAACAATGACTAGAGAATAAATGCAAAACAAACTTGACTTAGGAAAGATTTGGGCACTTCTAATACTTCCCTGTCGCCAGAACGAAAGAAATGAACTTGAAAGATATCACGCTCGCCGTCGGCTTACAAGTTGGGAGTTGGACACAACACCCTAGGAGAAGGCTCAGAAGTATTAACCACCAGTCAATCCTGGCCATCCACTTATGATGATTTGCTCTCATTGGCAGATTCTAGACATCACAAACAACCTTTTGACCAACACAGTTTCCAGAAGTATCTACACCAGTGTGCATCTTAACTGACTGGTTTGTATGAATCCTTTAGAAAAGCCCAGCCCACCCGCAGATCATGCAAGCACTTCGTAGTAGTCTCTCACATCTGGAGAAAGCACCGACGTCTCAGAGGGTGTCTCCTGTCGCTACCTTTGTATGACGTGCATGCATCAATGACATCGTAGCAGTAGTAGTGACACAGCAGTGACAAGCAGCAGCAGCAGCAAACCAAGAAACAGTAACAGACGCATGTGAGCTCGAATGGCCTGTTGCTATTCACTATAAGTAGGCAATACTGCCCTACTGCTTGCCGAAGGCAGTCAGATGGACTTAGTCACGAAGGCTCCATGTGCTGTAGGTTTGCTCTCTCTCTCTCTCTCTCTCTCTCTCTCTCTCTCTCTCTCTCTCTCTCTCTCTCTCTCTCTCATCTCTCTCTCTCTCTCTCTCTCTCTACATAAAAACATTATACCGCATGCATAGTTGCACGCGCACACATACACGCACCGAGTCAAAGTCATCTTAGAAAAGCAGGGCGCTAGTATATATCTACACAATCCATATTGATTTCCAGCAGCATGTGAAAGACTCCTTCGAACCAAACAAAATAGCTATAGTTTGTATGATTTTGTCATAAGCAAAGCGAGGGGGCTCGGTGGTCGCTAACCACCTAGACCGACCGAAAGGGGCTTGCCGTCCGACAAGACCCTTTGTCTTGTGAAATCCCATCTTCGCCCACGAGCTAAGGTGCTTGCTCTTCACGACCGAGGTCATGGGTTCAAGTCCTGCAGTAGGCAATCCGTTATTGCCCACTGCAAGCTGTGGTGGCAGCCATTAAGGCTCCTCTGCCACTATACAAATGAGTCTGTTGAATTAGCTAACCTTATTTATATAGATTACTGTGATTCCCTTTATAGCAGGGCTTACCAGCCTGAGCCCTTAATCGTCTGCAACTGGTGCAAAACTCAGCCGCTCGTCTGGTCTGTTGGCAATGGCAATGCAGCCACACGACACCGTTTCTGTCTGAGCTTCACTGGGTCAATACCAAGCATCGTAGCGACTCCAATATCCTCTCTCTCTCTCTCGGGCCAACAGGTCGGTTCGCTCACTCACTCGCACCAGCCCGCCTGTCCCTGACCTCCTCACTCCTCCAGTCACGTACCACCAGCTCATCGGCTTCCGGTCGGCTCATCATTCCTGGCGGTAAATTGGAATCTTGGTAATCGGTCGGGCCTTCGGCTTGTATGGATCGAAAGAGATAGAACCGTTGCCACCGGCAACGGTGTCCTACCTGCACTGAGTGCCTGCATCGCTCATGTCTCAGCTACAGCAGCATCTGTTAGGCTTAGCTTTCCCTGCGCCCAAAAGTGAACTTTCCCCGAGCCCCTTCCTTCTGTATGCTTTGCACACTCACCTGTGCATGATTCATCACATGTTACTAATCACGAGTCCTCCTAGCCAGCGACCGTGAGTGTCTTGCAGAGCGGTTTTTGCTTGCTCGTCTCACCATTATGCCATGGTAGTCCATAGCTCCTGGTTACTGCTTCTCATTAAACGAGTTGCAAAGAAGCGCTTAGACAGATATTAGGCTCTGTTAGGGCACTAATCAAAAGACATTATTATTATTATACATTCCTATGGTTGGTTGCCTTTTCCTTGGCTTAGTCCTGGCTGAGCGATCGTTTTTCACCTCGCGGAGGGCAGACCTCGCGGAGCAGACCTCGCGGAGGGCAGACCTCGCGGAGCAGACCTCGCGGAGGGCTGACCTCGCGGAGGGCAGACCTCGCGGAGGGCAGACCGCAAGCGCGAGCCATGCAAGCCGGGCTGTACCTTCTTGCTCTCAACAGAGGCCACACAATAGCATGCACGATTCTGCCAAAGGCCTCACCCCTTACAATGACATCGAGCGGCCACGGCAAAGGGTGTTGCTGCTGCTGCTTCTACTGCCACGGTGGCAGTAGAAGCAGCCACCGTAGCAGCTGCTGCTGCTGCAACGGTGGCTGCAGGTGCCACCACCACGGCAGCAGCAGCTCGTGCAGTAGCAGCAGTGATGGTAGCAGCAGCTGCAGCTGCTATAGTCAAAGCATCAGCAGCAGCAGTAACGGGGATGGTAGGAGA
>WPIO01000008.1:2765000-3015000 GCA_009760855.2 Cristatella mucedo | reverse complement strand
CCAACGATCCCCGCTGCAGTTTTGCAAGGCCGCCCGCACCGACGATCGGGCGAGTCGGGGTCGGACTCTCACGAATGTGCGTGCACATGCCAGCGTGCACGTGCCAGCGTGCACGTGCCAGCGTGCACGTGCCAGCGTGCACGCGAACGGACTTGCGCGTGAGCGCGAGCTGCCCGAGAGCTCGGCCAGCGCTAGTGAGCAGCAGCAGCAGCAGACTGGCAACACTGTGTGCATCACTCTCTCTCACCGGCGCTGCAGTTGGCTGCTGAATAGTTGGCCTCGGCCGGGCAGGCCTTGGTAAACGCACACCGACCCAGGATCCTGAAATTACGACGATACAGTCCAAGCTGCCCGTCGGCTACAGGCGACGGAGGCAAAGCAGAAGCAAGCACCCCAGCCAGCGAGAACTGCAAAGACCTTGCTCTGCTCCCCCATGCGGTTTATCAAAACTTGAGTTCAAAGTGGCAGCTGCGATCGGCTACAGTTACAGTTGAATCTGGCCACGTGCTACGACGATCGGCCCCAGCCGCCACCCACAGTGCTGACGGGCGATCGACTCTCGTAAAAAAAACAGAAACGTTTAGCAGTTGCTATCGACTCCAAGTCAACCGACCAACGACCAAATTTTCGTGGACGCAGGGTCATCGTGCGTACAGCAACCGACACAGAATCCGCATAGCAAGGAAGATGAGATAGCGCATCCGGTCACAGCTTCAGCTTGAAGGGGACTGGGCAAATAAAAACGACTGCCTTCGGAGTCAACCTCTCATCGACTTCTCTCGACAGCAAGCACTTGCTAAAAACGAATAATGTTGACGTAACGCTGCATGCCTTAATAACCAATCCTCGACAGCTGCTCTCTGTGCAAGCAGCCGAGCTGAGCTAAATCTCAGTTTCGGCATCATCGTGCACTCGTGCGCACACGCTGTTAAACGCTTAGCTGCCTCCGAGCGTGCTATGAAGTCTCTTCTGCCGTGCTGCGCTGCTGCCGTGCTGCGCTGCCGTGCTTCGCTGACTCAACGCTGTGTATCGCTCGTGCTCTGTCCTCTTAGCCAAATGGTGAAGAGGAGCCATCGAGAGATGACTGGCAGGTGCAGAGGCAATCACTCACAGAGGCACTCGATCGGTTACTCTAGACGAGAGTCCCGGTTCGTCCAGTCAGATGGCAGGCGAGTGCACGAGCGCAAGTAGTAACTGGTTGGAAAATTCTCAGAACACTCCAGACCAACCGTGGCCGACCATGCTGGTACCCTCGGACAGGTGGTGTTTGCACCGCAGAGGAGCACCGTGGCCGTTCGGTCGAGTGAGTGTGGCATGCGGCCAGCCATTGAGCCAGCCGTGCTCAAGTCAGCAGGCAGCAGCGGCTCAGAGCCAGGCTGCTCTGACACAGTAAACTCCGGCTCAACAAATGAGCACCAATTAAGGCATGGACACAGTGCAACATCCCGACAAGCTAGCATAATGTATCGCTGTGTCGTGCAGCGGAGGCAGCCGACTTTGAAAGGAAGCAGAAGGAAAGATAAGCAGGAAGGAAGGAAGGAAGGAAGGAAGGAAGGAAGGAAGCAGAGGCAGGAAGATACGAAGGAAGAAAGGAAAGAAGGCGGGAAGCAGAGGCGGTGTGTGAATCCTGCGCTTCGCTCAACTTGCTTGCGACCACGCGCAACTCAGGTCAGCTCACCCGGAATCAGGCGGCGTGAAGTTCTCGATGGCGTACGACGTGGTGAAGTTCAGGATGGCGTACGTCCGTTCCAGTGGCGCGGCAGACCCGGAGGAGTAGCAGGCGCACACGGCCGTAACGGGCCGACAGTAGGGACAGTAGAAACACTGCAGATTCGGGCAGGCCGTGTCACTGCTGCACAGCAACGATGCATTGCTGGCGATAGGTGTGTTCACAGTCGCCGGTCTGTACACTCCTGGCGGCAAGTATTGGCAGGCCAGTGCCGTCGCCCTGAAGCGACCGACAGACCGACCTAGCGCTGGCACCTCGGGCTGGAACCGGCTGCTGCCACCGCCGCTCCTGCCCCGCCCCCTGCAGCAGGCAACAGCAGCAGGCGGCACGGGCAGCGGAGAAGAAGCATTCCGTGCATTCGGAGTATTCGATGCAGGTGCAGGTAGTTAAGATCAGCCGGCAGCTGACGCTCGCCGCCCAGCCCAGCTAGCTGAAAGCTAATGAATAATTTATAGTAATAATAATGCTTGGATAGACCTGGTGGTGGCTCCTGGTGGTCAGAAACTCAAACTCAGTCCCGATTAACGTCACGATGTTCCCTGACTTGACCGCATTTAAAAAAAGAAATTAAAAACACCTATTTATCACAGCATTTAGTGGGTCCCTGTGATTCGTCCTTTATGTGCTTATGCGTGCTGCCACTGTGCATGTCACCACCAACTATGTTATTCTTGTTGTTTATCAAGCATGATACCAGTCACCGCTGGTCACTTGCAGCAAATGTAAGGCGCCTATAAAGAGATTGAGTTCTCTGAGGGCACTTTATCAGGTGCATTATTTTTATTATTATTATTATTAGACAGAGCTTCGGCGGCTGACAGAGACACCCAGTAGTGGTGTGGACCAACTAAGCGTTTTCGCTCGTGCACGGGTGCAGTTCGGTGCGACCTTGACCTCGCACCAGAATTGTCGGCTCTTCTATTCCTGTCCAAGCTCGGCCGCTGAACGAACGGTCCACAGGCAAGGCCACGGCAAAGGACAGGAAGGCAGGCTGCACAGGCGCAAGAGGAAGCGAGATACACGTCAGCAGTGCAGCTCGAGGGGGCGGGGCTTTCACGGAGCCCACGTGTGCGCGAGTGTGCGCCGGGACAAGGATTCCGCAGATTCTGCTGCTGTGGCTGCGATGCATGCGACGACCACGTGACTCCCGAAAGCCGTCGAGCACTCAGAAATACAGATGCTTTGGTGCCTCTGTCGTGATCTCACAGAGGCACCAAAGGCAGGCTGGTCTGTGGGGCGGAGACAGTTGGGGTCGTTGCAGAGCGGCAGGTGCACTTCACGAGTCGGTGGACGGCGGAAGCAGCAGCAGCAGCATCGATACAGCGAGCTTTGATAGATGCTGGGGCGGGCAGGCACGACGGGTTGTGTTGTGGAAGCCTGTACATCAGTGAATGAGATCAGTGCTTGCTGGCATCACATCGGAAAGATGCGTTCGGCAGGTGGCATTGCTGTCCGCAGGCGGCAGCATGAGGCACATATATATGAGGTACGCCCTGATAGGCAGGCACCGATGCACTGCTGCATGCGCTTTCGAGTATGTCAAAAGCTGGATGTGGGCTCAGAAGCAGCCAAAACGAATGTGTTTTGGCTGCTTGTAGCAAATTTATTAGAGGATATAGCAGATCTATTCCTAGCAGTACTTTCTGATACGAATCCTATCTTTCGGTATCATTTGGGTTGCCTATAGTTTGCCAAATATGTCATTATATAGTTTCATAGCAAGCCTCAATTTATGATGAGCTTGACAGCGACCAAAGACCCTGTACGTATAGTGCATACATATGTATAGCTACATACAGGGGCACACATACACACACACACACACACACACACACACACACACACACACACACACACACACACAATAATTGAAAGTAGGGAACAACCAAAGGCCATCTGCTCTGTGGCTGCTCTCTGAAGACAAGCGGCACCTTTGCAGGAAAAGTAAAGCAACGGACCAAAGGTCAAAGTCAACAGGTCAAAGCACTTGAGTGACATCAGGTTGCTGGGGAGCAGCCTTCCACCCGTATAGAGACTTAAGTCCTCTCATGGTGCTATAATAACAACCTATTATTATTATTACAATTATTGTTGTTGTTTTTTGTTGTTGCAGTTGCTATAATGAACAAAAGCTTGCATAATCGTATGCTTGAGAACATTAGCCATCAAGAGGCCCACACCGTTTGTGCATTGGTTAGGCGCAAGCTTGCTGAGCTTAGCTAGCTAGCTAGCTAAGCTAGCTTGCTGACCTCCAATACAATGAACAGACCAGGCTCTGGAGTGGGGAAAATTACTCGCAGATTGTTCTTGTTTGGACGGTTCGAACTGAAAACTACGTCTGCTGAACTGAGTAGCAGGAGGAACGGTTTTTCACGGCCGTCTTACATTGATCTAATCTTGGGAGGGCAGCCTGTGGGGAGCACAGGAAACAAGCAGTGCGTGCCGAATTTAACAATCGGAGCAGCGGAGCAGGAAATGTGTCAAGCCAGCTGGCTTTCTGTCAAGCAGTTAGAGGCTGGTCAGACTTGGCCACTGCAGCATTCAGTTTCGTCTCCCGAACGCACATCCATAACATGCTGTCGACATGCCTGCAAGGGGGCCATGCCTTCTCGTGACGGTTTCAGGAGAGCAAATTTGACCCTGAACGAGGTGGTTGCGTGCACGAGATGTCCATTTGTGACGGGGCAGGAGCGAGTGCCTTGGCCCTCGGTGCTAAGATACCGAAGCACCGATGGTGCTTTAATCCGAACAGAGGCCTGGCTGCACCGGCTGCTGAGAGTCTTCAAGCCCCAAACCACCTCCCCAACGGAAGTGTGAGCAAGGGTAACGATGAACGGCGATTACAGTATGCATTGGATAATAGTAATAATAATAATAATAATAATAGCACAGAGTCTTTCGTACAGCACCCTGCAAGAAACGAGTATCTACCCAAGCACTTTACAACTGGCTGCAATCGAAGCAATGGCCGAGAGCTAATGAATACTAAAGCATCATCATCCCTAGGACAAGCGTGCAAAAGCAGCACAAAAGTATCCAGCTTAGACAATGATTGTCAAGTAAAGATGTTTTCTCCAAGTCAGGATTATTTAAAGCATCTGACAGCACCAACTGGCAGAAGAAAAGGTTGTGGCCACGTGTTCTGGATGCGTCCAGAAGACTAGGAAATAAAAATACGACATGTGGCAACTGTCTGTGAGCTGTCACTGTATCCCTCCCACGGGCACAGGGCACTATCCTGGTACATCAAAACACTGCTGCAGTGGCCCGACCAATGCAACGCTGCTCTGAGTGCTGAAAAACTGCGACAGGGACCGAGCAGGCTGGACACACATACCAACCAGTATCCACCCAATGTGGTGAGCAGCTGATGGAAACTGGTGATAAGTATTGCTGCAATGCAGGCGCTTATCGTTGCCTCGTGTGCATGGCCAACGGTTAGAATAATAATAGTAATAGTAATGATACATTTGATATAGCGCCCTCAGAGAACTCAATCTTTTGCTAGGCACTTTACATTTGCTGCAAAGGAAGCACGATCGAATGGTTAGCGGTAGAATGAGTCGGAAAGAGAGCCGATGCTCTCACCGGGACGCCGAAAATCCACATGCGCCGGAAGGATATCAATCGTTCAGCCTATCTACTGGCAGACACTGGACAGCCGGATGCAAGTTGGCACACGGGGTGGCAGTTGGATAGCAAAGCCAGACGCGAGTAAACTCAAATAGAATGATCCAAGAAATGATCCATCATGAAAAGCAAGATATGGGAAAAGCATGCATGCTGCTCGATGAGCAATCGCACCAGCTCGATGGGTAATCGCACCAGCTCGATTACCAGCTTGATGGGCAATCGCACCCAGGTTGGCTGCTAAAAGGCTGCACACGTGCACTCCGCTCTGGTTCGCCGACGCAGCTGACACGAACAACCTCCCTGCACAATACCAGCAGCCAAGCCGAGGTGTCGGCGCCTTCGGGAACTCGGAGCTCCGGGAAGATGCACAGCTTGACTCTTAGGATTAGAAGGGCAGCTGCACAAGCTTGCCACCATTAAGCCGAGACCTGGGTCTTACAGGCAGCGCAGCCGAGCTTCCTAGACGACAGCGGAGGTCGCTTGTGCTAGCTCCAGTGAAAGCACTCGATGTCAATGTCGAGCCTCGAATTCGCCTGCGCGAGAGCTAGAGCGCTGCAAAATCACGGCGGGCAGATTCGACGGGATAACACAGTACGTGGCTAGGCGACGGCCACGGCCACGGCCGCTGCGCTGCTGTCATCTCCTCTTTTTATGTAGCGACAATTACATGCCCTTGAATACTGTGCCGAAATGGGAGCCGAGAGACAGCGACAAACCTGACTGGCGCTCAAGCTGACTGACGCTCAGGTGCTCTGCTCGCGTCGGCTGCGCTCAAGCTGAGCGCAGCCGACGCGAGCAGAGCACGAGTGAGTGGGTGACACTCATCATTATCAAGAGAGAGTGGTCCTCCCGAGTCATCGCAGAAAGCTGAACAAGCGACCCTGTCCCATATACAATAACTAGCATCCGCAGCGTCTATCTTGACGCTCCATCCGTGACTTGCCCGTGCAACTCGCTACGGAACACGCATCAGACGGCCCTGCAGAAAGGTCACCAAATGGTTCCGTCAGGCCATTCTCCGCCGCCTGCGGCCTGCCCTGAACAAACCGGCTGGCTGGTGCTCAACTGGCAACCGGCGGCAGTAGGCCTGCACGTCTCTCTCACAGTCCGCGAGCCGCGAGCCGCGAGCCGCTAGCGCTGGAGGCGAGATAGCAGCGCGAGTCCTGCCGCCGCCGCCGCGGTACGACCGAGAATCAACAAGTTCTTAGGGGGGGGGGTAGACTAGGCAGTAGACGAGTCCTCTCAGTACTTACGGGTCCCGCAGGGCGTCTCCGACGCACTCGAAGGCAACAGTGCAGCCTACACCAATCAGCAACACTACTTCGACGGTAGCCCACCAGCATTTCGTGCCCTCGGCCATCGGGCAGCGAGCGATAGGTCAACGCCTCGCTCGCCGGCACAGCGCGTCTGACTACCCGGGCAACCCGATTGACTGGCTGACTGACAGACGAGCCGTCTCCGCCTCGAAGTAAGTAAAAACCCTGCCCAGCAATTGATCACGTGGGCTGTCGCGGGGCGGGGAGCCCTCCACGACCCATTCGTTGCCGATGAAATGACGCACGGGCTTCGCATGGCGGCCGCCGCCGCCCCCCTCCCGCACCCCTTCCGTGCGCCAGTGCGCTCTACTGCGCTCTCAGGGCCCTGATCCCCCTCTTCTTCTCTGCGGCCGCTTTGCCCCCCCGTCCACCCCGTTGCTGGCTGCCCCACCCCCAAGGGCCCCCAGCCGAACCCAGACGGTAGCCGACGAACGGGTTTTAGCCGTTCGGAAGCTCGTCGACCTGCAGAGGTTCTTAAAGCATAGGTTCATTAGCGGCGGTTTACTAGCATAGGCTTAATTACAGAGCTTGCATAGCGGAGGTTTAATAGCATCGGTTGAATAGCATACGCTTAATAGCAGAGGTTGAATAGCGGAGGTTTGAAAGCATAGATTTAGTAGCAGAGGTTGAATAGCATAGGTTTAATAGCATAGGCTTAATAGCAGAGGTTGCATAGCGGAGGTTGAATAGCATAGGTTGGATAGCATACGCTTAATAGCAGAGGTTGAATAGCAGAGGTTTAATCGCGGAGATTTAATAGCGAAGGTTTAATGCGTAGGTCGAATGTTCGTCGACCAGTAGAGGTTTAATGCTTAGATTACTTCAGCAGCAGCAGTCAAAAGCATTAAAACAAATCCTCGAAGCTCCTGTCAGATTAGCTTTCCCGAGTTAAAGGAAGAGCTCTTGAATAAAATGATAGAACGTCACTCTACTTTAGCTATACAAAGTGATGCTCGGCGCAGCGAAGTAATTTTCGGTGCACTGGCTACAGCCATCCAGACAGAGCCCGACCTACGGTGACTCAAACAATTCAGCATACTGGTACGCATAGCTTTGATTGGCTTGCATGGCGAATGCAGCCAGCTCATAGCCGGATACGAATTCAAACGTCTCTTAGCGACACACGAGCGGAAGCAGCGCCGCCGCCGCCGCCGCGGGAACTCAGCCGCGGGTAGCTCAAGGGAAACGGACCAAGAAATTCCGGTGCACCATTTGAAACCGTCTGCTAGAATGAGACTTTAAAATTGCTGCTCGTGCGAAGGGGCCGCTCCTGCAGCTGTAGCCTGCAGGAGTGTCACCGCTAAAAATTCTAGCCGCGCTCTGCAGCGACGCTCGCGTCGCAGCGAATAGTTGAACGGCGCCAACTGCGGCGAAGCGCCGGTACCAAAGCGCCTTCGCCCATAGATATACCCGTGGACGGGGCAGTGTACCTCGCAGACGGCGGTCGCCACGTTTCACCTTTGGAACTTTCAGCCTTTAACTCGATCAGTCGTTCAGCACCATTCAGCTGCTTTGCAAAATCTATGATTTCTGTTAAATTGTAACCTATTAAATTTTCCTAATAACCTATTCAGCCTAAACTGTCAGCTGTTGCTCGGCGCTCCGAAGCTGAAACGGCGCGAGCTGCTGTATCGCCCGACTATTACGACCGATATTCGTTCTATGCGATCCCTGAATTGCAGAGGCTAGGAACCAATTGTGCAATTATCTACGACCAAGGCCGCATCTAAGCCGGCGCCATGCAATAGGCATTAGCATTTGAGAGGTAAAGTCCGAAAACGGCGATACAATTTTCAGTTTTTCGAAAATTTGCCTATTAAAAGACAAACTAGTTATAAATGCAATCCCAAATTTTGGTGGTTGACAGATGACTGGAACATGGTAAATAAAATTATTTCGTAAGACCTAATTAAACCGAAAGTAGTACATCGAGCTCAACAAAATAATTTGCTTTGAAAATTAATAAAACCCAAACTGCGGTTTCCTGGTGAACTTTGTAAATTTAAGGTACTCACTCAGCTGTAAACCGACCTGCAGAACATCCCTTCAAACTATAGGCAAAACGTTAAATTTTCAAAATAATGACACGGCCCCTCGATGTCAACCGTCCGATTGGTAGTTATAAAAATCAAAAAGCGTAAACCCGATCGTAATAACGACCCCCCTACCCCGCCCAGCCCCTAGCAACCTGCTGCAAAAGGCATTCCAAGGTCCACTTCATATTTACTTGCCATAAACAAGTTTACATTGGTATGTTTACGTCGGCTCACAAACCAGAAGTGACTATTGACCGGCAACTAGACTATCATTATCATTAGGGATAGATAATGTATAGAGAGTTTACTGCTGCCGGGGCCGAGGTAACTAAGGAGTTCATTACCACGGCACCTACTGAATCTTGGGACTGACGATCCGGTTCCTATAGCGGCCATTGGTAACATGTTGGTGTTTTGGGCGCCCAGCTGGTGACTTGGATTAAACTAGCGTGTCGTTCGCAGGAAATCAGTCTGAAAATTTTTATTCCATTCTATTCAAGGAAATTATGGTGATTTCTTGAGTTCTCATTAATGCTGTTTATAGGTTGAGATTTGTTTGGGCGAACGCGGGCCAGACGCCTGGGTGGTTAGTCTGTCGGCAGCATGGGAGTTATCGTGCCGCTCCTCGGTGTCATGCTTACGTCATATCTCCGATCATTGGGATCCGGTCGACTTGAAATTTGAAATGTATGTTTTCTGCTTACACACCATTCCAGCCGTCTCGCGTGCATATTGGTCCTTAGTTCTCATTGCCCAGCTGCTAGCAATCGCACTGGGTTGATCGTGTGTCTGTAAGCCACCGTGTACTGTCTTGGTCAGGGCCGAGAGACTGTCTGTATTGAAGGCAGGTAAATGCGTTTTTAAGGCCGTTATCTGATTATTCCGCAGCTTACACTGCCAATAAGTGCCAGCTTGGTACCTAATTGGTCGTCGATTGTCTCCTGGTCGTTGGTTGTCTTTGCAATTGCCTCAGCTTCTGGTTTGGCTCTGGAGGCTGCTACGATGAATCCAGAGGGACGGCCAACCTCATTTTCATCATCCATGATGACAGCTTGAACTCGGAGCTCCTCCAGAAAGATATTTTGACAGTATTGGCAACTAGATATGACGGTTATGAGCTTTTTGACATCAAGGTATATGGTGCCAGCTGGTTGAGCTATAATAATAATAATAACACACTTGATAAAGCCCCCTCAGAGAACTCAATCTCTTTCTGGGCGCTTTACATTTTCTGCAAAGGAGACGCGGTTGAATAGTTAGTGGTAGCATGTTCGGTAAGAAACAAGAATAACATGGTTAGGGGTGACATGCACAGGGTCAGCATGATGATGATCTAGCCGATCGCTTCTCTCGATTCTTTGTGCAGAAGATAGACAAGATCAGAGAATCCATCCCTGCGATGACAACCTCCCCACTAGAATGCTGTTCCTCGATTCCTGGCAGCACCTCAATGTCTGCATTTAAGCAGGTCACTAGTGATATAGTCCTAAAGTTCGTATCTCAATCAAAGAAGACAACAAGTCCTCTGGACCCTATTCCCACTGTCCTGCTCCTACGTTGCATTGATCTGCTGCTGCCATGCATAACTAACATCATTAATATGTCATTAGCCTCAGGTCATGTCCCAGCACCTTTCAAAAAAGCTGTAGTCAGGCCACTTCTCAAGAAAGCTACACTTGACCAAGAAAACTTGAGCAACCACCGCCCAGTTTCCCTTCTACCGTTCCTATCAAAGACACTCGAACGGGTCGTGGCAGACCAGCTGAACTCGTATATCGAAACCTCACACCTTGCTAGTAAGTTCCAGTCTGGCTTTAGAGCTAATCACTCCACAGAGTCAGCATTGCTTCGGGTATACAACGACCTACTTAGGAATGCAGACATGGGTAAAGTGTCTCTGCTTGTTTTGCTTGATCTTTCGGCAGCTTTTGATACCATCGATCACAAAGTTTTTCTAGAGCGCCTCTCATCTCGCCTGGACATCACTGGCACTGCTTTGCAGTGGTTCAGGTCCTATCTCAGTGGGAGACTTCAGAGTATTGATGTGAATGGACAAAGATCATCTGAAGTACCTCTGAAATATGGAGTACCTCAGGGCTCAGTGCTAGGTCCGGTTCTTTTCACTGTTTATACTCTGCCTCTTGCTGATGTGATTGCCAAGCACAATTTAGGCTTTCACTTCTATGCGGATGACACTCAGTTGTACCTTTGTTTTGATCCCTCACAGCCTTCGAGCACCTCAAATTCTCTAAACTCACTAGCTGCATGCATTGATGACATCCGCACATGGATGGCAGCAAATTTTCTAAAACTTAACGATGATAAAACTAACTTACTGGTTATGGGCAAACCCAGTGTGATCCAGAGATTGGAAAGGCTGACTCTCAAAATTGGCTCTGCCAGCATATCTCAAGTTGAATCAGCTCGAAATCTATGTGTCATATTCCAAAGCGACCTCTCGTTAGACGACCACATCTGCTCCACAGTCAAATCCGCCTATTTTCAGCTTCATAACATTGCTAAAATTCGGGCCTGTTTAGATAAAAATACCACGTCCAAGTTGGTCCATGCATTCGTGACATCTCGTCTCGACTTCTGCAACTCACTGCTCACTGGCCTACCAGCATGTGCGATCAGGCGATTGCAGCTAGTGCAAAACTCTGCAGCTAGGCTTGTCTGTCGTGAGCGTCGCAGTTGCCACATTACTCCACTTCTCGCCGACCTGCACTGGCTACCAGTCAAGCAACGGATTGACTTCAAGGTTTTGTCGCTCACTTTTAGGTCTCTTCATTCTATGGCTCCAGCCTATCTGTCAGATATACTACCCCATCAGGCTAAGCATCGTACCACCCGCTTTTCGGAATCCAACAGTCTAGAAATACCTCATACAAACCTTAAATCCTTTGGAGACCGTGCATTTAGTTCATATGCTCCCAAAGCCTGGAACTCTCTCCCTACCGGCGTCAGAACATCCCCTGACCTGACCACATTTAAAAGGAACCTAAAAACACACCTATTTAGGACAGCATTCAGTGGGTCCCTGTGATTCGTCCTTGATGTGCTTATGCGTGCTGACACTGTGCATGCTGCCACTAACCACATTTGCATGCTGACCCTGTGCATGTTACCCCTAACCATATTATTCATTTCTTTTGTTTTTTCAAGCGTGATTTTACTTACCTTTCAATTGCATTTCACTTTACAGCAAATGTAAAGCGCCTAGAGAGAGATTAAGTTCTCTGAGGGCGCTTTATCAAATGAATTATTATTATTATTATTATTATTATTAGCATGCAAGTGTGTGTAGTGGCAGCATACGCAGTGTCAGCACGAATAAGCACATAAAGGACGAATCATAGGCACCCACTAAATGCTGTCATCAAGAGTTGTGTTTTTAATTTCTTTTTAAATGTCAAGTCCGGGAATGTCATGACGGGAGTCGGGAGTGAGTTTCAGGCTTTGGGAGCATACGAACTAAATGCACGATCTCCAAAGGATTTGAGGTTTGTACGAGGTAAGGTAAAGAGCTAGATTCTGAAAAGCCGGTGGAACCATGCTTAGCCTGGTGGGACAATAGATCTGATTGGTAGGCTGGAGCCAAAGAATGAACGGACTTCAAAGTGAGCGACAAAACCTTGAAGTCAATCAGTTGCTTGACTGGTAGCCAGTGCAGGTCGGCGAGAAGTGAGTGGTGTGATGTGCCAACTGCGATGCTCATGGCAGACAAGCCTAGCTGCAGAGTTGTGTACCAGCTGTAAGCACCTGATTGCACAGGACGGTGGACCAGCAAGCAGTGAGTTACAGAAGTCAAAAGACGGGATGTCACAAATGCATGGACCAACTTAGATGGGGTATCCCTGTCTAAAAAAGCCCGAATTTTAGGAATGTTATGTAGCTGAAAGTAGGCAGACTTGATTGTGGAGCCGATGAGGTCGTCAAGCGAAATGTCATTTGGAACATTGGCACCTAGATTTCGTGCAGATTCAACAGGAGATATGCTGGTGGAGCCGAGTTTTGAGAGTTTTGAGCGTTAACCTTCCCGATTTCTAAATCACACTTGGTTTGTCCTTAACTAGTAAGTTGGTTTTATCATCATTCAATTTAAGATAATTTGCTGCCATCCATGTGTGGATGCCATCAATACATGCAGCAAGGGAGTTGAGAGAATTCGAGGACTGGGAGGGATCATAACAAAATTACAGCTGAGTGTCGTCCGCATAGAAGTGAAAGCCTAGATTGTGCTTGGCAATCACATAGGCAAGAGGAAGAGTATAAACCGTGAAAAGAACAGGACCAAGTACGGAGTCCTGAGGTACCCCAAATCTCAGAGGTTCATCGGATGATGCTTGTCCATTCACATCAGTACTTTAAATTTCAATATATGAGTTCAGCTGGTCTGCCACGGCTCGTTCCAGTGTCGTCTTTGATAGGAATGATAGCAAAGAGACTGTGCGGAAGACGCTCAAAATCTCTTGGTCTAGTGCTGCCTAAGCTGGCAACTTTGACGGTGCTTCCTGAACACTTAAGATTTTGCACCTTTGAGATGCTTCAGCTTGGCCAATTATGGCCACATCGACCTGAAATTTGGAATATATGCTCTCTCTCTCTCTCTCTCTCTCTCTCTCTCTCTCTCTCTCTCTCTCTCTCTCTCTCTCTCTCTCTCTCTCTCTCTCTCTCTCTCTCTCTCTCTCTCTCTCTCTCTCTCTCTCTCTCTCTCTCTCTCTCTCTCTCTCTCTCTCTGGTCGACTCATTTTACCCTAATGTATCTCAATTGGTTTTATGTCAAGTCAGTATAGTGCCACTCACTGTCCATCAATGTCACATGATTGACAATCAGGTGATTTATGTGATTTTTAAACGTGACAAATATTATTTATTTTTTGAGGAAATATTTAGGGTAAACAATTGTCCTGCATCTTCTGGGAGGTTTGGCATATTTTACAATGTATAGTAATGAATCTGTTGGATGCCCAAGAAGCGATGTTTGGCTAAAGTGTGTCTGCTTATTTTGCTCGATCTTTCTTCAGCTTTTGATACTATCGATCACAAAGTTCTTCTAGAGTGCCTCTCATCTCGCCTGGGCATCACTGGCACTGCTCTGTAATGGTTCAGGTCCTATCTCAGTGGGAGACTTCAGAGTATTGATGTGAATGGACAAAGATCATCTGAAGTACCTCTGAAATATGGAGTACCTCAGGGCTCAGTGCTAGGTCCGGTTCTTTTCACGGTTTATACTCTGCCTCTTGCTGATGTGATTGCCAAGCACAATCTAGGCTTTCACTTCTATGCGGATGACACTCAGTTGTACCTTTGCTTTGATCCCTCCCAGCCTTCGAGCACCTCAAACTCTCTCAACTCACTTGCTGCATGTATTGATGACATCCGCACATGGACGGCAGCAAATGTTCTAAAACTTAACGACGATAAAACTAACTTACTAGTTATGGGCAAACCCAGTGTGATCCAGAGATTGGAAAGGCTGACTCTCAAAATTGGCTCTGCCAGCATATCTCCAGTTGAATCAGCTCGAAATCTATGTGTCATATTCTAAAGCGACCTCTCGTTAGACGACCACATCAGCTCCACAGTCAAATCCGCCTACTTTCAGCTACATAACATTGCTAAAATTCGGGCTTGTTTAGATAAGGTTGCCACGTCTAAGTTGGTCCATGCATTTGTAGCATCCCCTCTCGACTTCTGCAACTCACTGCTTACTGGCCTACCGGCATGCGCGATCAGGCGATTGCAGCTGGTGCAAAACTCTTGTCTGCCCCCAAAGCCTGGAACTCCCTCCCGACCTGCGTCAGAACATCCCCTGCCTTGACCACATTTAAAAAGAATTAAAAAACACACCTATTTAGGACAGCATTTAGTGGGTGCCTGTGATTCGTCCTTTATGTGCTTATGCATGCTGACACTGTGCATGCTGCCACTAACCACATTTGCATGCTGACCCTGTGCATATCACCCCTAACCATGTTATTCATGTTGTTTGTTTATCAAGCATGATATTACTCACCATTTGATTGCATTTCCCTTTGCAGCAAATATAAAGCGCCTAGAAAGAGATTGAGTTCTCTGAGGGTGCTTTATCAAGTGCATTATTATTATTATTATTATTGTCAGCTGAAAACTTGATCTTGGCTTTTTCAGGTCATCACAAGGCCATCACAACAGCAATGGTTGCATTGACAGATAGCTCGTTTTACCCTGATGTGTGTGCTCATTTGCATTCAGTTCGTTCAATTAGTATTTGAGAAATATCAATAAATGTGCTGAGAGGGAGATAACTCTTATAGTGGCGGGGGGGGGGGGGGGGGGGGCATAACTCCCCACCCTCAGACTTCCCCCCCCCCCTTGAGCTGATTTGAGCTCTCGGCTAACGAGTCGTGGGTGCCGTGACCGCCGCCATGGCCACTGTTGAAAGCTCGCAACCTTCCTTTGCATATTTGTGGATATTGAATTGTTAAGTTAAGGGCTTTATTCTTCGCTGCTGCCTTGTTCAGCTGCAGCATCGCTCAGATGCAGGCGATGCAGTGAAAAGAGGCCGCGAACGCAGGCGCACACAGGCCCTCACGCGGCGCCGGCGAAGCTAAAAACTCGCCCTCGACGGGTCAGTGCGTCTTTCGTCACCCCCACCCACCCAGTTGGTTGTTCGGTGGCGAATTTACTCATTGAATTTAAACCTGGACTATAATAAAGCGGACCGTGAAAGATTCTTGAGCAGTCCTCAAGGACCCACCTCTGACCCTGGCGCGCGGTCGTTTTTTGAAGCCGCCGCAGCTCTCGTCCGCGTGTTCGAGAGCAGGCGAGCAGCCGCGTGTCGCAAATATCTCAATCGGCAGACCGCTTGCCCGGCGTGAAAGCAGGATCTCTGCCGGATCTCTTCCCGCCCGTACTGTCAGTCGTTCGTTCTGAAATCGCCGCCGCGCGGATCGTCAGTCTCGATGTCAGATTGTCAGAGTAGCGTGTCGATGTCGAGGCAACGCTATCCAGAATGCTCGAGACTTTGTCGGTCAGCTATCGATTACGAATATCCGAGAGTGCCGCGCCTGAAGACTTGATAATACGCCCACAGTCTTATTTTATTTCCGAAGCCGGGAAAGAAGCAGGGAAGACAAACATAGATACGCGAGCCGCGAGCTCCCTGTTTGATTCAACGGCTGTCGACTCGCAGTGTGTGTTCGCTAGGGCTAGGTAGCAGCCGTCTATGCTCGAAGTTGTCTGCATAGTAGTCTCGTCAAACATCAGTAGATAACTGAGTTTCACGGCGAGAAGTTCATCTTGCCAGTGGCACTGGTCCGCTCAACGGCTCTGCAAAGGCCGGCTAGCAAAGGCAGTGTACTGCCCGGCTACGTAATGCCCGCTCTCTACGCTCTGCAATTGTAAAAGTGCGCACGTTATCAAGAACGCACGCACAAGTTATGTTATGTTATGCATCTCCGTCTGTAACTCCACAAAGTCATAAAGACCATGTGGGTGTTCAGCAGGAGAGTTTTGTATAGCGAACTCACAGCCTAAGCAGCTTTTGGTACGCATTCGGTAGCCAACAGACTTAGTCTCACGCAACAAAGAGAAAGTGGGAAGCATAGCAGAGTCAGGAGAGCAGTCGAGGTAGTGAGTAGCATGGAAGTAGCAGCTCAGGGCCGCTGAAAAGGATGTGCCATAGTCTGCAGTAGGAGAGTAGTTGTCGTTACATAAAAATTGTGGAAGCGAGTTCCACAGTCTAGGACCTGCAGAGCTAAAGCTTCTGTCGCCAACGGTCTTTAAGCAGAGGACTGGAACAGCTAATTTATTGTCCACACACGACCTGAGGGCGCGAACGGGCTGAAACTGGTGCAGCAGTTCAGCTAGGTACGAAGGAACCAAGCCGTGGTGGGGCCTTGTGGGTCAGCGTAAGAACTTTGCTCTGTATCCGTTGCTCAATCGGCATCCATCCTAGCTCTTTTAGTAAAGAAGACACGTGCTCAAACCTCTGGGACTTGAAGACTAGCCTTGCAGCCATATTCATAGTCAGCAGCAGTGGCCTAGTTGCTTTCCTTGGTAGCCCAGGCAAAAGGAAATTACAATAATCAAGCCGAGACAAAACTAAGGCGCTAGTAAAATTGCTTGCAAGCCACTATGGAAGACAGCTCCTAATCTTGGATAGGGATCGGATATGATGGCTAGCTGTAGAAGCAGTCTTCTGAATGAAGCTTTTAAAATTGAGGCAGCTGTCGAAAACGACACCTAAATTTCGAGCACGCGGTGACGGTCGCACAACAGCATTGTAGCCGAGTTCCAGGGGTCAGAGGCTATTTCCCGCCAAACCCGGCCGCATTCCGGCCACGCTGCCGCTCACCGTGCTGCTGAGCTAGGGTAAGACGAGCGGCCGTCAAGTTAAACCTCTTTATAATAACGTATGCGCCAACAACAGGGGAACTAATTAAGTCTACACGGAGGATCCTAAACAAAGTACACTATAGAGACGCAAGGCGACGCAGCAAGCGCGAACAAACGTGTTAGCTGGTCAGTCGGCTTCCACTGTCACATCGTCGCCGGCCTCCGTCCCACCAGTACAAGCATACGCCGTACAAGACCCGGCTAGCTGAGTATTCTGGGGTAGATGGAGCAGACGTCCACAACAGTCGAGAGCTTCCGCCGAAAGACGCCATTACACGGGGGGGTCACGCACACGCTACACGGGGAACGCGGAATATACAAGTCTCAACATCGAGAGTACCATCTGTGAGACGCAGTGCTGCCGTGAAGCCATTCATCAGTCAATGGTCGAGAAAATTACTATGATTTATTAACGCAGCCGACAAACAGAACGTGGACCGTATTCAAATACGGACAAAGAACAAACAACAAGTGGGTCCAATATATACTAGTCCTGAATGAATACTATTGGCTGAGAAAGCCATCACGCATATTAATCCGGCTTTTCTTCCTGATCATGCTCCGATCAGTCCTGATCAGCTGTAGCTGGGGTGGCCTTGGCAGGGGTCTATTGGCCTAGGTACAGCCAATCAGCTGTAGTCTGCAGCTCCAGGAATAGCCGGTCTTCTGACTCAGTCAGTGATGCACTGCAGGTCAAGGTTATGTCGTCCGGCACAATGGCTGTGAAGCGGATTCAGCCAACACTATCCAGCTCCGCTCGGGCCTTGGGTACTCGTCGCCTTGCGTGCGTGGCCGCATCGCCGGAGCACGCCTGCAACCAACCAGGTGCATAACTCGGCGAGACCGGGAGCCTCTAACACCACGACTTACTCGGCCATCGTCTGTCTCCTACTCAAGAGCCCCGGTGACCTCGCGTCACCGCACATGCCGTAGGTCCGACCCCGGCCTAGCCGGTGACCCTTACCCTCATTATAGCCGTCAGGTCACAGCCAACCGAACCTAGCCAGGGTACAGCATCACCTATTAAAAGAGCAAAGCCTTTTAATCCAGCCACACAATTAGGGTGTCCTGTGAGCAGCAGTTCGGTTTTATCGTCATTTAATTTCAATAAGTTTTCCGACATCCAGGATCGAATATCGGTAAGGCAAGCGTTCAGTTCATCAGTTGCTGCAGCGAATTCCGACGGTTTGAATGACAAATACAGCTGAGCATCGCCACCATAAAAGTCATATCCTCACGGTGCCACGTATACGTACGGCCCACTAACCATTCGATCGTGCTTCTTTTGCAGTAAATGTAAATCGCCTAGAAAGAGATTGCGTTCTCTGAGGGCGCTTTATCAAATGTTTTATCATTATTATTACGGCGTGCGATGCAGTGCGTTTAAGCATTTCCGAGGTCCAATAAGGAAATGCCTTTCCTACGGTCCGCAGCCAATCAGCGACATCGCAAAGTTAAGCCTGCATTTCAGCAGCGGCCGCATTGGTTACCGCAATTTCGGAGGAAGACATATTTCGGACAGGATCCGGATGTCATACACAGTCATATCACAGATTATATCGTAATTGCTGGCATGCTTTTGTGGCCCGGGGGTACGGCTCTCGCAAACAACGACCAAGGCCGCGGACTCGAGATCTTCAGCTAATGCAAATCACCTGGGTAGAGATTAAGTTCTCTTAAGGAGCTATACAAATTAAATATATATATATATATATATACTAGTATTCAATATATATATATATATATATATTTATTTATTTATTTATTTACTGTATACTGCTTATTTTACTTACTATTCTATTGCGTATCACTTTGCAGCAAATGTAAAGCGCCTAGAAAGAGATTAAGTTCTCTGAGGGCGCTTTATCAAGTGCAATATTATTATTATTATTATTACTGCGTATACGTAATAACTACCCCCTACCGAACGCCGACGCTTTACCTCGCCCACCTGACCGGCAGTGTGGCCGTAAGGGCAGTTCGCGACGTCGAGTCCCTGAAAGGGGGAGTGGGCCCCGCGACGTAGTGCGGGCGGCGTGACCTCATCTTGACCGACTGTCGACGCGATGGCTTCACCAAATTTCAGACCCTTGGCAGCAGCGCCGCCGCCGCCGCCGCCGCGTCCGACCGTGCGACCCCTTCCTTCCTCGTCCCGTCGCCGCCGAGCCGCGGCCTCGCTTCGCCTGCTGCGGCGCTGCAGCGCCATCTTCGCGATGCTTCGCTGGAGTGTATGTATATTCCTCAACCCGCGCGGCCGGCAGTCGCATGCGCACGAGATGCCGCCGCCGCGTGCGCCGCTCGGCCGACGGCGAGACGAGCCGCCGCCGCGGCGGCCGGTGGGGCGCTTCATCGAGCTCTCCGCTGGCCTTTCGACCGAGCAACGGTAGCCGCTCGCTCGCCTGCGGCGCTCGGCCGTCGCTTCCAGGTCATTCTGCCGACGACGGAAGTCGGCTGTCGCGCAGGTTGGCGCATAGACTCGCCGTCTCGCCGCCGAGCGAGTGAGCGAGCGGGCGGTACGGTGCCGCCAGAGCCCTCCGCCGGCGCCGTCTGTCCCGAGCGCTCGTCGCCGTAGCGACCGCCGCCGAACTTGTCCAGGCCGGCGCCGCCGCCGGCCGGCGCCGAGAGCACCCCGCTCCTCGCCGCAGTGCGGTCACCGGGGCGTCCCTCTCGCAACGGACGGCAGCCGGTTTGCCTCGGGCGACGCCAAGGTAGAGCGGCCGACGGAGGAGTCGACGCTGGCGCCGCCGCTGCTGCTGCCGCCGCTGCTGCTGCCGCGGCGGCGGTGACTGAATTCACTCGTCGATCTGACGGTGGCGTCGCTTCCGTCGTCGCTTTCTTGGCCGCTGCCACTAGTGGTGGCGTCGTTGTGTTCACTCTGAGTCGCCGGCGCTGCGTTGTCATCACAGTTAACCTTTGCTGAATTACACGTAAAGCAGAACTGACTTGCGGATTTCTCGCCGTCGCCCGCTGTCGCGCCATCCAACATCCCGCCCTGGGGCGGGCGTTGAATGACGAACGGGTAATAGTGAGCTCGGTCGCAGCGCAAGCGAGATACTGACAGCGATTCCGGTTCAAAACAAGAGAAAGCTGAGTTAGCAACCTCATTTACGTAATACAGCGGCAGAAGAACCTTCACCTTCACGGCTATTGACCACCGCTAGCAGTGGTCAATGGAAAATCGACCACTGCCGGGACTCGAATCCACGACCCGGGTGGCGAAGAGCAAGCATCTTACTCCAGCGTGAAGACCGGAAGGGGCGGTGGCCCATAGCAAGCGCCGTTGCTAAAGATTCGGGTAAGCCGACCCAGCGGCCTCATTTAAACGGCGTTAGAAGAGCATTGGCGGCTATCACCGAAGCTCGCGGCCGGCCATAAAAAAATGTGTCCGCTGCAGCACTCTAACCCACGAGACCTGGATCGTGAAGAGCTGCGTGCACGACGAGTCAGTCAGCGAATCCGGCCGCCTTTTGCGTCTTTGCCGCCGGCTCGGCTTAAGCACGCGCTTGGCGACCTCCGGCGGCGGTCGCCAAGCGCTGCTGAAAGGAGCGCTGTGAGAAAGCGATCGCTTAGTCGGCAGACTAAAAGCAGACGCAGCTCCAACCCGCTCTTTCGCGCGATTGATAATTGCCGCACGCTTTCGCTCTTTTTTTCGTGGCCTCTTCCTTTGCTTCCATTGCTTCCTTTTTACCTTTTTCCGTTGTATTCGTTGTATTATTATTATTTTTTATTCCGTTGTATTTGTATTTCGGGCAGAGGTCCACGAGCTCTTTCAGCACTTTGTGACCACTCAGGTGTGGCCACTCGCAAGCGGGTAACCGGGCATGTAACCGACTCGTCCCCCGGCTCTCTACCGGTGGACTGTGCAATGCAGCGCCGCAGTGCGGTTAAAACACAAGCGGCCACAACTGGGCGCCGAAAGCGACAGTTTATCGTGGCCCTGTTAGTAGTGGTTTCGCACCGGCCGGCGCTTGCGCCGGCGCTCACCGGACCGATGGCATTAGCTCCCGAAGCGCGCGTATAATAAACCATCCTGGCTAGCAGTGGTCAATAAAGGATTGCCCACTGCAAAGCTCGAACCCACGACGACCTCTTCTCGTCTTCTGAAGAGCGAGCACCGCCGTACCCCTGGGCTTAAAACCTTGGGCGGCAGAGGTCGACAAAAGATCGACAAGAGGTCGCGGCGCCGGAGCCTCGCCAGGCTGGCTGTTGGCGAGAGTGACTGCGAACGCTTAAGTTCGAAGCCTCGCGAGACTTCTCGAGACTCGCCCGCAAGCGGCGGCGACGTGAGTTGAGACGGCGCTACATGCGAGCACCTTACCTGGTTGACGTTTCTTAATCGACCTCACTATGGCCACGCCGGCCGCAGCTAGCACCACGAACGCCACCGTCGGTACGACGATTTGGATTGAGCTGCCGCTCAGCGAACCGTCCACGCCCGCCTGAGAAGAGAAGACGTGAGAGGGGAAGTGACGACACACGGCAATACGGGCAAGCGAAAACGTGCCGCCCGGCGTGTTAAATCCAAGGCTGCACCCGGCAAGAGGTATTGGCTCACTAGGTAAGGTGGTTGCTTTTCACGACCTCGGCCCCGAGGTCGTGGGTTCGAATCCTGCGGTGGGCGATCCTTTATCGCCATTGCAAGCGGTGGTGATAGCCGTAAAGGCTCTTCTGTCGCTATACAAAAAGAGGCTGTTAAATCAGCTAGCACACTGCACAGCCGCGTCTGCGTCTGTCTGACCGTCTGTCCGTCCGTCTACTGTCCGTATTCTATCCGTCGGTTTACTGCCCGCCATTGGTGATGGACGGTACAAGTGCGTCTTCACCGTCCGCTGCCCGTACGTCAGTTTTTCGTCGCTAGTCCGACGAGCTACGCCCACAAACAGAGGATTCGGAGGTCACTTGAAGACTAAACGATCACACGAAGACACTTCTGCTTGCTCGTCTTGTCGTCGCTCCCGTCCGTCAGGGCAGAAAATCAAGTCAAACCGGAAGTTAAAAGTTGAACAGGACTTCACTTGATCCTCCGCCGGCCGAGAACGGACGGCGGCCTCTAGGTGTTATGCTGCAGGCGGTAGAGTCAGTGACCACGTGCTTACGAGCGGCTCTATGAATGCCGTGGAATGCCGCAGACTGTGGAAAGACCGAGCGGTAAGATAGACGAGGCCTCGAGGTAAGATGGCTGCTACGCGTCGATGACTTGCCTAAGCTGCTGGAGACATGGCAAGCGAACGGATACCAGCCTATCTATGCGGACGACGAACGGCGTCCAAGTCGCATGGACGCTGACACGTCGTCGTACTTTACAGTGCGACTACGTCATGCGCATGAGCGACGGCTCGGAGCGATACCTCTGTTCGAGCGCCGGCCAAGGCACACTTCATTCGTGCGATCGCCACCAAGTATCGCCACAACGACTCCACTAAAGCTACCTTTACGGCCTATGCCGGCTCCCTCAGACGACGCAATTATAGAAACTACGCGACTAGAGAAAAATCGCCATTGGCGCTTCCATGAAGCACGAGCCGACGAATCGGCTGCATCGCCGGCTGCACGACGTAACGTCTCATTACTCGCGCGGCGGCAATCCTGGCTGGCTCGGGCGGGCGTCGCTGGCAGCGGACGCAGACGCCACTCAAGAGAGCTCGCGGCTTAGCGTGGTCAAAATATAGCGGCAGCGGTAGCTTTGGCGAGCAGCGAAATCGGAAAGCGGCGCTCGTGGGAGCCCGGCGCAGCGATCTGTCTGCTCGCGGTAGCGGAAGCCATCGTCGCGCTCACCATCTCGCGGGCCATGGACAACGCCTCGGCGGTGACCGCCGGAGAGCGTGCACTCGGCGGCGGCGGTAGCGTCTTGCCCAGCGTCCGCCGATCGCTAACGACGGCAGACGGCGCGGCGGGCGGCCGACTACTGGCGGTCGTCGTCGCGACCTCTTCGCCGACGCCGGCAGAGGGCAGCAGCGAGGCGGTGCCGACGAGCGTCGCTCGCCCCCAGGTCACCGACACCGCCGCCGAACCGTCGGACAGTCGGGCTTCCACGTCGGCGCAGGACGGACGGCCTCCGCCGCCACCGCATGCCAGCGCGACCGCAGCGACGATACCACCGCTGCCGTCGGTCGCTAAAATGGCGCGCCCGGCTGTCGGTAAAATGGCGCTGCTGGCAGACCAGCATCTGACAGACCTCCGTTACTGGCCAGCCGGTCGGCCGTGACCGCTCTTGGGGAGAGCGCTGCTCGCCGCCAGCCGTCGCGTCGTCTCACCTCGCGACACGTTCAAGCTTCGGACGCGCGAGGCAGGCGCCAGCTCGATCAAGCTGTTGTACACCGCCGCGGCGAACGCGCTCTCCATGCCGCCTATGTCTGCTGAGCTGTTGGCGTAGAAGCTGACCGTCGCGAGCACCGTCGATTCGTTCGCTTCGTCGCTCGGGATTCCTGTTTTCGGCCGCGGCGGAGAAATGGTGGCACTCGCTTGCTTACCCGCTGGCCGGCAGGCGCAGTCTGGCTCGCGGAGGTTGCCCAGACACGCGCCCACTGCGAAACTTATAACTATCGAGCCCGCGGGCGACATTCCTACCGTCCTTGACCTCCACGATGGTCGGCTCGGCGACGGCCCGTCTGCTGCAGGCCGAGGCGCAGGGGCCGAGAAAGACGGTGGCGGTCAAAACGTAGCGGCCCGGCGCTGCGAGTGAGACACTTGCGAACGTGGCAACGCCGTTTTCGTCAACGTCCGCGACTTCGCCGACTGTCGTGAGTGGCCAGACGTCGCCGAAGAAGTTATCCTCGCCGGTCGCCGTGTCAAAAAGGCCGAGCGCGACCTTCCAGCCAGCGTACGCCTTCGGCGAAGGAGGGAATACAGCGAGTCGCACTGTCCGACTGCTATTTGCCACAGATACGCGAGCGTGGAGCGATAGAAAGAAGAGAGAGCGCAGAGAGAAGACTGGAGAGCGATTCAGGCACTTATATATGCCACTTACATGTGCTCACGTGCCACAGTGCTCGAGCCCGCGACCTTTGTCATCAAATGCACTCACCTAGACATTCATCATTAAAGACCTTGGCCACTGGGCTAAACCAGCGCTGCGAATAGATATGTATAAATATTCTAAATACTGTACATAGAGACATACAAATAGGTAGAGAGAGGAGGATAGACACAGTGAGTGAGAGAGAGGAGAGAAAGAATGGTTCTCGTGCAAATTATTGTAAGCCTATCACACGACAGAAACGGCCGCTGTTTACTTCACCTCGCATGAGGTAAGAGAGAATACTTGTCAACAGCGCGATATCGGTGGCTCGTATCGGGAAACGATACCCCGCGGCCTACCAAGTTATGCGACGCTGCAAAAAAATTAGCACAGCTAGAATTGTAGTCGGAAATTTCGGCGGAGTAGCAACTATCACGCTGGCTGCTTTTTCGAGTTCTCCTTGCCTTTGCGTAGTCGGTCATTGCATTTGAAGCGTTTTCCAAGCCCGCATTCAGGGCCGGGATCACCACGACAGCTTGGAAGCTGTCGTTGGCGCTCACGTGCGACGCGCCGAGCTCCAAGCGGCCGCCAGCTTCCAGGCGGCTCCACTTTGCAATGACCAGCGGCCTTGGCGCGGTCACTTGCAGCATGGCGGCGGCCGCCGTGGTGGCGTTTCCGAGCCCTCGTATTTCAAACTTGATGCGGTAGTTTGATCCTGGCTGCGAAATCCCCAGGTTCGCAAAGTGCGCGATGCCGTCAGTGAACGGAACGGCCGTGCCACCCAGCAGCAGCGCGGCCGGGCCGACGGACTGGCCGTCGTAAACCAGGCTCGCCCGAGCCATCGGCGCGTCCGCCTTGAGGTCCAGGCCAGCGGCGGCGAGATTTCCCTAGCCGGAATGAAGGCGGATGGAAGTGAGCGCCGCGTGGCGACGGCGCAAGCACGCGCCGTCTCCCAGCGCTGCCGCAGGCACCTCCTCGCCCGCAGCTGCATGCGACCCCGACCAATGACGACGACGACGACGGGTTTCTGGGGTCTCGCGCCTACAGCGCACCAGTCGAACGCACCTCGGTGGCCGAACGGAACTAGTGAGCTTAAAATTGACAGCCCGCTTAGGTCAGCGGCGAGGTCAGCATGCTCGCTACGCTTACGACGGTACATTTGAGTTCGAGCACTTTGACATTTAAGAGCTGCAGAAATAATAATAATGTTAATTAACTGTAATAAAATTAAATTTAATTAAATGTAATACAATATAATAATGTTAATTAACTGTATCTCTCTCAAGGCACTTCGCATAGGCTGAATAGGAATCGCATAAACTTATTAGTTCACCTAGCAGACACAATAATAGAAGCGCTCCTATCTCCGACCTCTGACCTCCGCTTCCCCGACCTCTTTTCGCTGGCGTTAATCGGGATCGCGTTAGGCGAGCTAAGTGAGGAGAGGCACGCGTTTCGTGCATGCCCCTCCAGAAAAGCCAGCCAGAGCATTGTAAGGATGTCGTGAAATTCAGCAAAAAATAACAATTAAACACCCAATTCAACATGCATCAGCAAAAAAACTGGACTATTTCATTTTCGATGAGCAATTTTGAACAATTGTTTTGTGCACTATGAAAGATAATACAAGAATGCCGGCCATTATCACCGCGCCGATGTAAACCCAGACTTATAAATCGCTTATCTCAACCAGTGCAATCGCTGGTCAAATTTTCCACGTACATATCGGCTCTTCCGAAGCCGTGCGTTTGCTAGCAAAGCAAGCCGGTCATTAGAGAAAAAACGGTATTCATTCGTATAGCGCCTTAGATGAGAACCTAATCTCTATTCAGGCGCTTCACATACGTCGCGGGGCTCGAGCCCACGACCTCGGTCATCAAATACATTCGCCTTGAGATTGTGCGAGGCGAACACCTTAACCACTGAGTGCCCAGCCGACATCGCAAAAATTGCCGTCGCTTCTGCGCGCGAGACATTGTCACTTCCGCCGTGGTCGCCGGAGACGGCGGGGCATTTCTCGCGTTGCGACCTGCGCGAGCTCTACCTCGGCGTCGTACAGTCCGAGCATTGGCTGCACAGGAAATGGCTGCAGCTCCGTGCCGCTCGTCGGCATCTCCAGCAGAGCGACGACTAGCGTCGCCGCGGACGACGGCGGCGCACGAGCCTCGAGGCGGTGGCTGCTCCGCCAGGTGGCACTCTCCGACCGCTCTCGATCTGCGGCGGGGATGAGCTTCTAACGTCAGCAAGATCGAGGCAGCGCTCGCGATCGGTCCGCCGCCGCCGCCAGGTGCTGCAGCGAGCGCCTAGCGCCGGCTACGAGCGAGTCGCCAGCGGAGTGCCCGACAATGCGGCCGCCCGCCCCCTTCCTCCCCCCCCCCCCCCCGCGGAGTGCCCAAAGCCGCCCCGAGCGTTGTCGGCGCTGCGAAGCCGTTCGGTTCGTAGATGGTTGGCTCGACCTCCGATGCCGCCGTAACATATTCTTCTGTCTAGGGCCATCTCTATCGACATCCACTTGTAGAACTCCTACGCATCCGGCCGACGGGTCGGCCGGATGCGTTGCTGCTCCCAGGGCAGCCCGAGGAACGATATAGCCAACCGCGATGGCGCTTTGATGGCCCGATTAAGGCGATTAAGCCGCCAGATTAAGCCGCTCTGCGAAGTGTGCATGCGCGAGCAGCCAGCTCCAAGGACGAATCGACAGCCAACGAACGATTCGCGGCAAGAGAGGGAAAAGGTCGAAGGAAAGTCGGACAACAGCAAAGCAACTTCCGCCATCGGCCGCCCAGGAGGAAACGGCCGACAAACCCGCAAGCAGCCTACTCCGCTGCCCCCAGGAACAGTACGTAGCAGGAGGCTTGCAGAGCGCTGAATGCGCTTACTTCAAGCTTTTTCAAGATTGAATCTACCTTTTAAATTACACTTAGCGTAATGGTATGAATCCGAATATCTATTAAGCGCCCGTATAGCGCTAGGAGATAAGAGATAGCAATCTCTTTCTAGGTAAAGTTCCTCAAAAAATGTTCCTCCTCAATAAGGTAAGGTCAATGTAAGGTCAAAACTACACCTCAAATTCTTTGGAAACCTATTCGCAGGCTTCCAGAGCCTGGAGCTCACTCCCGACCAACGTCATGACGTCATGCCTGGCTTGACGGTATTTAAAAGAAGCTAAAGAACGCACCCTAACGAACCCCTCAACATTTTCTGGGTCAGTATGAATTACCCTTTGCGTGTTTATGCGTGTTGACGTTATGCATTTAATCACTAATCAATTGGCATGATTCACTGACAGCATAGGTGAAGTGCCTAGAAATAGATTTAGCTCTCGTGGGCGCTATGTACATGTCTTATCATTATTAGTAGTGCTATGTTGTCTCAAAAGGAAGCGTGTCAATTGGTTAGTCCTAGCATGCCAAATGTCAGAATGCATAGGCATGCGAATAAAAATTCCAGAGTTAAGTACCTAGAAAGATATTTAGTTAACTTTGGGCGCTGTGCATACGGCTAATTATTACCGAACCGAAAAAGCAAAGGCTGCGAGGAACATGTAGGCTTGGACGTCTTTTCTTTATTGTCAAGTCAGAGCCTTCTCAAAGTCACCATTTTGGCTAGTCATTTAATGCATGGATGTAATTTTATTTCTCATGAATACGTCTATCTCAGGTGCAGCCCGAGAAAGTTTACCGACGCCAGGTTTAAGCGGGGCCGAGGAGCGAGGGGCCGCCTCCATTTTTGATCAGCATATAAGCTAAGGAAATACGCCATCTAAGTAGAATGCGCCTCTGACCGTACCAACAATTTCCGCCATAAAAAATAAAGATTTTTCATTGAGTTATACTTTTTCCACAGTTTTACACGACTTAAAAGTCGGATGCGCTCTAAACGGGCGCCTTCTCCGAGCACCGGAACGCGACTATCACTTGCTACGCTCGAGCGCTCGCGAGTTCTCTCGCTCGCTCTCGCGAGATCGCCAACACCGCCACCGTTGCACTTTTTTAAGCGGCTTGAGCCGGGAAAAGAACAGCGCCGCTTGATGTCTCGATGCCTCGCTCCTAGGCCGCCGAGCAGCGCCTCCAGGGGGCGCTGCTCGCGTGGCGGCGGCGGCGTCGCGTTCGGAGTGTTAGCCCGTCGTGCAGGTAGCGAGCAAGCGATCTCCAGAGGCGCGTTCGCGAGACGAGCCCTGACGAGCGAGCGAGCGAGCGCCTCCGGAGTCACCTCGCAGCGGCTCGCCGCCGTCCGTTACGTTCGCCTCGAGCCGATGCACGTCGCCGTCCGCCGGCGGCGAAACGAGGTCGGCCGCCCGCGCCGCACTCGTACCCGACGTCGTACTCGTCGTCCACGCCGCGGCGGCGTCATCATCGCCATCGGAGGGCGGCGGCAAGACGCGGACGATCGAGCGCTCCGTCGTCGACGGCGATGCCGCCGCCGGCTCGTCGCTCGCCTTAATTGAGGCGGCGTAGAATTCCGGCTCTGCGGACAAGCGGTCGGCGGACGGAGACGCCAGCTCCCGTAAGGCGGAAGCAGCCGGCGACGCTGCTGCGCCATCGAGCGACGTCGAGCCCTCTGCGCTGCTGCCGCCGCCACTGCCGTTGCAGCCCGTCTGGCGGGCGAGTGGCGGGCTCGCGGCGGTCGACGCGTCGGCGACTTCGGGGAAACCTCCTCCCCTCACAAGGTCGCCGCCTCCTGAACTGTTTCGCATTGGCTCGCGAACTGGACGCAGAAAGAAAGAGAGAGAGAGAGAGAGAAAGAGAGAGAGAGAGAGAAAGAGAGAGAGAGAAAGAGAGAGAGAGAGGGAGAGAGAGAGAGAGAGAGAGAGAGAGAGAGAAAGAGAGAGAGAGAGAGAGAGAGAGAGAGAGAGAGAGAGAGAGAGAGAGAAAGAGAGAGAGAGAAAGAGAGAGAGAGAGAAAGAGAGAGAGAGAAAGAGAGAGAGAGAGAGAGAGAGAGGGAAGAAAGCTGTCATTAGATTAGCACCGTCTAGCCCAAGTGGTGCGTCCAAGTTTGTGTCCCGTGTTTGTTGGAGTCTGGTTCGCGCGCACCTAGTTTCTCTCGCGCATTTCTCGAGCTTCAGGGTATGGACCTGGTTGGCTGGAGACGCCGGGGCGGTGCCGCGTACAAAACGGTCGAAAGGTGACGGCTGGCCCGTGAATTGGCGTGAATTCCTCGAATTGAAGGTCTAGGCTCACCTAGGAGGATGCCGGTTAAACTCGAAGCTCGCCGAAATAGTTCTACAATCCGACATTTCCCCAACAGGCAGTGGCCAATAGAAATAGATGCACGCGACTGCAGAACGGATACCGATTTAACTCTGAGCACAAACTCAGGTAAGTAGCATTAGGTTGGCGTAGATAGAAAAATAGGTTGAAGTGCCTCAATATGCAATATAAATGGATATGTTTTTCATTAATTTTCCCTCGGTTAAAAATAATTCAGCCAGCAACCCCATTTTTACCTTTAAAGGAGTAGCGAGCGAACAGTACCTCAACCGGAAGCCTAGCGTCAGCTAAGCAAACTCGCTCCTCTCGGACACTTCCGCGTCTGCTGTTCAGATGGCCACCTGATTCCGTCTGCTGTTCAGATGGCCACCTGATTCCGTCTGCTGTTCAGAGGGCCACCTGATTTAACCTCTTTCACCTGATCAGGGAACCGGCAAGGTTTTTGCAGCACCTTCTCGAATGCGGTATCCGAATTGCTTAATTCGTACTGTGAATTCGCTGCGGTACGCGCGACGCCCCGGCCTCACGTTACTCTCGCCTTAAAACCTATGCACCGCTAGCTGTCCCGCTCGTTGGACTCTAATGAAGTAATAAAGGACGCCTCCCTCCCCTCGAATGTCACCACCACCACCGCCGCCGCCGTTGCCGTCGTCGCCGCCAAAGAGCTTTTTTGTCACGCATAGACCCTACGAATGGCGACTAGTATCTGCTGGCAAGAGAAACAAGCTCGGCGGAGTGTTGCAACCTTCGCAACGCGCACTTGCAACACTTCGCAACGTTTTGTGCAGCACTTTGCACAACGCGTCGACACGCGGACCGAAGCAGCGACTGCGAACTGCGGCGGTGCTTATGCAAGCACCGTACCTGTCTCTTGAATGACGGCGACGTACATAGAGCTGAAGGGAAGAGGCGCTCCACTTTTAGCCTGCATTACCAGGACGGCGTAGGGCAGAAAATGCAGGCATTCCACTGAAAAATAGTAAGCTTTCTCTCCAGCGTCCGCTACTAGCGTGACCTATCGTCGTCAGCGGAAGCCACGCGGCAGAAGCCGTACTAGCTCCGGTCGCTGCCACCGCACGAGTTCAACAACGGCTGCCGTGCAATAGTCGCCACAGCTCGCCCCTAGAAAGTTCAAGGCTGTCGGCTCTTAGCCGGTGCACGTTCCTGCTTAGGTAAACGGGAACGTTGTCTCAACAAAAGAAATGCTTGCGCGTTGCCAATCTGTGGTAAACACGACTGCGCCAGCAGTCCTAATTTCACAGCCTAGAAGAGTCGAGCTTATTGTATAAATAATAATTACAAGCTTAATAAGTCTATAAGAATGAAGATTATAAGCTTAATAAGTCTATAAGAGCTGAGACGGCATTCAAAGCGCAAGAGAAGAAAGGCGGGTAGTGGTGCGTAGATTTTTAATTTATTCATAATAGGCATATCTTTACAATATCTTTTAGAATACGTCAAGATTTCCGGAGAATTTTAATGGGCTTTTATCTTGAAAAGAAGTAGAATTTCAGCTGCAATGCAGATAAATGTGGAAAGTCTGAGGAGCAAGTCGCCATCGCGTTTAACTCTGATCAGCTCCAACGAGCTCTTTTTAAGCAGCGCACGCTCTCGCGCACACCACATTTTTGGCTGCCACCGGTTCCGTTGAATAGGAAAAAAACGCTAGACGGAGAGACTAGAGCAAAAAGAAGATGAGGAAGAAGAAAGGGAAAAGCGAGGAACGCTGATGCGAAGGAAGAAAATGGCGGCGCGGGCGACATTCAAGATCAATCCCAGCTTGCAGACGACCCGGGAAACATTCTTGATCAATATCTGGCGAGGGCAAACAGTTGGAGGAGAGTGCCATGGAAGAAGGCATCACCTCACTTGAATAGAAATCATTTTACACGTTTTACAACATTAAACTTAGTTCGCAATGCCGGCAACGCTCCCGCTGATACAAAACGAAATACTAAAAACAGGAAATGGCGCTTAAACTTCTTAAATGACCTGCGATACCGGACATTCCGACGCTGGAGACCGTACTTATATCCATCTGCTTTTGGCATCCTAGCAGCGCCCTAGCCGCTCGGCTCCCGTTCCCAGCAACCCCAGCCACCCCGCTCGGCTGAGCTGGCGTGCCGCTTAACGCACGCTGTCGCGCTTTGGCAGTTTTTTCTGTCGTGGAATATCCGGCTAACGTAAGACGACGGTTAGCCATATAGCCAAGACTGTCATTCTTTCCTGCCAAGCAGGCTCGGTGGACAGAAAATCCGGGTAACCATACCTGGGCGAAAATTCCAAGTGCCCAGAATGCACCTGGAAGCTGTGAAGAACGCATTTCAAATGTTTCGTTAGACTGGCGACAGGCAGGCAGACCAAGACTGAGACGATCAAGGGAGTCAACTACAATCTTAGATGTCTCTCTCGGCAGCTGCAACAGTAGCTGCCACCAAACAGCTTTCCTTCGAGACAGGCCAAGGGAGCTAGCGCCGTGGCGAAAAACACTGCTAGAAACGTTCCCCGCGAACAGGCACCGCATTCGTTGTTTCCTGTGCAACGATGAACTGAATCTAAAATTAAGACCGATTCATTATACGTGGGTAGCGCTTTTCATCGCCGCCGAAATCTAAAGCCGACGCGGTAGTGTCGAGTCGCGTAAGAAGTGTCGCGCGTCGATACTAATGGCTGAGCCGGTACGGCTCTTTGGAGTCGGGAGGTCGTGGATTAAACTGCCGGTGGCGGCAGGATATTTAATTAGTCCATTTCATTCTATTCTATTTGACGCTATGAGAATCTCTAAGGATTTCATAATAGTAATAATAATAATCCATTTATATAGCGCCCGCAGAGAACCGAATCTCTATCTGGGCACTTTACAGATGCTGCGTAGAAAGCAGGGCTGATGCGAGGGCGGATGAGGAGACTGCCGCTCGCACGCCACCGGAAGCAAGCCGGACAACACCCAGGCAGCCAGCCCACCAGACGAGCTACCTCGAGCTCAAGTAGTCCGCAAACAACGCAGAAGTGACCGCAAATAAACGAAACCACCACCGCCACAGCGCTCGCTGAGCAGCGCTGCGGCTGGCTTCACCCCACCCACCTCCTTCCCTACCCTCCGCCAACTGCAGCCGCCGCCGCCGCTCGGCTCCGGTACGCACGGAACTGTCGCAGCCGGTGTCTCAAGTGTACGGAAGCTGAAATCGATTGCACAGCTCGGCGTCCTCGGCGGACGGAGCGTCGTCAGAGGCCTCTCCTCCTCCGCCTGCGCCGCCGCTGCTCGGCCGCCGCCGCCGCAGCAGCGGGGACGCGGTCATTGGCAGGATACGGTCCTGCTCAGCTCGCAGAGTTACGTACGCCCTATGCCCGCAACGTGCGCCGCCGATAGGCGATGATACGCCGATAGGCGGCGTACCGCCGATACATGACAGTGCATAACGAATACCGACGCGCCGTCGCGAGTGTCTACGGTAACTCCGAATTGGCTCTTAATGATAAATAAACAAAATTCCGTTCATGTACAGGTTGTAGACGTTGAAGTTAGTTATACTCGCGGCACCACTTTTTTTACGCAGAAATATATTCACCGTATAACACGACTACTGCCGCATTCATCCGCCTCACATTGCCCCCGGGAGCCACAAATTGGAGTTGCTGTATCAGTAAATAGGTTGACTCGCTGCTCCTTCCACGTCGCGCGCCTCACCGCCACGCCCATAGTGAGCTTCTCACAGACGCCGATTTGCAGTAGCTTCATTCATCTACCGGCTGCTGGATCGGTAAGATGGACGCGTTTCCCTGGAAGCACTCAATCCGTGCATCCTGCGGCCTTTAGCCAGACGAGAGAGACGAGGGCTTTCTTTTTTCTGAGCGCAATGAAGAAGACAACTCGTTGGTTAGTGGAAACTGACCAAGATTGCTTCAATCCGTCATCAATCGTCATCAATCGGATCAATCCGTCATCAATCGGACAAAAAAGACCTGTGAAAGATCTTGTTAAGTGGTGCAAAGAAAATTGTGTAGCACTTTCTTTCTATCGATGCGGCCAAAGTTTTCATGCTTCCATGCCGCCTCACAATCTCAACTGCTCTCCTGACTCTGCTATGCTTCCAACTTTCTCTTTGTTGCGTGAGACGAAGTCTGTTGGCTACCGAATGCGTACCGAAAGCCGCTTAGGCTGTGAGTGCGCTATACAAAACTCTCCTGCGTAACACCCACGGTCTTTGTGGTTTGTGTGTTTGTGGAGTTACAGTGACGGAGATACATTAGGTTAAAATACATTAGGTTAATACATTCTGTGTGGAAATCGAGGAAGGCAATGACGCCAGCTCTGATGTAGGCTGCTGGCAAGTGAGAGTCCATCGTCGCGACTTACGCTTAAGTGACCTTGACCATAAGTCACCTTGCAGTGCGACGAGACATTCATTACCAGCGCTAGATGCACCCATTTCCAATGAACTGCTTGCTCTTGGTCACCTGCCACCCAAGCTGAAAAAACGTCGGTAGCTATGGTGGGTAGGGAGACTTCGTAGGTGTAGAATTCTTACACGCGCGAAAAAAACTCTCCTCGACGCCCTCCAGCCTGGGTTGCGTCCTGCCTTTCGAGAAATTTCACCCGAATCCCCAAAGCCTTCGGCTAGCAAATCGAGTCGAGGCATCCAGCCCGGCCGGTGCACATATAATGCTGAAGGTCAGAAGGAGGTGCACCACTGCGGGGCAGGATTCGGGCATAATATTACATAACAACAATAATAGTAATAATAATAATATAATAATACAAAATAACATTACAAAATGAACTGCAGCAATGTGCAGAATCACCGAACGCATGTCTTTTACTATCCTGCTTCCAAAGCTTGGTGCAACAAGAAAGACAGGTCGTAAGCATCCGGGGATAACAGTAATGATAATAATATTACTATATTTGTATAGCGCCCTCGGAGAACGAAATCTCTTTCTAGGCACTTACATATGCCGCAAAGAAAGCGTGGTTGAATGGTTAGTGGTATCTGATACTTTGGGCAGCATACAGTTGCGACAATCCGACTGATTTCAGCCTGTGCAGCCGGCTGCAATCGTGCCCGCCAATCGCGTCCTCTTACTTGCTTTAAAACGTATGCTACCCAGGCTCTTCCGGCTTCCGAGATTTGGACAAAGGCGCGCACTAAATACGCGTGTATGTCGGGTCGCTGCAAGTGCTACTTTATCCCGACAATCGGCAAGAACGTAAAAATTAACAGAACCCTTCGGCGTACATGCGTCCGCAGTAGCAATGGCTGAACGCAACGCTAACATTAACCCACTCTTTTGATTCGCTTTGGATCGCGTCTAATGTAATGGCGTCGGAATAAAGCGAGAGATTCCGCTGACCGCCTTGACGGCGGCTGTTGGCGGAGCCAGAAAATCTGCAGCAGCAAATAGCGCTTACTCGGGAATGCCTCCGGAGTTGTTATTCAACGTCAGCCTCGTGTGTAGCAGCGCGCGCATACGCCAAGTCATAGAAGCGAGAAACGATCAAGGCAGCGCGTGACAGCCAGCCTCAAACTGCGCAGCAGGGAAACTTGGGAAGCGAGTGCAACATGCTAAATACTCGCAATCTGTATTAAATCATCACGTTTAAAGTGGTTTTCAAATAGTTCGTGTTAAAAAGGCGAGTGAGAGCCAAATAAAGAAGCTCGATCGCCTGCATCCTTTCACGCTCAGCTCTCTCAGGCCAGGAGATAGTAATCCTGCCGACCTCCGAAGATCTGTACTTAACCGACTGATGAGACGCCGTGGACACATTTTCTGCGCTTACTTAGGCCGTACCGTCGCACAATATCTAATTTCAAATCCATCGGAGTCCTTGCTTTTTGTCAATTTGCTCACAAAGCCTGGAACTCAATACCGCCTGATGTCGCGTCATCTGATTTTGCGACCTTCTGAAAGAAGCTGAAAGCCTACCTGTTCCTCAATGCAGCCTTTGCTCTGTCCGAGTGAATGTGTGGTTGTGAGCCACGAAACCGCGAGACTCGTGAGGAGGATCAAGGGAAACACTGGAGTGTACTTTAGTACAGCGCCTCTGTAGACGTGCCTTCTTAAGCGACTGCTTTGCTTAACTGTGCACAACTTAGTGCTACTAACCGGAAGTCATGGCTAACCAGCGGAATTTAGTTTGTGTGTGTGTGCTTCTGCATGCTTGCCTAAGCACGTTATCTTCTCTAGCAGAGAGTTGTAAAGCGCCCGGATAGAAATTGTGTTCTCTGAAGTGCTATATATGCAGACTTATTATTAATGTAATTATTACTATCTTCGCTGCATGAGCTCCTGCTACTTTTAAGGGTCGTTTCTTAAGTGCACAACTTTTCCGTTCACTAGCGGCTGTGATATTAAGGTAAACCACGTTGGCCATTGTGCCCCTCATACTGGCTGGATGTGCTGTTTGTTGAAGATTTCATAGCAGTTTCGGTAGTTAATATGATTAACATTCGGTAAACTCCCAATAATAGAAGACTTTATCGGCACGAGTCTGTCACAATAAAAATAATAGACATTTGCAAAGCACACTAAAAAACTGCATCTTTTGCAGACTCTTCGTATTCTAGGAAGAGACGTTCCCCTAAATGGATGTAATATACAGTTACAGATGGAGTTGGATCCAGAATTTTCAACTAGGGGGAGCAAGATTTTTAAGTAGAGGTAAGACCAGAAACTAATGAAAAAGTAATAATAATACTACTACAATTGATAATGCGCCCTCTAAGAACTCAATCTCTTTCTAGGCGCTTTACATTTGCTGCAAAGGAAACACGATCGAATGGCGAGTGGTATCATGCTTGACAAACAACATGAATGACATGATTAGGGGTGACATGCACAGGGTCAGCATGCAATTGTGGTTAGACGCAGCATGCACAGTGTCATCCAGCACGCATAAGCACATAAAAAACGAATCACATGGACCCACTAAATGCTGCGATAAATAGGTGCGTTCTTAATTTCTTTTTAAATGTGGTCAAGTCAGGGAATGTTGTGACGCAAGTCGGGAGTGAGTTCCAGGCTTTGAGAACATTCAAACTGAATGCACGGTCTCCAAAGGATTTGAGGTTTGTACGAGGTATGAGTATACAGTTAGTTTCCGAAAAGCGGGTGGTACGATTCTTGGCCTGGTGGGGGAGTACATCTGATTGGTAGGCTAGAGCCAAAGAATGAAAGGGCCTAAAAGTGAGTGACAAAAACTTTGAAGTCGATCCGTTGCATGACTGGTAGCCAGTGAAGATCGACGCTCACGTCAGACAAGCCTAGCTGCATAGTTTTGCACCAGCTGTAAGCGCCTGATGGCACAGGCCGGTAGGCCAGCAAGCAGTGAGTTACAGAAGTCAAGACGGGATGTCACAAATGCACGGACCAACTTAGATGTGGTATCCCTATCTAAACAAGCCCTAATTTTAGCAATGTTAAGTAACTGAAAGTAGGCAGACTTGATTGATTGTGGAGTCGATGTGGTCATCTAACGAAAGGTCACTTTGGAACATAAAATGTATACAGCAAATGTATGCAAAAAGTATAAAACACTATGATAACTCGGCTGTTGCTCTTAAGCAAAGTAGGTCATAATTTCATCTTTGGTGGCCTGTAGTCCGGACGTATGTATAGGGGTGGCCCAGATCCCTGCCCCCAAACTGGGAGGGGGGCAAATACCTCCTGCCCACCTTCTGGCTCTGCCACTGTTTACAGATACCTAAAACCTACATGCCGTTAGATTAAATGTAAAATTAAATACGTAGAGTATATGTGCAGGTACATCCTTATATATATATATATATATATATATCTATATATATCCATATATATAATGTTCCATTTTTATGTCGCATACTTAGCTATACAAGTACTGAGAAATATGTAATTGAATTAGACTGTCACCGTCCATCGCCATTGTCCCTTTTAATTATTTGTTCGGACTAGCTTACTTAAATCTCAGCAGTTACTTAACTTACATCCACACAATTAAGAGCATGCTGCCACTAACCACATTTGCATGCTGACCCTTTGCATGTCACCCCTAACCATATTATTCATTTTTGTTTGTTTTTCAAGCATGATTTTACTTACCATTCCATTGCCTTTTACTTTGCAGCAAATGTAAAGCGCCTAGAAAGAGATTAAGTTCTCTGCGCTTTATCAAGTGCATTATTATTATTATCATCTACACTCTGGTTGCTCTGATGGAAGGTATAATAAATAATAATATAATACAATATAATAAAGTGATTTGCGGCACCACATTAAGACGCATTTCGTAACCACTAGGCAGTCTCGCATTAATGTGCCACCAAAGATGTTGCTCGCTGTATTTATAGCTAGTTATGAAGCGCCTGAACAACTATATGGTTCTCTTAGGGCGCTATGCAAGATTTATTATTGCTATTATTGTATATGTGCAACAGTGCCTGTTGCAGTCAAGGACTGATCATCATGATTTCGATGCAAAATCCAACGATCGAATTCATTAAACAAGTACCAGTCATAAACAACGGGCATCGCAGAGCGACTATACACAAGAAAAATTTAATCACCACGAAGAATTCCCGAATAAACCTCAAACCTTCGTCAGCTCACATAGCTGTTCGGTCACTTGTCGACAGTCGAAATGAGTAAGCTTACTATATTCATGCCTCTGGATTAAGATGTCCTGGATTCAATGTAATGTAGTTTATTTCCGACAAAGACTAAGTGGGTGCTACGAAGGAGAATTTTATATAAAGCACTCAAAAGCCTACGCGGCTTTAGTACGCATTCGGTAGCCGACACGCTTTGTCTCCCTAAAATTAGAGAAAGTGAGAAGCATAGCAGAGTCAGGAGAGAGCAGTCGAGGAAGTGAGCAGCACGAAAGTAGTAGCTCAGAACGGCTGCAAAGGATGTGCCCAAGTCAGCAGCAGGACAATAACGTCATTTCGTAAGAATTGTGGATACAGTCTAGGACCTGAAGACCAAAAGCTTCTGTCGCCAACGGTCTTTAAGTATCGGAAGGGAACAGCTAAATCATTATCCATAGAGGACCTGAGGACACGAGGCTGAACCTAGTGCAGCAGTTCAGCTAGGTATGAAGGAACCAAGCTGTGGCAAGCCTGAAGGTCGGTGGCATATCCTTCTCGCTATTGCTACAATAATACTTGGTAGGTTTTAGCGCCTGACAGTTCAAGTACTCAGCATTTGCAAATGGTGCTCCACGGATATAGCACGAATCCATCGCAGACTTAAGCCCTCTGGTCTCCTGTGAAGTCGACAACAGAAACCTTCAGGCCTGTTGTTAAGCCGAGACCAGCAGGCTATCAATAGTTTTTTAATCATATGGAAGCCAATAAATGATGCCTGCATGTTTAAACGTTAGAAGTGTGGAATAACAAAAAAATCTACCATTCACAATTCCTTGATCGACAGAAAAAGTTTGACATGACTGAATTGACTGCAGAAAACGCTGCTCACATCCATACAGATCATTTGTGTCTGCTTACAGATACAGCACTGAAGAACGACATCTATGCACGGAAATGGAGCTGCATCAGATTCTCATACGGCTTAATGGCCATCATTTGGCCGGGTATGATGTTTATCGCATGACCAATACGGAAGCAGAAAGTCAAGAACCAGATCGCACTGCTGGTATTAATTAGCATGGTAACGAGTATCTCAGCAATGGATCGACCACGCAAGCATGCAGCAGGAGCAGCACGATATCGCAGCAGCAGCATGATATGGCCACCACCACGCGAATTCTTGGCAGCTCCGAGAGGAGAGCAGGAGAGAGTATGATATTTACCGGAAGTGGCAAGTGGCCACGCCCCACTCAGCCTCCGGCCACTCACACGTGGCAGCACGGTGCTGCTTCCCCGAGATATTTCTCTCCTTGTTTCCCTTTTGTTCTGTTCAACTCATCGCTGCTGCTGCTGCTGCTGCTGCTGCTGCTGCTTTCTTTCCTTTCACTAGACACTTGCTCGTCTGTAACGCCTCTCCGCTGCCTCTCTCACTTCGTGACTTCCCGCGCCATGCACTGCTCTTGGCTTGCACAGTGATTTATAATCATTAGCATGCCATCGGGTCTGTCACCGAGTCAGCAAATTCACGGTAGTTGGCCAGCATTTCTCACAGGATCTGCTTGGCTTACGCTAACGTTTGTGTGCCTTAACGCATCTTGGTAATCTACCAAGAAATAGCTGGAACATTCGAGACAACGTGTCGAAGCTCTGGGCGATAAGGCTGCGGTCAGGCAGCGGAGAGCAACTAGAACATTCCATGGTAGCACAACATAACACCTCAGCAGGTCGAATGAACATCCCATAGTCGACGTCATCAGGACTAAAATTGCTTTTTCAAAGCACCAAATAGCCAGGTAATAGATGAAGTAAATAATTGCACAGCTCAGCTATATAGGTGACGTCGAAGAAATCTTCCCCTTACTTTCGTTCAAGCAAAAGAGTATTATTTCACTCAGTGCGATGCTCGTGAATAATGAGACACCTAAAAAAATAAACAAAGCGACTTATCGTTGAGTCCAACCACTCAATACACAGTCTAACTTTTAAGAGTCATCTTTATGGGCAATTTATCATCGATCTCATGCTCAGTGAGTGTGCCAATCCATTCATCTAGACGCAGATCCGAAAGCTTTCAGTAAGCAGAACTGCCAGGTTTGAATTAAAATCTTTCAGTCCACGGTTATTTACTGTGGCCAACGAGATAAGGACCTCGTATGGCCTCTGGCGTTGTCTGATTTTTTGCTGTACTCACTCCTATGACCCGCCGACCACTTCCTCCCTCCTTCTTTTCTTAGTTCATGATTTCTACCTACTCATTTGTTCAAGGCCTCTCTCTCTCTCTCTCTCTCTCTCTCTCTCTCTCTCTCTCTCTCTCTCTCTCTCTCTCTCTCTCTCTTTCTCACTCTCTCTCTCTCTCTCTGCCTGTTTTAATCTATCTCTCCATTTCTGGCTATCTTTCTCATCTCACCTCTCTCTCATTCTTTTTCAGTTTCTATTTACCACCTCCGGGCATTTTGCTGCATCATGGCTACAGCTCAAATATTTTTTACTCTCATATCTAAAATGCAGCAACATCAATAAATCAATCAACAATAATATATGCAGAGCAAGCTCACATTCCCTGAACCGGATTCTGACCTCAAACAGATTATGCACCTGACTACTATATACAAGTGACACAGTATGATAGCCCAATATGAGCATGGGAAAACAGCAAAAAATAACCAACACATACCCTGCGATATCCACCACAGCCAATTGGAGAGTGATTGCCTTGTCACTGAAAGCAAAACAGCTTGTAAGCCGTTAAAAAGCATACGATTTGCGAGTGGCCACGAAAAGCATGAAATGCACGAAAAGCACGAAATGCACTATTGGATGCAAAGCAGCTTACCAATCATGCAGAGAATGACATGAAAGACAGCAATGGTTGAGGCGTAGTCCCATAGTCGGCTCTTGACCAGTGTCATCATCACCAAGCCAAGGACTGCATAAGCACCCACAAGACCGATGAGATTAACTAGAATCGTCCAAGATGACATACGATGATGAGCATACGTCTACATAACCAGTGAATTACGTCGAGCAGCGGTTTCACAAAGTACTCTGCTCATCGATAAAGTAAAGCTGGATAATACCCATAATGTTCATCGTCTGCGACACTACAATAAGTCGGCGCAGAGCTCACGAAGTCATGCAAAATAGTCGGGTATACTTGTACGGACCATGCTGCGCACCAGCAGACCTTTAAAGGTCCGGTGTGTAAACCCATTTTTTATGTTAACTCACGCTGAGAGATCGTGGCAGGGCAAAAACGTCACATCTTCAACACAGTATGACAACTAATAAAGGATTGTCTGCATAGCTATGATTAGAAAACTGCAAATACTCTCAGCAACTATTTATACCAGCCGTACGGAGTTTTCTACTACAATAGCCAGCCTTACTAATAACATTGTCAATAAGCCTCAATGGCAAGGCATACCCCTAACAGATGCACTGCAATGACTGCAAAAACACCAATCCGGTTAGTCATATACAAGTCTCCTCTCTGATCTAATAGATAGTTTAAAGTAAATCCCATTCTTATTTTGAAATGCAGAAGTAAAGTATACTAGTCCATGCAGCAAGAGCTACTACTGAACATCTTGGATAATAAATCAAGTCGAACATGGACAGCAGCCACTGATCCTATCAGGAGAAGCAAATTTTGACTTACTGTTCTACCTAATAAAACATCGCATATTATAATTCAAAGTCTTATTAGTCCAAAATTTACCATAATATAAATAAATCCATGAACATCTCTTTGTCTGGGCTAGGACAGTGCTAGGAAAAAGTACTTCGCTGGCAATGTGGCTCCTTTCGCATGCTAACTAACATGAGGTCACTTTTATAGTCCACTAGGACACGCACCCCACAAAGGTCACCAAGAGCACTGCTAAGTACTCTCGTGCAACTAAAACGTGCTGCAGCTTTAACACATAATGATATGCTGCCCAATTATTTTGCTAATGGTAGTATGAGAACCAGGCATCACAAGCACAATTAGAGAAAAGCCCAGACTGACAGCGGTAGAACAATGCCTGTCAAGATCTAGGTGGATGTTACAAAGCTAACAGCCTGCACCTCACTGACCTTTCTCCTGTGTTCCATAGATGCAGCATTTTGGGAAGTCGCCATCTGTTATGAGGTCCACGGCACAGCAAACAGGAATCCATTTTGAAATGTTAAATGGACCTGCTCCATCGAAAGGTAATGATGATCTAAACAAGCACAGTACTTGTATTGATACCTGGAAAGCTAAGTAAAGCAAGCACACACAGTACTATTGTCGCATTAGAAATGAGTGAGTTGGTCTTTAATCTTGCCTCCAGTTTCGGAGGCAGCGGGATTCATCACTTTCAGAGTGATACGATGTAATCTTTAGTCTCTATAGCTATACGATATCTCTTTGGGATTTTTAGCACGACAGAAATCAGGCTGAAGGTTTACCTACATACCTGTACATACAAGTTTATAGGGAAGCAGCAGCAAGAGGCTTCCAAGCGACTACGCCACCAGGTACTGCTTCTCACGTACCACAACAGCCGGGATGATTCACAGCTCAACCCCAAGGCGATGTCCACTAAGCAATGCCAGGCTTTAAATGTTACCAATGCTTTACATGTTCAGATGCAGCTCTTTTTTCTAATCTACTTGATTTTAGCAATTCACCATTTGAACAAAAGCTAATAGAACAAAAACTAATAGAACAGCAGGAATTAATGTACTGTCAAGTAATATAGCCCGTAATGTCAGTAGCACACTAAGATCCAACGCCATGTAACATGCCTCGGATCGTCAAACTCAGCGAGTCGCTATGACTACTCTCACGCACACCTCTTAGGCACATGGACACCGTGGTTTTTGTCAAACCTTAGCCACTTACGGCACTAATAACTGACAAAGAAAAAATACGAAGAAGCTACCGATCCGTCGCCTGCCCCCACGAAAGAGTGAGACCACAGCTGGTCGTCCTCGTCATCAGCTGCAGACCGAAGCCAAATGTCGACCCAATTACCAGCAGATCACGTAAGCAAGTGCTTACCTAAAGGCACCGTGACCGAGGGATAGCGTTACGTAGTAGCCCCCGTAAAATGCCACCAGACACTTCCCAATGTTCAGCAACGATTCCTACAATAGATAGGCAAAGCAAGCGTCGACTGCTGCTGACACCTGACAGCATGAGCAGCAAGAAAGACGCCAGAGCCGAGCTGAGGCCGCTGAGACAACGCTGCTGCTGAGAACCCTCGAAGAGAATCGGATCATCGGGGCATTCCTCTCGAAGCGAAGAGCAGGGAGCTGGGACCTCTCGAGTCGCTGCGCAGCGAGTGTAGAGATACGACGATGACCAGAGGACGGCACTGAGGGCACTCATGCATTGAGCTAAAGCTACGAGCCAAGCCAAGCGTAGGCCAACGCCAAGTGGGACCAGGAGCTTGCCAGCCAGATCATGAATATAATAAATGTAGTAATATTATGGATGCAAAACTACCCGGCAAAACTACCGGCATAAATGGTTCTGCAGCCTGGCTAATGACACAAGCACGGGGCAAACCCTCGCCAACTCGCTGCCAAAGCCTCGTCTTTTTTCGCTCGCTGTCTCCTCTCCATTTTTCCTTTCATTGCCAGCCTAGGCATGCTGCTTAACCTTCACCGAGACAGGTAGCTACCCTACCGCGCCGAACCACTCCCTTCTATGCGTAAATAATGTGTCACAAAAAACTGCGAAAATCCCGAAATAAGCGTCGCTAGAAGCGATGCAGTAGCTGGCTGCTGACACGAGGCTTGCAGATGTCAGCAATGCCTGTCCAATAAGGCAGCTGCACACCAGGACGGCTGAAGATTTTCGTCTCGGCTAGCCGCAGCGCCCGCCGGTCAGCGGGGATTGCGGACTGCGGAGGAAGCGAGTCGGGGAGCACTCGCGGCGACGACGACGGGCGGCGGCGGCGGCGGCCTACAGGTACGGCCACGGCCGCCGCCCACGTGCACTTGAGCCTAACGATCGAGAGTGACCCCTTGCTACAGGGCACGCAAATGAAACGGTACTTTGGAAAAGCTTTCTTCGCTGCTCGCCACACGCTCTACATCTTCCGTTCTCCGTGACACGATATTGCACGATACGAATCAGCTGACCGGCCCTCGTCCTTGTGCACCTCTACCACCACCACCACCACGTCACCCGGCATGACTACTACAATCACATCAGCCCAACCGCGTGCCTGCGACACTAAGTGCAGACAGCCTAGCTATAAATCAAATTAAATCCGATTGCAGCGTGAAGGAACCACACAGCTCGTTTTGTGTGCAACGCAGTTTGAGGACGGGGAGGCCAAGTGAGATTGACTGCTGTGCGTAGCCGCATCGACAGCTATTTAGTCTACAGCCTCCATATTGCTAACAGGCAAGCGAAAAAGTGCATAGTTGAAATTATCGCAGTCAATTAAGTTTAAACCATACGACGCTTCTGACAAAAGGAAACGCCACTGAAGTAAATTATCGCGTCTCCGCGAGGGAGCTCTCCACTCGCCTTAGAGTGCCCACCGGGCAAGGGCTTGAGCATTGGAGCTAAAGAAACAGATCTTCAGTCAATTGAACCAGGTTTTTATTTCACTACCGAATTTCAGAGTGCTTTCGGCTTAGAGAAAGTCTGTAGCCTGCGCATACCTTGATAATGTGTACCGGTCCCACGCGACCAGCCGCCATAAACCTGTAACCGCATCCGGTGCCTATGCTGCCTAGAAACCACTGTACTATCGCCTCTTTCAAATTATGCTAGCTAGTTTCAACTTTTTTATTTTATCTAACTTTCTTGATAATCAATTGTGTATTTTAATTTTAGATTTTAGTCTTGATAATGCTAATTGAAGCCCCGTCCCCACCGCCCGCCAGGGGCTCTGCCGCTGGCGAACTGCACATGAATGCGCACAGCCGGATGTTTATTTTAAACTTATTCGCTGCCTTCTGCCCATTGACAGACGTAAATCTACTGTATCTGCTTGCATTGCCTATGTGCCGCCGACAAGAAACTGGACAGGATGGCGAGCGACATAAAATAATAACCGAAGACGCAGTGAGTCATAGCAGAGTCATATAGAACGCTTAGTTCGTAAGATCTGAAACGTTATTCCCCTAGGCCGTCGTGGAGAACTTTTTAACTCAGAAAAATTGTGTACGTTCAGTATGGAACTGTATTTAGGTATTTCTGAGCTGTATTATATAAATGCTTGTATAAGTAACCGGGACCAGCTCGACGAAATACTCGATCCGAAGCAATCCACTCTTCACTAAGCGAAAATCGACCGGAAATCGGCGGAGCACAGATTAAATTTCGAGTGAATATTGCGGTACGCGATCGTTAAATCGTAGCTACTATATTTCACGTCATTGCGCTCGTGCGCTCTCACGGAAATGGCTTCACAGACCCGGGCCACCATTGCAATCCACTTTAATCCACTTGAATAATAATCCATCTGGGAAAACCCTTGTAAGCGTCTGATGACCATGCAGGGATGCTGAGGGATAAAACTACTTAAGCAAGGACAGCCGATAGGTTTTGGAAGCACCGACTCCTGGGCTGCTCCTGGGCTGAGTGAGAGCGCTTTGATAACTACGGCTACATTTTCCTGACCCACTGAAATAGCAATGCCATTTGAACAATGCCAGCGTGCAAACCTATTCAGCAGAATTGCTAGGCGCAAGACTATCACGACAACAAAATTCGGTAAGATGATTTATCGACAGCAGACTTGAACGGGAAGACACGTCAGGCCAATGCAGCTGTACGGCGCCCAAATGTAAGAAATTATGCGTTGGCTGCTGCGGGTCCAGTCTCACGTTAGACAACTACTGCACTGACTCGCGTGACTACTTCTGCACCAACTCACGTGACCATTTCTGCACTGACCTGCACTGGCGTCCCATCCTCAAGTGCACCGCCTTGAAAGGTCATGCCTCCGCATGACCTCAGTCTCTTGCAGCAGAGACCTCACTCAGTCTCTTGCAGCAGAGACTTGCATTTCTGAATACTTATTCGTCTCTCGCATTCAGCGCTCGCCGGCTACTCCGACCGTTTAGCCTCGAACCCAACTCCAACATGCTTTGGAGGAGGAGCCTTCATTTCCTAAGCAGCCGACCATTTGAAGCTAGTTGCCGACTGTCATAATAAAATGTCCTTATTTGACACATAAGATATACAAATCCAGTTGCCGACTGTCATAATAAAATGTCCTTATTTGACACATAAGATATACAAATCCAGCATCCAAATCTCTTCTATCTCGTAGCATTCGTTGGACCACACGAGTCGTGCTCGATGCGCGCTGTAATCGTTCATGTCACTATCACTAGTATGTTGACAAGTTTCCTTTGCAGGCGAAGCGGAGCGCCTCAAATAACAACTTTGAGCTCTCAAAGTGGTACACAATGCTGTATTCTCGTTTTTTTATCACCGTACCACTGCGACTTTTCGACTGCAGTAAACTACTAATGTGAATGTATTCGCCGGTGAAGGCTGTGCTTCTACTGAGAGCTCAGTTGTATCAGGAGCAGGAGTAGAATACGACGTGAGCAAAGGCGAAACCCACGTACTTTTTCAGTTGAATGCACGTGAGTTTTCAAAGATTTCTTTACTTTGCCTGCTTGCGTAGCGCGCTTTCACAGCATACGACACAGAACCAGCAGTACAGCAGTGCAGGACAAACAGGAACGCTCACCATATCGACCAAAATCCATCTCCTGAACTGCAGCCAAGTCACCACCATACGCAGTCATCCTTAAAGTGATCTAGCCGATCTTTTTTCCTAGCTTCTTAGTCAGCGAGATTGACGTAATAGCTTAAAGCCTGCCCCTACTGGCCTCATTTCGAAGTTTACCTCAGCCTAACAAGACTACTAACGCCGTGAACCCTCAAAACCTACTCACTGCCAGCAAAACTCTCACCTTTTCGTAGCTGCAACTGGTCTTTCCCGGTATCTTCTAAGGGGGCTTTTGTCAGGCCACTCACTCACGAATAATTCAATACTAGCCCCAGAGAACTTGAGCGATTTCCTCCCAGTCTCCCTCCTGCCGTTCCAATCGAAGACACAGGAACGTTTAAAATGGCATATCAGCTAAACTCTTATATCCAAAATATAAACAGATCGTCAATTCCAGCTGGGTTTAAAAGCAAATAACTCCACAGTCAGCACTTCTGTGAATGTATAGCGACCATATCAGGATCGGTAGCGTAGGTGAAGCTTATCTGCTAGATCTCGCCGGCTTTGGTTCCCACTAATCACCAAATCTTTATTGAGCTCTCATCATCTCGCCTAGGCATCGTAGACTGTGCTAAAATGGCTTTGGTAATATCTCAAAAGAAGAATTGTGTGGCATAGCCAATGGTCATCCAGTGAACCTTTCAAGCGTGATGTGACCTAGGAATCCATTGTAGGTCCACTACGTTTCACTATTTATAATCTCCCTCTAGCAACTATAATAGCCAAGGATAATCTGAACTTTCGTTTATATGCAGAAGGCGCCACGGTGGCGCTTCTCTTTTGATCAGCTTCCCTGAATTCCCTCAAACTCGCCCTGTCCCCTTGCATTTCAGACATGTATTTCAGACATTAACTTGGAAGACAGCAAACTTTCTCAAATTGAATTAGGATACGAGCTTATCGGAAAGGAAAACCAAGTGCTATCCATGCTATCCAGTAATTGGCGAGCCTAAACTTCCAAACTTGTTCTGTCAGCATATCCCCGGTGCTCAGCACGGAGTCTAGGCGCCCCCACGACAGTGGCTTTTTCAATAGATGACCACATCAGCTCTTCAGTCAAGCCAGCCTACTTTTACCGACGCGGCATTGCCAAAAAACAGGCTTGCTAGGATAATGCAGCCAATCTGCTCCGCATGTATTCGCGAATAGGTAGCGGACTCCCTTCATGCAGCCAATAAGGCTCTTCAGCCATTAATTCCTGAGTCTGTTGAATAACCTCATCTCAACAGCATATATTTTATTTCCGTGTCATTATAATGTATATACAGTCGTCCCTCACTTATCGAGGTTAGTTGGTTCTAGACTCTGCCGAAATAGGTGAATTTCCTGTGAAGTACGATTGATTCTTTGTTTACAAATTGAGTATTTTCGCAACTAAAGCATATAAAACTTGTTCATGGCCTCTAATTTGGTTTTAACATTATTATAGCCCTCTGGACAGGAAATAACACCCTTTCGGTTACCACTACACCCGTATTACCCAATATATTAGATAAAATAAGGCATAATAAGACGTTACAAATATAATATTATTAGTGTACATTTAATTATACACAGTTTTTACATGCAACCACTAACTTTTGAAAATAGTGGAATTTGTTCGATGATGATGAAGAGGCGTACTGCACGGCAAAGAAGAGCAAGATTACTGCTCTCAATGAGGCTGCACCTGACGTGGAAGGATTTGGGAGGGTGCTCGTAATATACAGACCACCGGCAATACATAGACATACGTACAGTAATTTTAATTGTGATGCAGCTGTGTGTAATTGACTCAAGACAACCGAGCACGCGCTGTATCATTTTCACAATCTCGATCAACTTTTTAATAAAGATATTTGGAAAAACTGCGGTAGAGTGAAGCCTCGGAAGTGGTGAGGGATGACTGTATACAGCACTATATCTTTTCCTGTGCAGGCTGCACAGACTGTAGAAAGTGTATAGATTGATTAGTGGCACTAACCTTCATAGTGATAGCACACCCAAGCATAAGAAAGATGGCTAAATAGGTAAGGTGGTTGCTTTTCAAGACCTCGGTCCCGGGGTCGTTTGTCCGATCCTGCCGCAGGCATCCAGACATCCTTTATTGCCACCGAAAGCCGTGGCGATAGCCTTTAAGGCTCTTCTGCTGCTATACAAAAATGAGGCTGTTAATAAACTAGTATTTTTTTAAATGATTCGCAGAGCAAATTTTGAGTGACAGCCTTGCCATTTTCAGTGATATCAGCTTTGTCCGTAGCAGCTAGCCTTGTCTTGTTGCTATTAATCTTGCAAATTATTTCTGCCTAGCCAGTATGTGGGCACTTAAGGCTGCAAGGATGTTGAAAGAACCAAGATGCTGGAAGGCAGACAGCGATCAAGGCACATGTACTTACGTATCGGCTACATAGGATGAAAACTCATATAGAGCTCGGCGATTGCAATATCGTGTGGGAAAGTAGAAATCATGAAAAAACGGATCCATTGTAGCCTATGGTATCACAGACTCAACCAAGCCGACATTCCTTCCTTGGACGGAAGTTGACGCTCGTCAAACTCCATGACAGTGTTTAGCTCTAAATCGCGTAAGGAATTTACTAGGTTTTATGTTTTAAAATAAGAGCTTAGCTGGTGTGCAACTACTCGTTCGAACATCTTCGATACTAAAGATAGGAGGAAGACTTGAGTGGAAGTTTGTAAGGGCTCCTGGTTAAGTGATATTTCCTAATGTTTCCTTACGAGTGGTCACACAAAGGCCTCTTGGAAGGGCACAATCTCAGGCTCAAGTCATATTTACTATCATTCATTATAGTCTTTATAAACCCGTTTTTCAGAAGAATTGTACTCCAAGTGGGCGACTATAAGAGGATGTGTTGATCATCAGGTCAATGTATTTGACCTAGACACGTTATACTATAGACGCGGTTTTCGTAAATGCCCAAGCACTTAGCATGAAAATTTAGTAGCAAATGAATTGTCGGCACAAATGCACGTAGCCAAGGCAACTTATATTCGTCAGATTGGAGCTGCTTGAAAGGCAATTTATCCTAGTAGGTTAAGTAACCAAATAACAAATAGAGGCATAGCTGCATTCCTTTCGGCCAAGCGAAACTCTTCTTTGCTCCATGCAGCCCCCGGTGTCTTCTCGTTCGCTTTAGGATGCTGGCCTAGGTATGATCATCGTTTTGCTATCATGCTTGTCTAAGCATGATGCAATGCATGCCATTGAACTTTGGTTACTGATCCTCTTGATGACAGCTGTAAAGCATCTTTAGTTCTGAAAGGGCGAAATACAGAAAACCTATTATTATTGTAATTATTATCCTACAAGACAGGACAGGGCTGCAGGAAGCTACAGAACGATATTTTTCCTAACGACAGAAAGCTGGATAAGCAAGAAGAGCTTTTCTCGGTATGTCCGAGCATGACCGTTACCATCCTGATGCAAAAACAGTCGAGTTGCTTAACAGTACAGCGGCTTTCGATTCTCGTCCCTGTCTAATAATTATAATAATAATACATCTGTATAGCAACCCCAGGGAACTTAAATCTCTTGCTAGCCACTTTAAAATCTTTGCTATACTGCATTTAACATTAAGTGTCAGTAATTCGGCTAAGTATTAACCAGCAGCAGCATCCGACTGAGCAACGTAACTCGCCATTTAAAAAATATTCTAATGACAACAGCAAACCATTTTTATGCCAATCGGCAGTTTTTGATTCACCAGAGTATACGAAAAGACAAGCGATTTCAAATTATGTAAAATACTTTATACACTTTCTAACAAAGCAGTTGCACATGTTCTTACATCAAATATCGTAGTACAATAAATATGCACGACTGAAACTCCAACTGTAGTCTGCTTGCAGACTGTCCGGAACTGCAGGTTCTTTGCAGTGACACTAAGTTTCAAGACTCTTGACAGTGCATGTGCTTGGGCATGCATGAAAGCCTAGCGCTAACATGGATGTTCCCACCCGGTGGACTGACAACCACTTCCAGGCTGCCCAGAAAGTAAAGGGGTCTTCTTAAAAGCAAGGCTAAGCACAAGTCGGTTCTCAATCGGTCCCAACATACAAAAAAGGCCAGAAAACGCAGCATCTGCGAGTCAGAATCGATTAATACCGGACATGCCTGCTCTGATATGTATCTGTGCAGCTGCCAAACATGGTGCGCGCACAAGGCCGAATGTTGACTGCGAGAGCTCTCGCAGCACCCGGGCCGAATCAGCCGGAAATAAACAGCCGAATCAAGCTATACAGCTGCTAGATCGCAAGACGCCAGACAGCTCATTCATTACTTGCAGTCATATTCTTAACACCAACGGCACTCAATCCCGGATACCAGTAGCACCATCACTACCATGGTGGGGCAACATTACATGGCGTTGCAGCAATGTATTACTATGCATTACTACATTACGCCAAGGCGTTATGCAAAATTGCATAGCAAATCCAGGACAGTTGCCCACTATTCTCGGGTGTGTATCACCAGCCCAGACAGACTCATCAGCAAAGAAAATCCACCAATATATTGCATAGCCTGAGTGGAAGTGGCAACAGCAAATCATCGGATCTTACATCATAAGAGCCATCTTGCTAGTCATGCACCACGCCCCAAAATCAAAACTAAAACGATGACTAAATTGTACAAATGCACTCCATCCCTCAGTAACGTCAATGCACAAGCCCAAACAGACAGAACTTTGGCAGCCACATCCCGACTATGCTTACACGTTTAGTGCCTGCCTCTAGAATTCTCAGATGGCCACACTATCATTTCTGGCACTCACAGAGATAGGAAAATGCCCGAACCAGCTGAGATGTGAACAACACACAATACTTTTTTTTTAGGGAGCGACGACAGAAGAAGTGGCTACTGTATAGTCGGCTATAGACTGTATGAAGGGTCGCCAGCTTGGCCTAACAGGATCAAAAGTCGCCAGTGTCCATTGAGGCTGTGGCTGCCACAAGAGTAGCAGCTGAAATCCAAACGCCAAATTACTTAAGCAAAGTACATGACTTCAAATGTGTCCGGATGCACCGTGACAGCTCGAGCCAAAGTGCACGGATTGCGCTCGTCGCTATTCCCTGATGAATGATGGCTGCCCTCACCACTGCAAAAGAATGAGAGGTCAGCTGACAAATGGAAAAATCAAGCAAAACTATCACTAACAAGTGTCATGCATTAAAAAGAGGGGACAGGGTGCCATGGTAAGGAAGTGCATGATCGTGAGCATGACAACCACCTACGGTCCAGCTCAGAGACCCATCGACCCACAGGTCCTAACAGGGATGGGGGCCACATATTACTGCAATCTACAACAATTCGGCCACGAGGAACTCAAATCGTAATTGCACATTATCAGCAACTGCTTAGAATGCATAAGCATATTCTTCACGACATTCTGCTTGCATGTTTAAAAAATTAAGCTAGTGGAAGTACAGCTATAGTAAAAAGTAGTGTTCACACAGCTTTTAGTACTGTTGAGAGGGCATGTGATCACATGAGAAACTAGCACATGGTTTTATTTCGTATGCACATGTGGTATAACTAAACAATTTGCAAGGTACTTGAGATCATGGCTGCCTCTGATACGCAGTCACTATTTGAGAATCATGCAACAGACCTGTAGTGGTTTGCAGCATTGGCTCACGACAACCGTACAGCAATCCACTTGAAGCTCTACATGAACATTTCAGCCGATTTTCCAGAAAAAGCATGACGGATCGACACCAAATTTGGCAGATGCATCCGTAACTAGCGCTACATGTACTTATCAATTGTCACTTGAACCTCATATAGTCGATTCGTTTAGGCTTTGGCACATTTCAGTAAAACGCCACTATCGGCCATGGCGCGCACACAAATACAAATAGAAGCGATGGTCTGAGGCAAAAGCCACCATAGACCAGCCACGCCGTAGTTCGGAGGAGCTGTGAGTGCAATACTTGCCTGTCATGCTCCTTCTCGACCAGGTGATAGCGAGCTCGGAACGCGACCAGATGAGCGTAATAAGCAGGCGCAGGTATGGACACGCTGCGTGTGCACCTCACGTAGGTATGGCACAATTGATAAGTCAATGTCTGCAGCTCGTCGGCTGTGAAGCAGTTATCGTCCCATAGCACATGGTAGTGTGATGGACGACTGGTGCCCTGAATCCACACAAAGAGCACGTCAGCAAAGAGCAACCACCTCAAACCCACCCATCAACTGTCACAACAAGGAACAGCAGCATCGACTGACAATGGCCAACCAGCCACGGCAGCAAAAGGAGTTTCAAGTCCCACAGGCTTCCTAACCCGATCCGGAGTAACACATTTTTGCAATGGCCCGAAAATTCCAGATTGCTGTGCTTCCAGCAGTGGTATCTCACAAGTCTAGGCACGGTGCACACAACATAAGAAGCAAGGGGTTTAATAACAACGGTGCACACAACATGATAAGCAAGGGGTTTAATAACAAACAAAAAACTTACAAGTGAATGTGGTTGATCGTTTTATCACATGCAACCATAATAATAATATTATTCATTATATATTATTATATTAATATTATATTATATTATATTATATTATATTATAATATAATAATATTATTAGACATTCGCATAGCACACTAAGAGAACTGCACAGGCAGAAAGACCAGTAAGTAAAACAAGTAAAAGTAAGGGGTAGCTGATTTAACAGCCTTACTTATATATATATAGCAGGCAGAAGAGCCGTAGTGGCTATCATACCACAAGGAGAGGGAAACACAGAATTGCCTGCTGCAGAACTCAAACCCACGACCTGGGTCGTTAAATGGAAGCACCTTATGCATAGGCTAAGACCCAGGGGCCGTGAGTTCCAGAAGTCTAGTGGGAATGTCACTAATGTATGGACCAGCTTGGTTGTGGGATCACGATCCGAGCAAGCCTGGTTTTTTGCAATGTTACATGGCTGAAAGTAGTGACTTGTCTGTTAAGGCCAATCCTAATATCGTAAAAGGGCACTTGGGAATAGGACATCCTTGTTGCTTGCAGGAGCTTCAGGAGATATGCAGGCCAAGCCTATATGGAAGGTTAGGATTTATAATCTCTTATTAATACCGGGTTAACCCATGATCAGTAAGTTAGTTGCATTGTAACTCAAACTTTGCAGCCATCAAAGTGTAAATGCACGAGATAGATGCTGCAAGGAAACAAAGTCGAAGGTGCTAGAAGGTAGGGAAGAATCCAAGTACACATGTAGTTGGGTATCGTCTGCATAACAATGAAAGCCGAGATCGTTCTTGGTGATTACATCGGCTACAGGGAAAGCATTAATTGTGAAAGAAGACCAGATCAGATCTATTGAATATCACATACTTTTAAGGCTCTCAGTATGATGCCCACTGAGGTAAATGCTCTGAAAGCTCCAGCTGAAATATGATCTAAACGACAACAGTGATGCGAAAGCAAGCAGATTAACGATCAATTACTTAGTGATCAACAGTATCATATGTTAACGTGGGGTAAGGCAGAACTAGCAGACAGATTTACTTCGTAAGTCAGCATTACTGAGATGGTTGCTATAAACTACCAGTGCCGACTTAGCTCTAAACCCGACTCGAACTTACTTTCTAGGGTTGAAGTTAAGATGTAAGAGGTTAACTGGAATGACATTACTCGTTCTAGTGTCTTCGATAGGAATGACAATAAAGGGAGACTAGTCATTAGTTGCTCAGCTTCCACTGGTCTAAAAATTGACTGATTTATAGTGGTCTAACCACGGCCTCTTTGGAGAATGCAGGGACAAAACCTGAGCCCAAGAACACATTTTTGTAGATTGTGAAGAGCAGCAGCAAATCATTGCACTTTGGAAGAACAAAAATAGGTATAGCATCAAGACAGCTAGCAGTGTTCTCAGACTGAGTGGTGAATTTCGTGATAAGGTCACAAGTGGCAGGCTTGAAAGTGGAAATTGAGGTCAAGAAGGTTTGGCCCAGTGGTTAAAGCGTTCGACCCAACCGAGGTCGTGGGCTCCAGCCCCATGGCATATATGAAGCGCCTGAAAAGAGATAGTTCTCTTAAGGCACTATACAAATGAATATCTTTAGCAAGGACCAAGGAGTACAAAACGACACTGGGGTGGTCTCTCTGATCTTATCCATCTTGCTGACAAAAAAGGTAGAAAGAGAAGTCTACTAGACAACCACAAGGATCGACGGGCAAGTGCTGACCAGGGAGCAGCTAAGGATATGGTTGATGATCGACTACTTTTTATATAAGCTAGGCTAGGCCCTAGCTCGGATGGAATGATACAACCAAAAATAGCCTTGTAAGTATGTCGATGGAAAGTCTAATCTCTTGGAAGCTTTCTCAAGTTAGGGCTTAGAGGTCTCTGCTAGTTTAAGGGTTAAAGTTGACAAAATACCGAGAAGACTAGTCCAACAATAAGATATTTGCTTAGGGCGCTTTTCAAAAGACAAACATCTAGAAATGAGATCGAAAGTTTTGACGATTTCTGCAAAAAAGAAAAACTAACTATTCAAACCATTTGTAAACCGAAAGCACCATATATACAAATGAGAAGTTTTCAATATCTGCATCATATGCGTATCCCATGTTGTTGAACCTCTGTGCATCGAGGTATGTGTTTGCATGGTTGAGATGCATGCTTGTGACTCAAACAGCTTCATGTAAAGTTCCTGTAAATTCCATAACTTAGCAAGTACTTGACGAATCACCATGAAATTTTAAATGTAAGTTCAGCTATGCTTGTAAAACATTGCACGAACTCATTTCTGATTTCGGTTGGATAGGCCTTGCTAAACGTAATCAAACGACCTCGAACATTATATTCTACAATCATATACATATGCAGCAAAGCTTATTCAACTGAAATCCGAAATGAGCTATTACAGTAGAGTACAAGCAGAGCTAAACTCACCATACAATTTCATGTTGATCCGCATCCCATTGGCCAAGTTATATAATTTAGATGGCAATATTTTATACTGCAAAAGTCACAAGCAAGTACCTCAACAAACGGTAAGTACCTCGGTTCAATAAGTTTGGACACAATTCACATCTCATTTCCAACCTGTTTGTTTTCTGAAAGGTACCATAAACAAATATTCTATAGTTTTCTTATTCTCGGTATTTTCTCGATCTTTGCCCAGAACGTCTAAGATAAACCATCTGGACCATCTGGATGCTGCAGGGGGGGGGGGGTACAATATGCTTACTCGTACAGGCTAACTTATCCAGAATATTGGCTGATACGTGTTCTTTCAGCATTCTATCCACGATGACAGATCGGATGGCAAATTTAGCAGATAAATCAGGAAAGATATGGTTTTGAAAAATAGCATGTGTCAAGAATAAGCATTTTGCAACTACATGATTTCTTTATAAAGAATCACAATAATTACTCATAAGGAATCATTTTCATAATGAAATACGTAATTTCTAGCACCTTCCTTATTTTGGCGCGCACCGACTGAGTAGGATCCGGTGGACAGTTACGTCAGAAAATATCAGGGACCAAATCGTCATAACCCATTCATCATCCAACAGAGGCTGATGTAGGCTGGATGATAAGACCACGCAATCTGCCTGCCACACAAACAACAAACACTTTCAGCCCATTACCTGGATGCCAGCATGACTGCATAGGTAGAAGTCGAACTCGGTAGGATGGGTGATGCCCACGTCGACAGCAGTTCCGGCAGGAATATTGCCACTCTTGCCTATTTGATCCTTCTTGTCAGCGCAGAACAAACGAGTATGGTGGCGCTTCTGCACCACAATAAACGTAATTCCCGGCTGGTAGCCAACTTCAAGCTTGATGCAAGCCTCACGGACGGCACGCAGTTCATGGCTCAGAACCTAAAAATTAACTGCGCATATACTAGAGGGCAGATACAGCACAGCAAAACGATTACTAAAATACAAATCTTATACAGCACCTAAGAGAGCCAAATCTCACTATGCACACTTCATAGCAGGAACTCGGGTGCGAAGCAAGCTATACAAGTCTTGAGGGCAAGTCACGACTACATGAACCAGAATGGCTCTGGTTCACATATCCAATCGAGCCTGACTTTTGCAATGTTACATACATGATAGAAGGCAAATTGTCGAAAATAGTAGCATTATTCTATGGCAGGCAGGCTGCTGTAGTCAAACTCAATATACAAATGGTAACTCCAACCGACTACAGTGGTGAAGTCAAGACCCGACGACATTCGTTTAACAGTACTAAAAACATGAGCATGATATTTTCTATTATGAGAACTATGGTTAAACATGTACAAGTGGATACATCAATAAAAGGTCGGACTGACTCTAGTCGTTTTAACTTCCTGTATTCGCAGAGGGGGGCATGAACTTGGTCAGCTTTTGGCAAATTGAGGAAATGCAGTTCTAAAGCTGCTTAAGACAACAAGGTGCACTGTTACTACATCACAAACGGCACAACATCAACCAGCTGTACATAAACAGTAAATACCAATGCAAAAAGCAAGCACCAATTAACAATGCACCAACACTTGTGGCTGCCTGCAATAACAAATATGATAAATTTACCGCTGGTTACGGGTGAAGTTCACACTCCTCTGAAAACAGGTGCAGTCAAGCAACTCACTAAAAAAGGCCAACATCAGAACCAATTCAACTTATGTCCAGTCCGTAATGGCTCACTTGGACAGGTGGTTGCTTTTCACGACCGCAGCCCCGAGGTCGTGGGTTCGAATCCTGCGGTGGGCGATCCTTTATCGCCACTGCAAGCGGTGGGGATAGCCGTAAGGGCTCTTCTGTCGCTACACAAAAAGAGGCTGTTAAATCAGCTAGCATTTCTTTCTTTCAGTCTCACTAAAAAGCCAACCTTAGAGCCAATTTAACCTTTGTCCAGTCTCTCTTCAGCCACTCGCATCCAATAGACTTGAACGAGTGGTGGGCCCAACACTTGAACGATTACAAAGTTTATCAGACGTTATTAGCAAGTTCTAATTAGTATAACTATTCCACAAAAACTGTCGAAGTCTGTTTCGAGTTTACATTGACCATCTGAAAAATGCCGATACTAAGAGTAGAACCTCTCGGCTAGTTATTGTTTAATAAAGTAGTGGACATGTATACTGTATTACGGCTGCAGAGCTTAGCGACATTGCGTGCTTTTATTCCTGCATAGGTACTATGTGTGCTGCACTTACTGTTAGAAAGCTCAGCAGCATTTGACAAAATTTACCACCAGATCCTCTGGAGCTCCTGGGAACATGACTAGGTATCACAGTGCTCAACCAGTTTAGGTACTTTTTCAGTGAGAGATGTCAGAGTACAGATTACAGTGGCTGCAAATCATCTGAGCAGCCATTACTACAGGGGAGGGGTATCACGGTGAGCCGTGATGGCGCACTAGGTATGGCGGTTGCTTTTCACGATCTCGGTCCCGAAGCCGTTGGTTTTAATCCTGCGGTAGGCGATCCTTTAACGCCACTGCAAGCAGTGGTGATAGCCTTAAAGACTCTTCTGTCGCTACACAAAAGAGGCTGTTAAATCAGCTAGTACTTACTTATCACAGGGTTAGGTCATAGGCAGCTTTCTTCTTTTCAATCTCTATACTCTCGTTCGGCCTAAGTCATTGCCGGACACAAGCTTAGCTTTCATTTCTATGCACAAGACACTCTTCTCTACCAATCCTTTGACAGTTCTAAACTTTGCTCTGCATCCGATCGGTCTGTTCTCTTGCAACCTGCATCGACGACATTTGCGATTGGATGACCCATTAACTTTCCAAAACTTTTAATGCACGCAGTTACCACATCAAACCACTCTTGTCTGAGCAACAATGGCGGCCTATCAGAAGTTGAATCAACTTGAATATCACCTGCCCATACCGGTCCTCCCTTGCCTGCACCGGGCATACCTTACACGACATCGTTGCTCCTCCCGAATGCTCTCTAGCCATCTTCTCCTCAGCCTCCAGAGGTGTCGCTCTTTCTCTCCCAAAACTGAAATATTTTGGTAATCGGGCCGTTAGTTAGCAGGCAAGAAACGTCCGGACCTCAATTACAGCCTTTGTCACTCCCCAGCCTAGAATGTGCATCATTTAATTCTCATCTAAAGATGCATCTGTTTTCCCGGCTTTCCATGCACCTCGATGGAATTTTTTCTTGTTTGCTTGCTAACCTGTACGTAACTCAACGCATGCCACAAGCCAGGGGGCCCTGCTAACTAGTGGCCTCCAGTGTCTAATAGAGTGTATTTGGATTTTGTTCTGACTATGCCACTTGTGTGCTTTTGGATGCTTGTCTAAGCACAATATGCTTGTCATTAACTCTTGCTTATTGCTTCCTTGCAGAGAGGTGTAAAGCACATACAAAGAGATTTGAATCTATTAGGGTGCAATACAAAAGTCGTATAATCATCATAACCATCATTAAGACAAGGACCATTATAATGAAAACCACAAAATGTGATACCGTCTTTCTGTTAATTGACAAAACAATTACAAAAAGCACAGCACTCGTTCGTACCTGAGAAAACTGACCCTCGCTCACACCGTCTCGGTAGAAGATGATGCGAGTCGGTTTGAACTTGGTTGACCTGTAGAAGTTCAGCAATAGCTCCTTGACCATGGCAGCGAGATCTTCAATGATCTCCTGCCTGTGCTTCTGTACACGGACTGTGGCAGCATAACGACTTGGATGAGCATCCATGCTACCAACAACCTACAAGTAGGATTATTTGTGGGGCCTTCAGTCGCTGCATCACCTACAGCATGCATACCATGAAATGAGATCCGACGATCACGTGCTCAATAACTAGTAATTACCAAAAGCCAAGCAAAATTAGCTATACAAACCAGCAAAAAATTTCAAAAAACTTAGCAACTAAGTTTAAGTCGGCTGTTATACCAGGCAACAGACGATATCACAGGAGGCATCGAGATCACGCTAAATAAAGCCTCCTCGTTCGTCTGCTTTGGGTGCATACAGCTAAGCTCACGTGGAAGCTAGGTACTCAGAAACCTCGTGTGCTAATTACATGCTGCTCTCATCGTACCTCTGTCGGCTGTCAAGCATTCTATAATGAATATCGAGGTACAGAGTAGCAAATCAAACCCCCGTGGACAATGATGGCAAGCAAACATGCATACACTTGCTGATGAAATCAATATATTTTCCAAGCAGTTCCCTGGTTTTGTGACACTATTCTAGCAGGAGGCTACATTTGTTATCGATTCAAGCAGCTACAACATCGTACCAATAGCTAAAGTAAACGCCACTGGCCAAATTCATACACTCAGCATAGCCTGCAATGGTCTACAACCAGTCAGCACTGTGCCTAAACTCAAGCTTGCTTCATCACCACACACCTTAAAGATTATATAGGCATGCATTTAATTAGGAAGAGGAAATAGCAATAGCAACTCTAAGTAGCTCAGCAACAATGCCTGATTACCCACTAAGGCTGCAGGAGCAAACCGAATTTAAGAATCTCATGCTGCAGACTGTGGCCTATGCTTTCCAGCTGTCCTAAATTGCTATTATTCCCAAGGTACTTAATTCCTCATCTGCTCTCCTGACTTAGCTTGACTTCTCACTTTTTGAGTTCCAACTCTTTTTCCGACGGTTTGTGAACCACATAATTATGGACGGTCAGCCTATAACTTCTCCAAGAAATGTTAATCTTGCCCCATCAACAGTTATGGCAAAGCTATGCCGATAGTTTATATTGTTATTTCGGGTTGTTCTTTGATTAGGAATAAAAATGTACGCTCAAAGACTATGGCAAGACCAACATATGAGTTATGCCAACTCTCGAGAGCGTTATTCAAAGCGGCCCTTACGCGACCCTCGGCTAAAACAGCACGAGTGCCACCAGAGCACACAATGGCGATGCTCTGCCAAGAGTGTAACGCCGAGGGAGCAGAAGATCAACACTCAGCTGACAACTCAAGGCAATATGGCGATGGTATACCCAAATGATATGAACCAATGGACCATCAAACATTATCAGTGTGAAAGCAAACAACGAGCTCAGACATGGATGAGGATCAACGACGTGGACTACTAGTGTCACTTGTCAATAACATACTTAACTGCAGCATGTTAGTTCACACATATAAGGGCAGTAACGAAAAAAAGAATGCCGAGTTGCACATACAAGGGGAGACAACTCCCATGCATACCGCAGCGATTGATGGCCTGGATTTGTCACCAGCGGGTGGATGAGTAACGTCAGCACCCAGGAAAATAACTGGCTCCCTGAACACCGACGGCCGCTGGGTTGGAAGCAATATGTTATTAATTCCTCCAAGCTTCACATTGATCTTGAGGCATAGATTCGACAATGTCTGCGGGGACGTCTTGTTGACATTCTTTGCCTGGACACATTGGGTAGCAAGACCGAACATGATGTCGCCAACACGTTTTACTTCCGCTACAAACGAATAACACGTTGCCTTGCCACTACTCACAATACACCATAAAACCAAATCTCTCACGATACAGTCTAAAGCGGAAAACGCAGAACACTCATACCGTAAACAGGCGTCTTTCCGGGAAGAACGATAACAATCAACTGCAGGCCAGGGTATGTCTGCTTCAGGTAACGAAACATTGGCTCGACCTGGTCAGGGCCCGTGGCATATTTGCAAAAACAAGGCTGGCCAACGATTGGCATGCCTGCATCGTTGGAGATCCTTTGCAGCTGCTGAGTAAAATTCCTAAAACAAATACGACATATTTTACACAGGCCAGCAGAGGGCAATCAGAAGTAGTTACGGCTACCAGGTCAACGATCAAGCATCTAGCTACCCAGCACGAGCCTTCGCTTACCTGAGAGCATCCTCTCGAACACTCCTCTGAGGAGCAAAGCAGGCGATCGCCCACATGCGAATCTCGATGCCACTGAAAAACTGCTTGCCTCGCATGTCCCACACTCCCTGGTTGGGTGTGGCCTGAGCCTTTGTCTTTTGGGAATCCAGAAGAAAGGTACGCGTAAGCTTGGCTATGCAGTTGGCAAGCAGCAGGCGTGGCAAGCGAAGCTTTGCCGCCAGCCAGCAAACTCACTCGCCCGCCGTACTGAATCTTGGGAGCCGAAAGCACACGACCTTGAACTTCGGTCATCTCCTGATTCACGCTCACTCCGAACATGCTCAGATAAGGATCGTTCTTATAATCAGCTTTGGCAACCTAAGAAAAACACGTGGCTAGACGTGACAATCTTTCCTTTATCCAAATCAAGCAATGGTCAGCTCCATCGGTGGGAGGATCGCGACTCTTACATGAAAGGCAACAGTGGTGGCAAGCAATCCTGGTGGTTCACCAGGGCTACCAGCCTACCAAAAGCCTCAGTGCGGTTTCCAATACCTCAACTTCCGGTGGGGGTATCTGGCTTAACAAGCCGCCACCCGGCCCCCGGCAGTCCGAGGCAGGGACTGCCACCGGCTTGACGGACCACTGGCGGCAGGCATTGGCCAGTAGCCGAGTGCCAAACCACTGGGTGCCCTTAACACTAGATATAGCTTTGCCAACAAGGGAGCATTTGCTGGTTTTAGTCGGTCTACATCGTCAACATCACTGCTCTGGGAGAGACAAATTTGGTCGCTGGTTGATGTTAACTTAATATAGCTCGCTGCTAAACCGTGGGATCAGGACAGAGTAAAACCCCTCGGTGGCCTTATTGTCAAGGTGGCACGAGAATTGCATGTAAGCAAATGGCTAGTTTGGTTTGCAAAGCTTTGCAAAAAGGTTTGCAGCCCAAGTGATCAGAGCTCAACGCAAGCGGTCTAACTAAATGTGTTGTGCTGCTAATTGACAGCTAACGATCGATCATTGCACGAATCAGCGCCAATGACAACAAGCGAGTGCAACGCTGAATAAACGCTTAACCTCCAGAGCCCCGAACCCTCATAGAAAATTAATAATAATAATAATATTGCACTTGATAAAGCGCCCTCAGAGAACTTAATCTCTTTCTAGGGGCTTTACATTTGCTGCAAAGGGAAATGCAATTGAATGGTAAGTAAAATCATGCTTGAAAAACAAACAAAATGAATAATATGGTTAGGGGTGGCATGCACAGGGTCAGCATGCAAATGTGGTTAGTGGCAGCATGCACAGTGTCAGCATGCATAAGCACATGAAGTTCTACAGCGTAACAGGGTAGTGGCAGCAGTGGTCTGAATGTCACTACCGGGTTCGACATGAAAAGACAGGCCAGTTATTCGCAAGGCTTTTCACATTGGACATGCACTCGCCTATATCGCCAGCACTGCTAGAATGTCGCATCCCTACTGCCATCAGGGCAGGGCATAAAAAGCAGACAATAAAAAAATGCCTGATCCAAAGCTCAAACCCACGACATGCCTAAAGTAATGCAAGAGCCTTACTGCTGGAATAGGACTGGAGTGCCATACAGTTATGAGTCACAGTACAGGTTAGAACCTGCCAAGTTGGCATCTGTTTTCGACTCGATCACGAAACTGCACTCGGACCAGCTTCCTACTGGCAAAGGTGCATTGGCTAACATCCATGCACTTTGTGTTGGGGTCTACACCCGACAGAACTTGCATATGCCTCGCGAACGCAGCACTGTGGCAGCTGATGCACACACCAAACAGCACTGCGGCACCTTTATGACTTCCCAAGCTAAACTGCATGTCACCCAGCAGCCTCAGGCTTGTAAGCCCTCCACACAAGGCAGCTAAGGCAACTGGTACTCCCGGGTTTGCACACACTCACAATACCAGGTTGAGTGCATTAACCTTGCCATTTGGCTACTGGGCAGAAGGGGTAAGGAAAACTAGAATAAAGAAGGGGCAAGGAAAACTAGAATAAAGACAAAATTCGGGAGTCATCAAGCTAGTTTACATTCTTGTGATTACCAAAGTTATTGTTTGCAACTATCGATACCCGTGTCTCCAATACCATACATCACTTTCAGTTTTTTTAAGCAATTGCTGATAGTATCGTAAAGAGTGACTTTCTATGACCATCCACCGTATGCTGGCAGGCTGTAAATAACCGGCCAAACTCCAGTAGAATTTAGAAAAGGCTATTTGAAGTTAGTCATCAGATCGTCCGAGCTTTCACAGCTAAATGGACGAAATAAACCAGGGAAAAGTTGGAAGATGCAGTAGACTGAGCAGCTGAGACTAAATAAATAAATAAAAAACTGGCAATGTCAACTTTCTTGAACAGGAAAACACGACGTCAGAAAGCTCGAAGCTGGACAGGCGGATGCTCAACTATAAAGCTACCTTACTTGATAACATCCGAGGTTGCAAGCAGTGGAACTGAAAACTGCAGCTTTCAACAAATTCATGATCACGATACAGAAGGTTAGCACTCCTGCCTGTCATTAGGGCCCAGATTTGGTGTACTGTCGACACCTCGACAGGATAATTAAGTAAGTATTTCCTACCACCAGTGTCCCGAGCAAGTTCGGGCCTGACTAGAAACCACGGTAGCTTTAAAAATAATGGGAAGTGAGCCCCAACAAAGCTTAAATAGTGCGACCGATGCACCTAATCTACAAGATCCCTTACTCAACCACTACAAGCTCCTCATCAGGTCAAATACTGGTTGCTACATGCAAGTAACGAAGTGAAAAGTTTGCTAACAATGCAACCCTTCTAGTAAATAAACAGATCTGCAACATCTGCACAACTGAGTCTCGTCGCTGACCAAGAGCTGTCTTTCGAATGGAGCTACATTCAAAGTAAAGGAGATCTGCAAAGGCAGAGCAATGCCGCCACAAACCTATCGACGGGTTGCACAATGCTGAACAAGACCGTTAAGCTACAAAAAAGCTCCAGCATGCTGCTGGCGCACAACTAAGGACCACACAAACGATAGACACGTCTCCCCCCCCCCACTTACCAGGCTGTTTATCTCACGCTCTCTGTCCGGAGCTGATCGAGCAGTGGCCTAAAATAAAGTACAGGAATCTTGGCCGATCAAGAGAATGTAGGCTGGGAGCAGCCAGGCGCAAGCAGAGGACATCGGGCATTCGAGCTACGTGATTTCGCCCGGCTGCAACAGGGGCCGCTTGCTCACCTTGATCATCGTCGATGTTTGCATGTCGGTGAGCTTCTTGATGCATCGCTGTCCGCCCACAATGTTGCACACCTCTAGTGGCAGGTAGGTGTGCTTCTGCTCCTGGCCAACCTGAAGGCACGGCAGGTGAGGGTACTGCAGCCTCATCTTGTAGCGCTCGAAGAAGTACTTGGCGACAGTGCACTCGACGGTCTGACCGCTGTCGAGTTGCAGAGGGAAGCTGAAAGATAGCGAATACATAAGGAGACTTCAACGAGCGTCACAACGAGCAGAGACAAAAGTACTGGCAGTAGCAGCTGACACGGCTGGACACGGTCGGGCGAGATTGCACAGCATGCCTTACGACTGAGTCTGGGCCGGTCGGCAGGTGACGTTGCACACTCGGTATTTTTGCTTACAAAAGTACTGGCAGTAGCAGCTGACATGGCTGGACAAGGTCGGGCGAGATTGCACAGCATTGCCTTACGACTGAGTCTGGGCCGGTCGGCGGGTGACGTTGCACACTCGGTATTTTCGCTTCATCGATCCACAGTGAGTGATCTCCACCTTGAGGCCCTTAATTTCTTTCGTGAACTTGACTCGCTGTGAGTCCGTGAGCGGCCGACGTTGTTCGTTCATGTCTCGCAGCTCGAGCACTTCGCACATGAACTCGATCGCCGGCTGAGCCTTGTAGAAAGCCGTTGCGGACACTGCAGAACGACGGAGGAAGTCGATTGAGAGCTTCCCCAGCAACAGATCAAGTTCTGTATTACTGCATCAATCGCGAGGGCCTCTCGAGGCAGCAAGTGACACGCATGCCCAACAATATTAATGACACACAGCCAGGATGGGGAATGCAGCAACTAGCAGATACGGCCCTACGATCAGAGGCTGACCCAAGGTGAGGCCCAAAATGTGACCTTTCAGGGACCAGATCAGAGGTCAGCATACCCTGTCAGAGAAGAGGGGCAGCTCATCAGGAATTTTCGAATTAAGGGAATAGCACCTCTGACCACTCCTCTAGTTGGACTGGCTTGAAGAGGCATGTCAGACGAACTGGCCTCAAGATGCACCTTTTAACATTGCTATGACAGGCTGCCTCTGAAAAAGTATAGGTCATTACCTTTCCTTAGCTCAATCCTGGCTATGCAGGTAGGGCATACATTGGCAGCTGTAAGCAATGCCGCATACCAGAATTGGCAATTTCTGATGAATATTCGCAAAATTGAAGTAAGGCAGGCTCATAAAATGTCAACATAGCAACTGAGACTACTTCTCCAACTAAAACCAAAGTGAACCAGCAGTGTATGACCTCCCTCCTGAAAATGCTCCCCTGCAAAAAGCCTGGGAATGAACACCACAATGAAAGCACAATACATCCTGAATCTGATTCCTTACGCAGGCACAAAGGCATGCGTATAAAACAACACATGAATAATCCACTAAGCTGGCTGGGAAGTGAGAATAATGTTAACAGCTACATGAGGCATTATGATTGGCTTCATATTCGGTGTCAGTGTTATAGGCTAGGCTGCATACTAGCAGCTGTAATAATTACAATAGGAACTTTACAAGATGTAGTCTTTTCTGAATTCGTTGGTAAACGAACTGAAGACCAGTCTCATTTTTGCGTATATATTTTTCTTTCTTGATATATATATTGATAATGATTGAAACTTCAAAATAAATTATCTCGGCAGAGCATCGCTACTTCCAAGACTGCTAAACGTGTAGCCAAGGCTTCAATGCAGTGAATAATATCGAATCAAGCAGAATATGCTAAATCCGGCTTTTCTAAACATGTCGTTGCACTGACTGTAATGCATGCCAATTGTTCTCTTACTACACTTAGTCCTGGTATATTCTAGGCATGCCATTCCAAAATTCGACAACACGCCTTATAGACAAAATATATACAGTAACAGAAAATAAGAATAAGATACGTATACAGCATCTGAATCACAGCTATGATTAGGAAATATACATCAGAATGGAAACCGAGACTAATGCTTCCGATTGCAGAAAACGCCACCACCCTCAAAATCCACTGAGTATCAACCAGACTATATCAAGTCTTCCACATACTGAAGTGCCTGCACTTGGCAACCACTGATCCGGAATATCGCCTGTTTCTGTTGTGGTGCTGAACCCAGGATTTTTCGAAGGAAAGTAATACTCAACTTATACATGTTATGGCAGTTACCCGACCCAGAATACAACCAGTACTACACGTACGATCGAGAAAACGCATCCCCAAATCACATCCAGCGGAAAATTAGACTTCTTTAAATAATCAGAGCACTACTATGAGTGCCATGATTGTTTTACATCATTAAATCGACAATAAAGAAATTCTGTTCAGTGTTAAGTAATATTAGTCTCACTCCACATGGGGGAATACTCCACATACAAAAATGCCTCTTTGCCGCCCGAGCGTATTCTTAAAAGCTGAGTCGACTGTATGTGTGTGCGTGCATACACACATCCTGGCCCATAAGGTCTATGCAGCCTGAGAATCAAGAGAGTCTTTAAACAATGCTGAGCACTACACAATAAAGACCAAAGGTGCTAACTAGAAGGTAGGATTAATATGTGGGAGCAATATTCATAGCCAGTTACACACATATGCCATTTCGGTTTGCCAACTGGCATTAAAAGAAAATCGTGAAGTTTTCTTGATTGGTGCTTTCAAGCACCAAGTTCAGAAACACGCGCGCGTCTCCGCTTTTCATAGCACCATCGAAAAAGGGGGCGAAATCCCTTCTCAAAAAGTGCAACTCAAAACGATTGCGCTGCTGTTCCGCTTCGAATCGTTGCGCGCAAAAGCGAAAGACACGAACCGTCGATGTTGAGCATCATTTTCCAGTGAGACGGACGCACACTCTGGTGAAAGCCGAACCACACCTCGCGTCCGCCCCCGAGCGGATGATTGTAGTCTTTGGGTGCGGAGAAGAACGATCTGCCCACGGGCGTGTAGTTCATGCTCGGCAGGTGGCGCATGACGACGTCAAGCGCCTGGACGGCGTCGAACGGGATCTCTCGAGCTCGCCCCTCGAGCGCCTCCTCGAGGGCGTGCAGGCTGACGGCCGTCACCCACTTTATGCTGACCTTGAACACCCGGTCGCGTCCTTCGCCGGGCAGCTGCACTTCCAGCTCTACCTGCAGTGGAGGTAACGTGTGCTGCAATGGCCAACGGCAACTGACACTACGCCAAGCGACACTAGGCGACTTCTAAGGCCCTTATACATCGGGTCCAGCATTGCAGCCTGCATCCTCCACTTCCTCCTACTCTCCCCCGACCCGGGAAAAGACAGTGAGAGAGCGTTAGAACCAGGGAGTAACCAGCTTGCCGTTCCACGCAAGGCTGGCTGCAGGACTCAAAATAGCAGCAGACCCAAAGGCATCGAGGAGTGGGAGGAGGGCTACAAGCCGGAAAAAACCCGGTAAAGAGCTAGCTTGAGGTCATTACTGAGCTGCCGCCTCTACTGCATTGTAAGGTCATCATGGCCTCTACTGAGCTGCCATCTGCCCTCTGTTCAGTCAAAAGAAGAGCAGCCGTTGATTGCAAGCAAAAGAAAAGAAAAAATTAAGACATCAAAGAAAATCAGCAGCATCAAAGAAAACACCAGGCAACCGATCGCTACCTTATCTCTGCCTATCGGCAACTGCTCTTTGCTGTAGAGATTCTTCCTGCCATCAAATACCGGCTTCTGACCGGCAAAGATCCGCTGAGAGTAACTCGACACCATTGTGTCCACGATTTCCCTGAGGAGAAAAGAAACCACCGGCCGTTTGAAGCAGCTGCACCTTCTCTCTTTTCCTTTCAAAATTTGCTTTTCATGCAACCTTAAGACTGCCAGTGCAGCCAGCCACCGTGAGTCTCTCCCTGTCTCTCTCTCTCTCTCCCTGTCTCTCTCTCTCTCTCTCTCTCTCTCTCTCTCCCTGTCTCTCTCGTGCTCAATTCAGCTTCAAGCTGGCGAGAGGTGGAAGGCCTACCTGTTGACACGACGGGGACACTTGTCCGGCATGATAGTGATGTCATAATGGTGAATGCATCCTCTTGGCATGCGCACCTGGAAGTGATTGGCTCGCAAGAGGATTGGCCGTCCCTCTGTGCCATGGTTGGGTCGGGAGGGGCACTGGAACGTCACTGGAGGATAAGAACTTAGTGGTGGCAGGGCAGGAGTAACTCGTTGCACTACGGCTTGCACTGAAACGATCAAAATGAGCTGTTGCAGCTTCAGAACCCGCAGCCGATGCAACGGTGTCCAGCAACGCATGCTATTCAAAAGGCTACTGCTAACAACAGTGAGGACAATAGAACAAACTGCACACTCGCGTAAGCAGGCGTCACTGCAGCAGTGTGAGTAGCAGCGGTGTGAATAGCTGCAGAGGTGGCCGAAGCATGTGTACGTTCAGAGCCAGTCCGTGTCTCGTTTTGCAGTTCTAGCTGATCTATTGCTGCACTGGATAGACGTGAACGAATAGTCAGACCGTTACGAATGCCAACCTGCATGAAGCCCGAATGGCTTTCTAATAAGGACATAGGTCCACATAATACAGACTTCTATCACAGTGATCCTCACAGTGGGGGGTGGCATCAGTTATCAGCAGCAAATCAGTCAAGTTTCGTAAACTTGACAAATTCGCTCTCTAATGTTAGGGAAGCACGGCAGTTTGCTATAAACAACTACGATATACATATATAATTCATGTGATGATAAGGTTGTGTCTAGTTGGGTACCAGCGACATAAAGTTTAGAAGCTTACGTTTGAAGACCGAGGTCAAGGCTCAAATACCAGGGTATATGTGAAGTACCTAGATAGAAGAAGTTCTCTTAGGGTGATATACAAACTAATTAAATAAATAAATACACACACACACACACACACACACACACACACACACACACACACACACACACACATTATATGCTCATGCCAGCACATCTGCAATGACAAAATGGAGGCCTTAGCCACATTGGCGTTTGCATACATTCATATTCCGTGAAGTTTAAAACATCTATACGTTGACCGGTTAAGAAAATGTTTACATCCATACTTACTTTAGTGCCTTTTCGGCTATTTCCCCTTGCTACTCACTGCCAGTACATCAATATAACCACCTAACTATACAGCAGTCATTTTGCCCTAGACAATGCAGCTGTGCTGCTGCATAAAGTTGGGCTAGGCGAAGCTAATAGTGCAGAAGACTTACTAGCTTGCTTCCGAAAGAGTGCGGTCTTCACTAGCACGAAGGCACAAGGCTCCCTCCAACGAAGATGGCGGCACCCAACCGGAAAGGGGACTTTCAGCAAATCAGACGAAACCGCCAAAATGGACGGATGCCTGACATGTACGTCATAGTTAGCATAGTTACATAAGTTAGCAATTACGGGCAGACAGCCACAGCAGAACGCTCACGATAGTTACAGTAGTTCAAGATGTGGTGCCTGAATGAAGATAACTAAATAAATCTGCATACACTCTACATACACAGGAAATGGTGCATGTTCATTGGTTAGATAAACAAATTTCAGCATGCATAAACACACACTTCTGATACGTGTGGAGCAAATGTGAGGCACAGGTGGATTTTAGCCTTTTTTAAATGTCGTTTCATCAGAGGATACTGTGATGGTATTTGGTTGTGAGTTCCAGGATTTGGCAGCATAAGAACTGACGGCACATTCTCCAAAGGATGAAGTTGGCTACAGGCATAGCATAATAATAATAATAATAATAATAATAATAATAATAATAATAATAATATGTGCATAGCCCTCTCATAAAACCTAATCTCTTTATAGGCACTTTTACATATGTTGTAAAGCAGTGGTTCCCAATATTCTTAATGCTGAGACCCTTTAATACAGCTCCTCAAGCTGTTGCAACCCCCAACCATAAAATTATTGTGTGCAAAATGTGGAAATGTGCGTTTTTTCCGATGGTCTCCTGCAACCTCTGTGAAAGGGTTGTTCGACCCCAGAGGGGTCGCAACCCACATGCTGATAACAGCTGTTGTAAAGTAAGCAGGTAAATATGGTTAGTGATAACATGAACCGTGTCAGCATGCATAATTTGGTTTGTGGTAACATGCATGGTCTGAGTATGCATAAGAACACAAAGGACATATCACAAGGATCCAGCAAATACTAAGAGTTAACAGGTGTGTGTTATTAGCTTCTTTTTAATTGTCAAGTCAGAGGATGTCGTGACGTCAGTCGGTAATGAGTTCCAGGCTTTGAGAGCATACAAACTAAAGGCACCGCAGTCTCCCTAGTATTTGACGCAGTCTCCCTAGTATTAGACGTTGATTCGAAGTAAGCTAGACGACTCGAGCCAGTACGGCATGTGGCACGATGCCCAGCCTGTGACAGGGTAGCAGCTGTTAGGTAGGCTGGAGTAAAAGAGCAAAGGAACCGGAAAGAGAAAGACAAAACTTAAAGTTGATGCGCTGCTTGCCGGGAAGCCAGCCCAGGTCGCCGAGAAGTGGTGCGACGTGGCACCTGTGCTGTTCACGACAAACAAGCCTGGCTGCAGAGTTTTGCACCAACTGTAAGCTTCTCGGTAAACAGGCAGGAAGTCTCACAACCGTCTGTCCACAAGCTGGCATGCACAAATTTACGTATGAAAAGCACTGGTGAGGGTCAAAGAAAAAGGGAAATAAACAGAAAAGCACACGGGAATAACCTATACGTGCTTATATTGTGCAGCAAGGCATGAGACACGCCAGGTGGCGCGACAACACCAGTCGAGTTCAAGCGGTACGGTCAAGCGATCGCCACTAAATAACGATTTGCTCGGTGTTGCATGCCTATCCTACACTGCTTGCCAATAGATGGCAACAAGAATGAACAAGAACACCGCTGGGCTGCTGGCCTAGGCAACCGGCAGATATTAACCGCAAAGGCAGCCGACAGCTTGCTAGCCAGTGCCGATTTGCAAAGTTTCATCTACCCTCAGGACCAACGCCAGCTCAGACATACCTGCTGGAGGCAGGCCGATATTTCCTCCAGGACTCGTGTCAAACACGATATCTAAAATGATGCATCGACAGCAGCGTCACACGGGCTGCGTCTGACACTACCTCGTCACGGCGGACACCGTTCGGCGTTTGTTCGCTCGCAATGGACTCGGCACACACACGCTCGCACGCACGCACGCACGCACACACACAGAGCTCTCCTCTCTTCCTATTCGTTATCTGCCTCCTCCCCATAATCCCTGCCTGGGTCCCTGTATAGGTCATGGCTCCTGGTCTACACGGGGCAACTATTGAGAAAGCGTGCTGAGGATCGACGCAGCCACTCAGCGGCGGGTAACTAGTGGCAAGGTCGCGCCTGGCATTTTGGGGCACCGAGCGTCCCGGCACCGCTCTACTGGATTTACACCGACAGGATTTACCACGGCTAGAGCGGCCGAACGACAGCACAATCGACGACACATGAACGAAACAGCCCGACGACGGCCGCTCAATGCTCTTCATGGCAACAGCAGCGAGTCATAGGCAACGCAGCAGGACCGAGGAGGCAAAGCTGAAACGACGCCGGGCAGGCGCCGCCGGTGAAGCACTGCGCTCGAAGGAGAAAATCGCACGCAGTGACGTCGCGGAGCAAGCGCAACAGAGCGGCAGCCAAGCGCAGTGACAAACGACGCGGCGAGTATAAGGCCCGAAGGATAGAGCGTCGATTGCAGGAGCGAACGCTTGAAGGACACGACCGGCGACAGGCCGAGCGGACTCGACGACCGAATACGTCGATAACATTCTCAAGATGACGTCAAGATATATAAGAGCTATAACTTATCCGAGCTGTCGAGGGCGCATCGGCTCTTATTCAGGGACTAGCTGGGTCAAAGGGTCAAGCAAGCCTCGCTTGCTGGACTACGTTAATCGTCGTACGCCGCACCAAGCGATCGACATCAGCACCGCAATGCACTGGCTGTCATGATAAGTATGAGCGAAAAAAGGGCGCGCCTTACTTGTCAATGAGAACATGCTAGCATGCTCTACGTTGTTCTTCAGTAGATCCACTGTGAACGGTTGGTGAGGGACACAAATATCACGCTACCATTTATGTCAAATTGCAAAATGGCGGAGGACGGACGGAAGGACATGCATCCTTGACCTTTTAACCCGGTCGGTCCCGGTCCAGCCGGTTAGCAACGGACGCCCTCGCCCTAGGCGCTTCACAACGGGACAAGCTGGAAGTCCTTGCGATTAAAATACCGTAAAAAAAAACTCCGGCGGGTGTCCTCCTCCGACAACTCGTAGCCCGGTACTTGCGACGCACGATAACGCCAACTGGAAGTCGCACTGCTGAGCCAAACATAATTTAATGTACTGTACCTCTGTCTGTAACTCCACAAAGTCTCAAAGACTAAGTGGGTGTTACGCATAGCCCACTCGAAGCCTAAGCGGCTTTCGGTACGCATTCGGTAGCCGACAGACATCGCAGTTGCCACATTACTCCACTTCTCGCCGACCTGCACTGGCTACCAGTCAAGCAACGGATTGACTTCAAGGTTTCGTCGCTCACTTTTAGGTCCCTTCATTCTATGGCTCCAGCCTATCTGTCAGATATACTATCCCACCAGGCCAAGCATCGTACCACCCGCTTTTCGGAATCCAACAGTCTAGAAATACCTCGTACAAACCTTAAATCCTTTGGAGACCGTGCATTTAGCTCGTATGCTCCCAAAGCCTGGAACTCCATCCCGACCTGCGTCAGAACATCCCCTGACCTGACCACATTTAAAAGGAACCTAAAAACACACCTATTTAGGACAGCATTTAGTGGGTCCCTGTGATTCGTCATTGATGTGCTTATGCGTGCTGACACTGTGCATGCTGCCACTAACCACATTTGCATGCTGACCCTGTGCATGTCACCCCTAACCATGTTATTCATTTTGTTTGTTTTTCAAGCATGATTTTACTTACCATTAAATTGCATTTCCCTTTGCAGCAAATGTAAAGCGCCTAGAAAGAGATTAAGTTCTCTGAGGGCACTTTTTCAAGTACATTATTATTATTATTTATTATTATCACGCGAAGCGCAAATGGGAAAGTGAAAAGCACGGCACGGCTTGCCCTTTGACTCGAGGCAGGATGCGTGAGAACAGCCGCTACCTTACGGGTAGCCGACCGGAAGCTGGAAGCTCTCTCTCTCTCTCTCTCTCTCTCTCTCTCTCTCTCTCTCTCTCTCTCTCTCTCTCTCTCTCTCTCTCTCTCTCTCTCTCTCTCTCTCGAGGAGTTCAGACGAGGAATGCGGCGCCGAGCGCGAGCGCTCGGAGCCGGTGAGTGCTCGCGCTTACGTGGACGCCACTGTCAGCAGCCGACGAACAAAATTACGCCGGTTACCCGCGGACGCGGCGAAGCGGCCGCGTTGTTCTGCGTGGACCTGCGTGGACGTCTCGTTCGTAGTGCCCCTCCGTCGATGCAGCTGATGGATACTGACACCGAGTAGGCAGTTGCCCAGTCATGCAGGCCCCCGTGCGTCTCGGGCGACGGTGCGCTGCTCGTTCCAGGGCACCGCGGTCAGCTTCTGGCCGCCCGAGAATTACGTGCGCCATCTTGCGTGCAGTATCCGGCGTTCACGCAGCAGTACTGTTTAGCTCCCCTGTTGTAAGCTCAGATGACTTTTTTTTAAAAGCAGACGAATCAAGCTATCGCTAGGCCGACGCTAGCCTCGAGGGCCACTCGGACAGAGGCAACTGCGAAACTGCGACGACGGGGGTGTTTTGCGGGAAAAGTCTCGGCCATACAAGTTTTGCAAGTTACAGATACCTTAGCAGGTCCTTAGATCAGAGGCCTGGTGAGACCTTTCGGCACCCGATGACAAGACTGCAAATGGCCCCCCTCTACTTGGCAAAAATTGATGCAAATAGTTCAACCACAGAAGAAATACACAAAATACACGCTGGCAGGCAAATCGAGTCGAGAAAGTTTTATTAACTTTTAAAGGTACCAGGTAGCTATCGCAGCTTTAACTTAGTTGAATTTTTCAGGTTTTGAATATTTGAGGCCGTGAACGTGACAAACTGGTCTATTATAGTTTGAAAGTCAATATTTTCCAATGTTTTTTTCTCTATGTTTAACAAGGCATCGATCTTGCCCCATTGACGCTCTCAGGTGAGACAGGATCATTTTCAGCTTGCTAAAGGAGCGTTCACTACTGGCAACTAATACAGATACGTTGAAAAGAACTTGCAAGGCAACTTCTCAAATTTGGAAGCACATCTTCTCCATAACTGACGATGAAAGACATGAGTTGTAGTGTTGCTGGCTTTGGTCTGGTCAAGTGTCATCTAAAGCTTCTCAACTTCCAACGAGAAACCAGATTAGGCATCAAGATCTGTGAGCTGGGAAAATCTAGTTGTAATTTCTCGTCGGAGATAGTCTATGCTGTCCTTCATGATTCTTGGATTCTCCTCCTCTGCCGTGAGACCAAAATCTTGAGAGAGTTCTCCAGGCGTCTGTGTCCTTGGGTGGATTCTTCGTTCAACTGCAACTCGCCACAATTCACATCTCCTTTTGGCATCTACTAGTGATCCCTGGCTGGCACAGGTCTTCTCGGAGGTCTCGGCAACTCGATCTCAAGCAAGTGGATGTCACGAGAGGCGCCTTTGGAAGCTGGAGGAAGCAGTAAGGAGGTGGTCAGCAGGGTGCACGAATTTCCAGGGCACCAAGGCCAAGGGTGCCAAAAGCAAAATGGATTTTGCATATCTTTTTAAACCTTCTCATGTGAGAATATCAATCTCTCTCCTCTCTAACTCGCTCTTCTCTAACTCGCTCTTCTCTAACTCGCTCCTCTCTAACTCGCTCCTCTCTAACTCGCTCCTCTCTAACTCGCTCCTCTCTAACTCGCTCCTCTCTAACTCGCTCCTCTCTAACTCGCTCCTCTCTAACTCGCTCCTCTCTAACTCGCTCCTCTCTAACTTGCCCCTCTAACTCGCTCCTCTCTAAATCGCTCTTCTCTAAATCGCTCTTCTCTAACTCGCTCCTCTTTGGACTTGACTAGTGCTGGCTGAGTTACTTAAACATGTTTACAGACTTAGACCGAGCTGTAGCTTGATGCTCTTGCGACACACACACACGACGACGACGACACGGAAATACCGAAGGGGCTTCAACCAGAGTGTATTCAGCTGGCACTCGAAGTGCATCAAGCACACGGTCGTTCACCCCCCTCCGTCCATATTTTTACTGCCCTCCTCATCCTGCCTGCCAAAGACGGGCTGGGCTGCGTGGCATCAAGGGCGGTAGCTGAGCATCGACACACTAACATTATTATTATTATTATTAGATCACCACAAGCTAGGCTTGTACCCAGGCTGGGTTCGGTTGGCTGGGACCAGGCGGCTGTAATGAGGGTCACCGGCTAGGCCGGGGTCAGACCTATGCATTGCCGGATGTGTGGTGACGATAGTTCACCGGGGCTCTTGGGTGCGGGAAGTTTGCCAAATAAGTCATGGTGTTGGAGGCTCCCGGTCTCGCCGAGTTATGCACCTGGATTCGTGCAGGCGTGCTCCGGCGATGCTGCCACGCACGCAAGGGAACGAGTACCCAAGGCCCGAGCGGAGCTGGATAGCTCGCTCATTGTTGACTTGTTTATTCCGCTTTCCCCGTGTAGCGTGCCCGTGACCCCCCCCCCGTGTGTTGGCGTCTTTCGGTCGAAGCTTACGACTGTGGTAGTTGTCGACTCGGACTAGCCAGCAGTTACTCAGCCAGCCGGGTTTTGGACGGCGTACGCTCGTACTGTTGGATTCGGAGTTGGTACAACGACAGGACTGCAGAAGCCGACTGACCCCAACTAACACGTTTGTTCGCGCTTGCTGCGTCGTCTTGCGCCCCCGTAGTGTACTGTGTATAAGACCCTTCCTGTAGACTTGTTTAGTTCCCCTGTTGTTGTTGGCGCAAGCGTTATCATAAAGAGGTCTAACCTGACGACCGCTCGTCTTACCCTAGCTCGGCGGCATGGCGAGCGGCAGCGTGGCCGGAGTATGCCGGGTTTGGCGGGAATTAGTCTCTGACCCCTTGAACTCGGTTACGGGCTTGCTTAAGTGGCTGTGCTACGACAACGCAGCAGTCATGTCTGGCCACTTATCAGCTGTCCAACAGAGAATGCAGTCCGGGAGAAATGCGCATTTTTTGAAAACTGTGATAATCACAGGCTATTCTTCTGCATACGACGCGCATTCACTTCAATGAGGGTTAAGGGTCGTCTTGGCGCTATATAAAAGTTAGGAATATATGTTTGAGTGCTTATGAAAGAATACATAGTCAACCCTGACAAGGCGAGAGAAGTCAATGCACCAGTCAAGGCTGCATGTACTGTGCGTGCATGTCAAGTACAGCTAAAAAGAAAACCGCTCGAAGACAAAAGAGATCTGGGAAGAGCAGTGGAGATGCCGAGCTGGTTTGGTCTAGCGGTTAAGGGGCTCGCCACGACCAAGGTCTGATTGAGGTCGTGGGCTCGAGCCCCGAGGCATATGTGAAGCGCCTGAATAGAGATCAAGTTCTCTTGGGGCGCTATATAAATGAATTAAATTTTATTTATATTTAGATGACGAATACTGTGCAGGTAGAGGAGCCTATTAATAATATTGAGTAACTCCTCATATAATAATAATAATAATAATAAATCTGATTAAGTTTCTTCAGAGAACTCAGTCTCTTTCTAGGCACTTGACAATTATCCCAGCAGCTTTCTTGCTTTCAGTTCTTCATTGTCAGCAGAGGCGAAGCAAAATCCAGCTGCTTTTTTCCAGTTTGGATCGTTCGGAAGCTTCCTTGTTTGCAACACTCTGTCAGCATCTTAAACGAATCGGCTGGTAAGTCGTCTTTTGTCGTCGTTGGCACCCTTCTGGCTCTGGATAAACGCTGGCTGAAGAATTTGAAGCCCCCAAAATAATGACTGACGACTTTGTATACTCTGGGCTCCTTCAGAATGCTAATTTCTAGGCTCCTGCACAAGCATTCAACTGCCTGCCTGCCTGCCTGACGACATACAATGCAACTAGGCCAGTCAACGGCCGGGCCACCTACTTCCTGTCCACGGGATTGCTTGGCCCGGTTTGATTGGTGCAGCAGTCGGCAAAACAAGGGCAGATTCGCGGCTGCATTTCTCGTAGAGGTTTTTTGCAGGCGCTGCTGCTGTGGTGCTGTATCTTTTACTGGCAGCACCGGCAAGTCCAAGTTCGAACGCTTTGACGAAGCAGGCTCGGCGTTAACGAGCTTCCGACGACTGAGGTGCTACCACTAGGCTCTACGGTGCATCAGATTTTCGTTTAAGCATTTGAGCAACGAGGCTAAACGAAGCATTCAGTGGTGCCTGCCCAGTGGTGACGGTGAAAGAATCCTTGACAGAGAGAAGACCGAAGTCAGAACAATTCCTGGTCGCCACCTGGAAGCCTGTGAGAGAGGCGGCCAAAGCTGACGGCCATGGATGCCATGTATGAGCTTTTCAGGCCTCCAGCAGCAAAGGGCGAAGGTGCAAAAAGAAAACGCCTGTGCGAATGGGACCCTGATAGTTGCTGCAACAATCGAAAGCTAGCCGCTCGCTGTCTGTCACGGATGTCGTGCGCGCCACATTAGTCCACTTCTCACCAATCTGCAATAACTCCCCACCGAGAGCAGGATACAGACTTCAACGAGAAACCTGCCACATGTAGGCCTCTCTCGCTTCTATCGTTCCTTTCCGAAATAAAAATCCTAATCCTCTGGCTGCACTGGAGGCTCTTTTGACTCGGGTCGTTTGGCTGCTGCGCCTCTTAAGAGCTTCTAATCGCTTGGCGATCGTGCCCTCTGCCGCCATGCTCCCATTGCCTGGAACTCACTACCGATTGAGGTAGCATCAACTCCTGATCTAACGTTTAAAAACCCAGCACAAGTGTTTTACAAAGCCTTTGCTTCGGACGAGTGAAATGCCCCAGTAAATGCTTGCGAGTTCTGAAACGATGCACGTTATGACTAGACAAACAACATGCTTCCTGTATTGAGCCGTAATGGCACACTAGGTAAGGCGGTTGCTTTTCACAACCTCGGCCCCAAGGTCGTGGGTTCGAATCCTGTGGGCGACCCTTTATCACCACTGCAAGCTGTGGTGATAGCCATCAAGGCTCTTCTGTTGCTATACAAAAAGGGGCTGTTTGGTATAAGCAAAAAATGCCTACAAAGAGATCTGGTTCTCCTAGGGCGCTTTATAAATGTTGCGTGAATGCATGCACACATATATATGCACGAATGAATCTAAACGGGTCACCTGTGAGAAGCCGGAGTCGGCAGCAGCCCCTCGAAAAGCACTTGCTTGTAGGGGCTGCTGCTTATGTGCGCACGTGTGCAGATGCTGCAACTCTATCAATGGTACACTTGGTAAGGTGGTTGCTTTCACAACCTCCTTCCCGAGGTCGTGGGTTCGATTCCTGCGGTGGGCGATTCTTTATCGCCACTGCTAGCGGTGGTGATAGCCGTAAAGGCTCTTCTGTCGCTATACAAAAAGAGGCTGTTCAATCAGCAAGCATATATACTACAGCATTGCATGAAGTGAGCCTAGCCCCACGTCAATATGACTAATTGAGCGAGAGTACAAAGTGCATGCCGTACCACGTGCGCACAGGATGCCACTTGCTTACAACGAAAATGTATTTACTTCCTTGCAACACGAAATGCCAATAGTGTACAGTAAACATCAACAAATGCTATGCTGCTATCGAGAATGGCAGCTGCCAACAAAAGCACAGACGCAGATGGCAGAAGCTCCGGCCGGCTCACAGGAACGCGCCGGGCTCCTAGATGCTCGCTCGGTCTGGCGGGGCAGCTAGCTGACTAGGCAGTGGCAGCAGCAGCAGGACTTTGCTTCCACGAGGCACTGGCTTCTGAAACCCCAGTCGGCCAGCGATGTTAAGTAGGGCTAGCCATACGCCCAGACAGCGTGGCGTTCAGTGATGGGTTCTTGCTTGAGCCACACGAGTTCCCAACTCAAATGAGCTGCATGCTGCTCCCCTCTGGCCCACCAAGCCCGTAGCTCAGCAGGTGAACTGCCGGAAGGATGAGCTGATGCAGTGAACAATCCCAAAACACAGAAAGAAAACAATTCTTGGCAATGCTGGTAGCCAGTGAGCCTGCTTGCGCGCTCCCTTCAGCGGCACGAGAGAGAGAGAGAGAGAGAGAGAGAGAGAGAGAGAGAGAGAGAGAGAGAGAGAGAGAGAGAGACTATGGCGGCAAGAGAAAGCCATGCGACCGCAACCCGGGAGCTGCAGCTTCGGCTGAGAGTGCCAGCCATTCTCGGCTGCAGCAGAATAATCGCCGGACCACAATCGTGGCACAGCGGAAAACTAGTCGGCAATGAGATTACGCACAAGCGCAAACTACGTGGTTCGGCCTCTCAGCCTTCACTGCATCATTGCAGAGAAGCAGCAGGCAGTAGAAGTGCCGGAGCTAGAGACAGACAACTCAATGCAGCCAGTGGACGTGAGGAACAGGCCAACGAACGAGCAACGGTGAAGGCCGAGAGGTTTCGGCATGCCCGAGCATGCCCAAGCAGGTCGTGCACGTTCTCGGCAAGGCGAAAGTATCGCAACACGAGGGCGGTGCAAGCACCATGGTGGAAACGGACAAGCGGAAATGGAGAGTCAGCGGAAGGTAGATAAAACACGGATATCGCTGTGGCCGTGTACGTCAGCAACGTCAGGCCGTGTACGTCAGACGAACGAAGGTGGCGGCTGTTCCGGCATGCTTGACAAAGTTTGCATGTACACGGTAGACGGTTCACACATACGAGCTTGCCAAGGAACAGCTGTGAGCTCTAGCTTGTATGGTGTACAAGGGGCACCGACGGCAGACCGGTCTGCACTGCAAGTAAAGAGAGAGACCTCATTTAATGCTGACAGCAGAGACGGCCACATCGGTTCCCTCTCACACTGTAGCTGCCATCAGCAAATGGATCAATGGAGCCAAACAGACTGCCTGCCGGATGAAAGCAGAAGGATCCAGAATGCCTGGCATGTCAGCACGTGACCGTGAGCCAACCACAATTGGACTAGGACGAGAGCGGCAGCAGCGGTCTACAGCGTGGTTTCGGCTGCAGCTTCTTCACGCCGTCACGATGACTTCCAGTTCAGTGTGAGGAGCAGAACAAAGGAGACGGCGCTCAGTGCCGAGCAGACGCTGAACACTGCCAGCAAGCTGGGCAGATTGTCTGCCAATATCGCACCGATGAAGCCGGCCACGATCTGAAAGCAAAAAACGGCCACTCGAATCAGGACAGCGGCCCCATCCACCTGCGCTAGGTGCCGGGCAGCCATGCCTTGCAGGCCGACAGGCGAGGCTACTTGGCGGCATGCGCTGACAGCGCAAATGTCATGCGAAATGCACGCAACCCTGTCTGCAACTATCACGAAGATGCGAGGCCGGAGTGGTTGTTCAGCCGAAGATCCCCACAATAAGTCCCAAGCCTAAACGGCTTTCAGAGCGGAGTCAGTGGCCGACAGCTGTGCTGTCGTGTAAATAATGAGACAGCAAGAAGTGCATGGCCCTGACTTCGAGAACAGTCGAGGAAGCAGGAAAATAAAATCTCAGCACACGATGGATGGATGGATGGGATGGATGGACGGGATGGATGGACGGGTTGGATGGATGGACAGATGGGATGGGATTGGATGGATGGACGGATAGGATGGATGGATGGATGGATCAGGAACAGAAGAACCCGCAGGATCAGCGGCAGTGAGAGAATCGATGAAAGGGCTGTTGTGTAAGGGAGCTCCACTACAGGAGACAAAGCAGAAAAAAGGGAATGCTGTCACTAGTATTCAGGCAAAAGAAAGGGATCACTGTTTATCACTTGTCCTAAGAGAGCCCGAAGACAAGAGGAGGTAGATAGCAGACTACTGGTCACTCACTCTGGTTCTCGAAGGGACTAAGCGGTTCCAGACAGCTCGCTTAGCTCGACCGGGAGCTGACTGCAGCCACCACTTAGCAAAGGGGCCACCCATGGCTCATTTGGTTAGATTTAAATGGCGAAGCTGATAATCCACACATTAAGAAAAACTGTACTAAAAGCTGACTATGGCTAACGAAGAATGTGCTTTTTTCCGTCCCTGCAATAGAGCTCGATATACATAGGCGAATAGAGCCAATAGCCGACTGAACTTGCTTAAGTACACACTGTACGCTGATGCTATGCAGTGCTCAGAGCCAGTGCCTTTCAATCGAACGCCGATTCAACAGCCTCATTTACTGTAGCAGCAGAAGGAAGAGCCTTTAAGACCACCACCACCGCTTGCAGCGGGCAGTCAAGGATCGCTTCTCCCACACTGCAGGACTGGTACCGGCTACCTGGGTCGTGAAGAGCAAGCACCTTAAGTACTAGCTGATTTAATAGCCTCCTTTTGTATAGCGACAGAAGAGGCTTTACGGCTATCACCACCGCTTGCAGTGGCAATAAAGGATCGCCCACCACAGGATTCGAACCCAGGACCTCGGGCCGAGGTCGTGAAAAGCAACCGCATTACCTAGTGAGCCATTACGGCTCACTGATCTTTTGAGGGTAACGTAAACCGCATTTAGCTACCAAAGTCGCAAACATGAGGCTAGAAAATAGCAAGAAAAATTCTTGGACCATTAATGAGATCAAGCAGGGTCAGAGCCGTCGAAAGTAGGGTCGTGCTTGAAATAACGCCATTCTTTGTCATTTCTGACACTGCACATGCACCGAAAAGGTTTAATGTCTTGGTACGAAGATATTGTACAAGAAAAAATTTACCTAGTACAATAAGCATGTTTTGCATTCTCCCTCACTCACTCCCTCCATATCAACATTGTTGCAAGCATGGTAGTAACTTAAGGCCGTCCAGTACCGGTATGTGAATATATATCCCTATATCTGGGCAATCTACCGTTTCGTAATACCAAGTCTAGGGGCAGAGCCAGATCAGAAAACTATTGAACATATGTCTTTTAGTAACTCATTGAGATATAGCTACTACATTGCAAACCTTGCCCCTTCAAGGCTAAGACCTACGAGCAAGATGGCATCCAAACGTTGTCGGACCCACGCTGACAAAAAGACGTACCCCGGAGGGTTTCAGTGGGATCTTGCAGGGCTCGAGTAAAAGGAAAGAAAATAATGCACTGGGGACTTGGAATCTTGTAGAAATTAGTGTCAAGCTGCTGCTTTGCATGCTTCCATGGCACAAAGCCAGCGACGATTGACGGCCACCGACGACTACTGAGGTCGGCCGACGTGGCTCAGCGAGCAACTTAGGCGCATCTGCTACTAGAGCAGACTTAGATAGCAGCAGACCGAGCAGAGCATTGCTGCAGATGCGTACCGTGCCAGTGAAAAGCAGGCCGTAGTTGACAGCGAGGTGCTCCGGACCAAACTTTTCGGCGATGGCAGTAGGAAACAACGAGAAATTACCGGAGAAGCACAAAAATATGAGACACACCCAAGTATAGAACACCTCCTTGGCCACGTACTGGGTGAAGTACAGCGTTGCCATGAGAACGGCCATCGATCCGCACAAGCCGAGCATGGCGGCCTGCAAAGCGTGAGCAGAAAAAGGGTGGCTCGCTCACTCAAAGCACAGCAAGTCGGCAGCTAGCATGCTTGCAGTGACGGCATGCTGCCGAGCGTGCAGAGCGCATGCTCGCAGAGAGCCAGCTCTGCTTCTTCGCTGTCCGAAGGAGCGGGAATATCGAGCAGGAGCCCCGAGCACGCACGCGTACACCGAACGCAGGCATTGATCCACCGGATCCAAGATGGCCGACAAAGCTGAAGGGAGTGCAGCGGCGGCAGCAGCTCTGCTCACCTTGAACGAGAACCTGTCAGCCAAGAGGCCCCAGAGAATGCGACCGCTGGCGTTAAAGACGGCAGCCAGCATGCCCAGCCAGGTGAGTGCGTGGTCGTCGGCCACAAAGCTCAGACCGAAAGCCTTGTACAGGGTGGACACAAATTGTGCCACAAGCTGATTACATGCGTACATAAACCAGAGCGTGACAAATGTCCGTGTCCTTATCATTTGCAAGGGCATCACGCTTGCAAAGTTGCCACGGTTGCCGTCATGGCTACTGGTAGCACACTGCTTCTCCGAAAACTCGTTGCTGGAACCAAGCAGATGATGGGCAACTAATCAGCTCGATTTAAAAAGGTGCGCCACACTCATGTAGTTCAAGCCAGTCCGGCAATGCATGAACTGGCATGTCAGCAATTCGACACGGCAAAGGCTCCTTATGAATGCATGCTGATGTTGAGGCTAGTTTCGAATGCCCCTGCAGTACGGTTCTTGTCTCCACTGCCACCAGCAGCTGTGGAGGAAGATTTCAGGATCGACCTCAATGCTGTAACTAACTGGACACTAACCGATGTTCTGGGCAAGTTTGCACCTCTGACTAAGCATGCTACACGCCCTTGCCTAGATGGTCTATGGTTTACTGCAGGCATCACACTAAATCGTGCAAAGATCAAAGCTGACTGTCCATCGACTGGCATACTTCTGCTGACAGCTGATCCTCACCGAGACTGCTTTCGGGAACTGAAGCTAAGCAGAAGGTCGACACGTAAAAGCAAAATTTTAGAATGCAGCCAAAGAAGCAAAAAAGTCATGCAAGCAGAGGAGCTGTGCTGCATCTGTGTCTGTCCTATAGTAGCCCTTTAATTCTCAAGCTCTTAAATGTATTGCTTTTCGACGCCAAAACACCTTGACTAGTTCAGTATATATAGACAGGACCGTGCTCGCTATTCGCAGCAGCGGCATATTTGCACTCCTCGGATTATCAAACTTTGACAGGAAGGAAGGAGGCCCAACGCATGCTCCACCTTTCTCTGTCTCATCTTCTCTATGCCAGCAGGTTCAGCCAGGACTCAGTTAAGCAATAATTCCTCGTAACGTAACGCTGTGTCCGTCCACGAGACCCATTCTAGCTGAAGTAACTGCACGACCCATTGGACGGGTACAGCCCTGAGAACGCTAGCAGCAACATGGCAAATGGTAAAGGCTGGGCAACCAAAATTTGTGGCAGCAGCGATATTAACAACACGGCTCTTTCGAAAGTGCTACGAATTGCCAGCATGCTACATCTGGTATGGGGGCCAAAAGCTTAAGGGGGCCCTACAAACAACATGCTACTTGGGAGCCCAGAATGGGAGCGAGGGCACTTAACTTGACTCAGCAGCCTTAATACAGACTTGTTTACAGGCTTAGTATAGCAGCTAATGCTCATCGAAACGACTCGCCGACCGACAGACAAGGGCCCAAAGACAATAACAGTAAGAATACTGGTGATAATATAAAAAACACGTGTATAATATCCTGAGATAATTAAATCTCCCTCTAGACACTCTACGTACGCTGTCAAGAAAGCACGTCAATTGGCTAGTGACGACATGCATCTGGTCTTGGTCTTCAAGTCCCAGCGGTTTGAGCACGTGTCTCCTCTGCTGAAAGAGCTAGGGTGGTTGCCGGTTGAGCAAAGGATACAGAGCAAAGTTCTTACGCTGACCCACAAGGCCTGCCACGGCTTGGCTCCTTCGTACCTAGCTGAACTGCTGCATCAGTTTCAGCCTGTTCGCACCCTCAGGTCCTGTGTGGACAATAAATTAGCTGTCCCATTCCTCCGCTTAAAGACAGTTGGCGACAGAAGCTTTAGCTCTGCAGGTCCTAGACTGTGGAACTCGCTTCCACAATTCTTACACAAAGACATCTACTCTCCAACTGCCGACTGTGGCAAATCTTTTTCAGCGGTCCTGAACTGCTACTTCTATGCTACTCACTACCTCAACTGCTCTCCTAACTCTGCTATGCTTCCCACTTTCTCTTTGTTGCGTGAGACGAAGTCTGTTGGCTACCGAATGCGTACCGAAAGCCGCTTAGGCTGTGAGTGCGCTATACAAAACTCTCCTGCGTAACACCCACATGGTCTTTATGACTTTGTGGAGTTACTGACGGAGATACATTACATTGCATGTGCATCGTGTCATGATGCACAAGATCAATAAAGACAATGCTCTAGACCTACCCAGCAGATGCTTTAAGGAACAGGTGGGTTGTTAGCTTCTCTTTAAATGTTTTCGTAAGGAGATATAAAAAAGTCAGTCGACAGGGAGTTTCAGTCTTTAGGACCATTCTATGGAAGCCATGTTCTCTACAGGATTTGAGGTATTAGAGGCACAGCTAAGCGACTTGAGTCAGAAGAGCAGACCGTACTAAGCAAAGCCTGAGGTAAAGTAATATTTACCTAATCTAATCAAATGTATTTCATTCTTTTTTTATGAAATAAAATTCAGAAGAGCAGACAGTACCAAGCAAAACCGGGTGGGGGGTGAAGTAATATTTCGATAGGTGCAAAGGCAAGTGAAAGAAGAAACAGACGAGCGAAGAACCCTCAAGTCGATACGATGTTTGTTTCCGAGCCAACGCATGCCTCACAAAACATGTGGCAGCAACAGTTTTCTTATGTCTTAAAATACACCGCGGCAATGAATGGAAAGAAGAAATCCCAAATGTATCACCAAAGCTGCAGCGTAAGAGCACAACCATGCTGCCACAGCTTACTCGGATGCCTCGCTGCAGACGTCACTGGCCGCCACTAGAGACCTGCTTTCCATGCAAGTGCCGGCCACGGGCTACAATGGAAACAATACGACTGCAAACGAATGCAAAGCATCACTGGCTGTGCATCACCGGCAGACGATCTTGACAACCCAGCCCAGGCATTTGTGCAAAATAGAGAAGGCACACATCCAATTCTCGGAGGGTCTGCATGCACGACCTAACAGACGAGTCTTAACTAAACAAGCACGAACCGACAGGAAGCCTCTGCACAGCTGCAGCACAGCAATCATTGGTGGTCGCTTAGCCATGCGAGTCGCCATGCAAGTGAATCGCCATGCGAGTCGCCATGCTTGCGATCGATTCAGCATGCTCGTGATTCATTCATTCATGCGATGCCATGATTTCAAATTCTCTCAACTCACTAGCTGCATGCATTGATGACGTCCGCACATGGATGGCAGCAAATTTTCTAAAACTAAACGATGATAAAACTAACTTACTAGTTATGGGCAAACCCAGTGTGATTCAGAAATTGGAAAGGCTGACTTTCAAAATTGGCTCTGCCAGCATATCTCCAGTTGAATCAGCTCGAAATCTAGGTGTCATATTCCAAAGCAACCTCTCGTTAGACGACCACATCAGCTCCACAGTCAAATCTGCCTATTTTCAGCTTCATAACATTGCTAAAATTAGAGCTTGTTTAGATAAGGATACCACGTCCAAGCTGGTCCATGCATTCGTGACATCTCATCTCGACTTCTGCAACTCACTGCTTACTGGCCTACCAGCATGTGCGATCAGGCGATTGCAGCTGGTGCAAAACTCTGCAGCTAGGCTTGTCTGTCGTGAGCATCGCAGTTGCCACATTACTCTACTTCTCGCCGACCTGCACTGGCTACCAGTCAAGCAACGGATTGACTTCAAGGTTTTGTCGCTCACTTTTAGGTCTCTTCACTCTATGACTCCAGCCTATCTTTCAGATATACTACCCCATCAGGCCAAGCATCGTACCACTCGCTTTTCGGAATCCAACAGTCTGGAAATACCTCGTACAAACCTTAAATCCTTTGGAGACCGTGCATTTAGCTCGTATGCTCCCAAAGCCTGGAACTCCATCCCGACCTGCGTCAGAACATCCCCTGACCTGACCACATTTAAAAGAAACTTAAAAACACACCTATTTAGGACAGCATTTAGTGGGTCCCTGTGATTCGTCATTGATGTGCTTATGCGTGCTGACACTGTGCATGCTGCCACTAACCTCATTTGCATGCTGACCCTGTGCATGTAACCCCTAACCATATTATTTATTTTGTTTGCTTTTCAAGCATGATTTTACTTACTATTCTATTGCATATCACTTTGCAGCAAATGTAAAGCGCCTAGAAAGAGATTAAGTTCTCTGAGGGCGCTTTATCAAGTGCAATATTATTATTATTATTATTATTATTCATAGTCATGCGAGATACACCACTTGATTCTGCATGCCCTGCTCACCTTGTCCGAGATTGGCGAGAAAAGCAGTAGGCTACCGACGATCTGCATGCAGACGTAGATACCGCCCAGCAGCAGGAACATGCTGGGGACTCGATCCAAAATTGATGCCTCATTGAAATACCTAGCGAGCGCAAACCGGACCCGGTCGATGCCTCAAACACGAGGCTGCATTAACACACGTGTAGGTAAAGTACAGGTCGGCTGAGCGAACAGCCTCATTTCTAAAGCACGACAGAAGAACCGTACTGACTGCTCACTCACTCACTGCCGCCGCCTGCAGTGGACACTATAGAACTACCTGCTGCCGAAGGACTCAATCCCACGACAACTAGGTCATGCGGAGGGCAAGCACCACACACTGCACGAGCACAACCAACCTCGGAAAATTGAGCAAGCACGATAGCAAGACAAACAACGATGGTATCTGCCACTCAAAGTTAGTCTATGTATAGCCAAGCCGGCAGCAAGCATTCCAGCTCTCAGCCTGAAACTAGACACATCGATCAACTTGCCTCAGCTCTAACACTCATTAGGTTTGGCTGGGTGGCTGATCATGTGACTGCCGGTTGCTTCCCCCCCACTCTCTTCTCCACTGCCTGGGCTGGACGAATGCCCCTCTTTTACTTTTACTCTCTGTACTGAGTCGTTCAGAATTGAACAATAATACCATCTGGTGCAACGAGTTATCAATATGACTTCACTCCCACCAACAATCGCATCAGCAACGATGGCACGTGTCATTCTCACGAAGCAGCTGAGCAGGCCACTCATTCGTGGACAGATATCCATCCATGTGAAGATGGCATGTCCCAATCACCCTCCCCCCTCCCCCCTGGTGAACGATAAGTAGGTGTGGTCGATTGCGGCAAAATGGCAAGGTGTCAAAATGCATGCAAAGCTGGTGCTGAATATAGAGTAGCATCACTCTTCACAGCCCTCGAAAAAGGCAGGCAATAAGAAATCCCCCTTCTTAACCAGCAGCAGCAGCAGTAGGCAACCAACAAGGAATCTTAGTACACACAATGACCCGTAAAAGCTAATCCAGCAAGTCAAGGGCTGGTCCTGAAGAGGCATGCTTTCAGAGCTGGTGGTCCAGGTAAGCTCATTCCATCCGCCAGAAGCATGCGATTTCGAGAATAACATAGTAATAATATATAACATGGCGCCGTCATCGCCCATCTAGACACTTTCTTCCTTGGCGTGTTGTGTGAGTCTCACTGACGTACAAACTCACTTAACCAGGAAAAGAAACTTCTTCCCATTCATGGTAATACATACATAAATATAAACACATAAATCCACACACGCGCGTGTACACAAACACATGCACACACAACAATATATTTAGATAACTTTACTGGAGTCACGACAGCATGGCAATTCGTCGAAAACAGGATGCGTAACCACGGGGATGCCTCACAGAGGAATTCGTCACCAACAGTGCATCATGCACGTTCGACACCTCTTACCTCATATAAACGTCTCAATAGACTACATAACCTTTCCAAACATTCTCTGGCTCCAGCCTACCTATAGGAACTACTCCCCCCCCCCCCCACCAGGCTCGGCATCGTATCACCTGCTCCTCTGACTCAAATCGCTAAGCTGGGCCTCGAACCGACTTCAAATTCTTTGGAGACAAATCCTTCAGTTCGTATGCTCCCAAAGTGTGGAACTCACTCCTGGCTGCCGTCACGACATCCACTGACTTGACGGCATTTTAAAAACAAGCTAAAAACGCACCTGTTTCTCACAGCTTTTGCTGGGTCCTTGTGATATGTACTGTGTGCACTTATGAGTGCTGACACTTTGCATATTACCACTAGTCATAGTCACTAGTCACGTGAAACAATGTGCGTGCTACCTCTGACCACGATGCGCTTGTTGACATTATGCATGCTACCACTATCCATTCGATCACACTTCCTTTACAGTGTTTGTAAAGTGAATAGAAAGGGTTTCGTGTATAAGCAGTACAAGACGTGCAGACACACTACATTAGGTAGGGGGAGAGCCAAGTTGGAACTATCGAATCAGCTGGGCCGCAAGCTGAGGGCCTCGCCGGCTCGTGCAGTTAGAGAAAATTCTCCCTCATGGCCGGCATGTCGTTGAGTCATTGCAGTCTGCAGTCTGGTACGAGTTGCATCTTATTTTGAAATCTTGTCACATGAGTTCAATACACGACCCCCATAAAGAATTATCACGAAGATTGAAAAGATGAGCCCGCTTCTGTGCCGTGCAGATGGCAGGGCAAGTGATACAAGTCCAACGAAATGCTCAAAGAAGCCGGACACGAACCAGGGAAGCTACCTAAAGCTCATTCCATGCTCGGCTCACGAGCCTGCAAATGGTCGCCGAGCGACAAAAAGGTGACAAAGACGAGCGGCATTCTGCACGAAAAGCCTGGCCTCGCTGCTGCGCAAGTCAGGCTGAGCCGAGTGGCGGAATAGGGCGCGCGATTGACCGGATATGAGGCGCTCACGGCTGCGAGGCACGCCATCAGGCGTGGGCCTCATGGTTCGGCGGAATAGCAAGGCCTCGACACACGTGCAGGCACATCCGTTTTCGGCAGGCGGGCAAGTATGGCACCAAGGTGATAGCAAACCAAAGCTCGTCTAGAAGCACGAGCGGACAGGACGCCATCACCATATGTTGGCAATGAGGACGGGCGAATTCGCGAAGTGGCCACATTGCAGATGCTGCAGCAAACGCAAATCGGGCCCTTCTCCGCCACGGCACCGACAGGGCAGCAGCTCAGGCAGGCGAAGAGGCATAGCTAGAAGTGGCCAGTCGGGCCGTGCGGGCTGCTTGATCACAACACAGAATGGCCCGCCCCGGATACGGACAGTAAGTGTGTGGCGTGCACAGTGCATGAACAGGCAAGTGCACGTGTTCAAGTGCAAGCAAGCAGGTCGAAACTACATTACCCGCACACTCACGTCTCGCCGGATCCCTGCAGGTCAGTGGCGTTTAAGTACATTGCGTTCACGGGAGGTAGGTTTTCGGGATTCAGGTAGGCAGACTGCACCTGGTCAAATATGAACGCACCACCACCGAAGCCGGTCACGATGAGTCCCGATGCGAGGCCTCGTCTCTTGGGCATCCACTGGAAGGCAAGTGTCCGACAAGAGAGCCAAACTTACAGGATGCAGCACCAGCCGCAGCAGCAGCAGCGGAAGCAGCAGCAGCAGCAGCAGCAGCAGCAGCAGCAGCAGCAAAGCAACCACAGCAGCGGAAGCAGCAGCAGCGAACACGAGACTGGACATACGACAGTGACTGTCACTCTCGAATGCAAGTAGCATTGGGAATTCAGTTTGGTCAATGTGTCTTTAATGGCCTCATTTATATAAAAAGAAAACACTCAGGTCAACAAAGTTTCACAGCCAGATCGTCCAATTTGGCACAGCATCAAGCGGGACTAGAGGTTCCATAGCTACGAGGGATACGAGTGACTTTGTTTTGCAGTCACTTCAGTCGTTCGAATCGTCAGTAATTATTCCCTGGCTGCCTCCAGGCAAAGGCCTCCAGGTGCAAACTGGCAGTCCTGGCAATCACGGCAACTGACAGGGACTAACTGAGGTGGCCGTAATTTTGCCTGCCATATACTGCACCAACAATTATTTGTAATAAAAGACACGCAGGTAAACCGCACGAACAAGATGCAATGTAAACGGGTACTCAATGTCAGCTGAAACACACTTTTAGCATAACGCTAATTGTCCCAGGAAGATAGGGCAGCTAAAGCAAAGAAGAGGTATCATAAAATTATCATGTTGAAACGGCCACAGGCACGCAGCTAAACAAGGAGAGACTTCGGGCACGCTGTGGTGTGTTGCTATGGGACAACACGAAAGGCCGGCCGTGCTTGATTATGATGCCAGTGACATGAGAGAGAGTCAAGCAGCGATGTCAAGCAGCGATCGAAAGGTCAGCGAGGTCTGAATCATCGGCGAGTGGACTACTAGCTGCTGCGGCCATCTGCAAACTCCTGGCTCCTGGCCTAGCGATCAGGTCGCCTGAACATCACGACCCTGCCACGGGTTCGAGTCCCACAGCAGGCAGTTATTTATTGCTCAATGCAAGTGGGAGTGATAGCGGCTATGTTTCTTCTGCTGCTAAATAAATCAGGCTATAGAATTTTTTTAACTCTGCTCACAGCAGCAGCAGCAGAAGGAAAAATACAACCAGCAGTTGCAGCAGCAGCAGCAGAAGCAGCAGTAGCAGCAGCAGCAGCAGCAGCAGCAGCAGAAGCAGCAGTAGCAGCAGCAGCAGCAGCAGCAGCAGCAGCAGCAGCAGCAGCAGCAGCAGCAGCAGCAGTAGTTGCAGCAGCAGCAGTTGCAGCAGCAGCAGCAGAAGCAGCAGTAGCAGCAGCAGCAGCAGCAGCAGTTGCAGCAGCAGTAGCAGCAGCAGCAGCAGTTGCAGCAGCAGCAGAAGCAGCAGTAGCAGCAGCAGCAGCAGCAGCAGTTGCAGCAGCAGTAGCAGCAGCAGCAGCAGCAGTTGCAGCAGCAGTAGCAGCAGCAGCAGCATCAGAAGCAGAAGCAGTAGCTGCAGCAGCAGCAGTAGCAGCAGCAGCAGAAGCAGTAGCAGTAGCAGAAGCAGAAGCAGCAGCAGCAGCAGCAGCAGCAGTAGCAGCAGCAGGCGCAGAAGCCGTAGCAGCAGCAGCAGCAGCAGCAGCAGCAGCAGCAGCAGCAGTAGCAGTAGCAGTAGCAGCAGCAGCAGCAGCAGCAGCACAGTGACCAGCCCTGGCGTACTTAATGGCACTAACACGTTTCTACAGGTCAGCAAATCCAGAAAAGGCCATCACTTCAAAGCCGATAATCGACCTGACTCGCTAGCATGGCTGCCATCGCGCCACGTTGTTGTATGGGGGGAGGGGGAAGAGCGACTCAAGAGGTCTGCTGCTCAGCAGGAGAAGGCCATGCCAACGATGGCACTGCCTCATTATTCGATCGCCATGCTGTCCTGAAGTCTTTCAGCTCAAACTTGCAAACTTGTTCGAGTCTGCATAGAATGCGTACAGCTCACTTTCCCAGGCTAGCCTAGGAAATAGGAAAGTGAGCTGTACGCATAGCCTACACATTATATATATATATATATATATTATAAAATGTGCAAATATATATATATATATATATATATATACATACTGTATAATATAACTAACTATTTCTAACTATTACAAGTGCCATAACCTCACTTTTGCTATTCCGAGCGGCTGACTGGGCAACAATCACGAGCAGCAATGCAGGTTCATGACTGGCGCACCCAATGCAGTTGTCGTCATCCATAGGGGGGGGGGGTGCGGGTGGGTGGGTGGTGATTCCCGGGCACACAAATAATGCTAAGAAACAAAGGTACTGGTCTGAACTAGCAGCCCGCTTGACACCACTGCCTGCCGACCGAACCGCGGCAAAGATGCGACAATCTGTTTTGTGGGTGGCTATGGCCTCCGAGCAAGAAGGAAACATCTTCAAAAGGCAACAAATGAATTAATTAATTTAAAGGTGAATTAATTAAATTAAAAGAAGAGCAGCTTCTGCTAAACTGTCATTGCAGAGTGAAGCTGATCATTTGGATCTGCACAGTGAGACACTAGCTCCTTAGTTCTGTCTCGGCTTGATTACTGTAATTCCCTTTTGGCTGGGCTGCCAAAGAAAGCTATTAGGCCACTGCAGCTGACTATGAATATGGCTGCTAGGCTGGTCTTCAAGTCCCAGCGGTTTGAGCACGTGTCTCCTTTGCTGAAAGAGCTAGGATGGTTGCCGGTTGAGCAAAGGATACAGAGCAAAGTTCTTACGCTGACCCACAAGGCCCGCCATGGCTTGGCTCCTTCGTACCTAGCTGAACTGCTGCACCAGTTTCAGCCTCTTAGTGCCCTCAGGTCGTGTGTGGACAATAAATTAGCTGTTCCAGTCCTCTGCTTAAAGACCGTTGGCGACAGAAGCTTTAGCTCTGCAGGTCCTAGACTGTGGAACTCGCATCCACAATTCTTAAGCAACGACAACTACTCTCCTACTGCCGACTATGGCTCATCCTTTTCAGCGGTCCTGAGCTGCTACTTCTATGCTACTCACTACCTCAACTGATCTCCTGACTGCTATGCTTCCCACTTTCTCTTTGTTGCGTGAGACGAAGTCTGTTGGCTACCGAATGCGCACCGAAAGCCGCTTAGGCTGTGAGTGCGCTATACAAAACTCTCCCGCGCAACACCCACATGGTCTTTATGACTTTGTGGAGTTACAGACGGAGATACATTACTATAGCCTATAAGCAGCTGGCCGTCAAGCAATGTACTGACTCAACAAAAGCGACGACCGACATAGTATGACACAGCATGCTGAGGATTGCATGCACTCACCTGTATGCTCACTTGTAGTGGAGAGGCATAAGCAATGCCAATTCCGATGCCACACATTAAACCGTGGGTAATCATAAACCAGTAGAAGCTGTCCTGCACAGCAAAGTAAGAGAGGGCGACTCCGCAACTGCAAAGACACAAACACGATTATCAAAAACTGCATTGCCATCTCTAACTCTACAAAGCTAGGAAGACTAAAAAAGGCATTACGAAACAAGAGTTTTCCGTGGGGAGCACGAAGCATAAGCAGCATTCGGTATGCATGCAATAGCTCAGTGACTTAATCTCACCTATAAGAACAAGAAGCATAGCTGTGAGGGACAGATATTCGAGCAAGCAAAGAGATCGGCTGCTGTAAACGAAGAGTAGATGCAGGCAGACCGCGGTTTGTATTTTAGATTTAGCGAATAAAGTCGACCGATCAGTTACAACGACAAAAAAAAGATTCATATTGAACCTTCATTACAGAGAAACTGCTCCAAACTGACTGGCCTCCCTAACCTCATTGTAATTCCTCCAATCGCTGTGGTCCATCTGGGGCCGATCTTCCTTTGAAGGAGCCCGCCGAGAAACATCGCACAGCCGAAGCCGATGTTGGCAAGGGCAAAACCCCAGACCGTATGGCGGTACCGCAGAGTGGCCGGCCCAGACCTCAGACGTGCATAGGATGCCACGTAAGGAATTATGTTGCCTGCAATCGAAATAGCGTTAAGACCAGTGTACCACCGTGGCTAGACAGAGTGACAGAACACAGTCCAGAGATAGTCGCAAGTCAGCCTCGGGTTTTTACAAAGGTAGCACTAGATGGTTCGGGAAACAAACGCAATAAGACTCGCAGCCACTCTGATGGAGCAGCATGCAAAAGGGACAACCAAACTACGGCTCTGATCCTATCGGACGTAGCCGAACCGACTGCAACTCCGCGAGAAAACACCAGCGACTCCAGCTCGCCAGCAGCCTTGCTTACCAAACGTGTACAGTGTCCCCAGAGAAAGATGAACTAATACGCCCCCTACAACAGCTAATGTGTGCCTCGCCCGTTTCTGCGTCAGAAGCTTTCTCAGTGTCGCATTCTCGGGGAACATTTTAGCCATATGGTATGCACAGCCGCTCCCACGCAGGCTGAACTGCGACACTCGCTGTTCTAACCACGCCCTCTAAGCAAGAGCCCCCCCTAGATGGGAAACCTAGTTACGCCATATTTTCACGGTCGCTTTTAGTTCAACATTCCATAGGTATTTTCGCTGGTTTTTCTGCATACGTCATCATTCCCAGTGGGCCGTCGGTGTCGGGACAAAAAACTGATTCCCGGCAACGTGCTCGGCTTCTCTCGCAAAACTGGCGGAAGCTGAGACCAGTCGACCAATCAGACGTGACTACTACCAGAACCCGCCTCCGGTAGCAGTAAACAGCAGCAGACGGAAGTGCGCCAGCGGAGTGTTTGAGGCGTGTCAGGCAGATTCCTGTTTAGGGGACACAATGCGTAAATAATACCGAAATCTATAAATTAATGAGAGGGCGATTAGACATAAAGCCGCTAGGCTGTGAGCCTGACTGATGTGCACACGCCGCGGCCTAATAAGCGGCATAATAGCGCAGTGTGTTAAAGGGAAACTGAGCGACCGACCTTGGCATTGTCGAGCCCGCTGCGGTCGATTTGACGAGTGAATGGGCTGCAGGTGCTCATCAATGATGAGACGCGGTCTCTCAAATTCGAATCTTGCACAGTCAGTCCGTATAAGTGTAACCGTGGGCCGTGCGAAAACGCTCTCTACCGCCCCAATCGCTGCGATCCCATTGCGATAGCCCAGGAGAAAAGGTGCTCGTTCTTCACAGTCAAGGTTGAGGTTTCGAATCCTGTAGAGGGCCATATTTTATTGCCAACTGTAAGCCGTGGTGATAGCGGTTAGGGCTCTTCTGCCGCTATAAAAAATGAGTTTGTTAAATCAGTTCATATGGTTTTTACTTTGCGGATGACTGACGGAAAACCAACGGAAAACCCGATGGCATAACAGATCGCCTAAATGCGGCCTTTCGTCTGTTAGTTTAACCATCGGAAAACCGATGAAAAACTGACGTCTGAAAAAACCAGCCTCGGAAACACGACTCTGCTGTATGTGGCCTTGGAGTTTCACTGCCCGCCCCCTTGCTTGTTCGATGCGATCGATCCGGGGGCTGCCCCCTGATCGGTGTAGCGTTCGATTGCAGGGTGTGAGGTGCATACCGTATGATTGATGAGGTATGCGGGTGGGGAGTGCTGCTCCTATGATTCGTGCGACATGCGGCAGCCGCTGGGAGGTAGGCGAGTCCTGTGGGCTGAAGAGGTGAAGAGAGACTCGTGCTTCCTCCCCCCACGCTCAGTGCGTAGGGAAACAAACTGGTGGTGTCGGTCGTCGACAGACATTCTTCGCTACACGCGACGGCAATTAAACTTCGCTTCGTCTAAACGCTGCTTTGTACGGGCTAAACCATGTCGATGTTCCGCAAGAGTTAACTCTCTACGGCAGTTGTCTCTCTAACGCTGGAGGCAACTTGCCGATTAAACAGACAGCGCTGCTGCTCCAAAATTAGGCCAGATGAATGTCCACCCGACCAATCGCTAATGAGGGTGGTATCATATATTACCAAAACTTATATTATGCCATATTTAATATTATGTCTAAATGGTACGCCAGCAGCGGCGGCACTCCACTGAAACTGCTTTATTCCGTGTTGATAATGACATCCTAAGCAGCAACGATGGCGGGAATGTCAGTGCCCTAGCGCTGCTAGATCTATCAGCTGCCTCCGAAAAAATTGATGAAGATGTTCTACTTGAACGATTGAGAATAACGATCGGTCTGGCAGACGAGGCATTGATGTGGTTAAAAGCGTACTTACTTGATAGCGTTCAATCCGTGTCGTGTGAAGATCTCATCCACCCGACCAGTCACCTGTGGAGTCCCTCAAGAGTCAGTTCTTGGCCCCTTGCTGTTCTCCATTTATACTCAACCTCTAGGAAAAGTTATAAAGGCCCACGGAATAGGATATCACCTTTATGCTGACCATACACAGCTTTATTTGTCATTCAAACCGTCGGAATCAGCCGCAGCAACTGATAAACAGAATGCTTGCCTTGCCAACATTCGATCATGGATGTCGAAAAACTTCTTGAAACTAAACTGCGATAAACTGAACTGCTGATGGTAGGACTCCCTAAGCGTGTGGCTGGGTTAAAAAGCTTCGTTCTTCTAATAAGTGATGTTATGGTGCGACGATCTCCAAGTGCTTTAAATTTAGGTGTCGTATTCGACAATTGCCTAAATCTAAAAAGCTATATTCAGGAGACTGCTTCCACAGCTAGCCATCACGTCCAATCCCTACCTAAGATTAAGAGCTGTCTTCCGCCGGGGTTTGCAAGCAATTGATCTAACTCCTTAGTTCTGTCTCGGTTAAAATTATTCTAATTCCCTTTTGGCTGGGCTACCAAAAAAGTTACAAGGTCACTGCAAATGGCTATGAATATGGCTGCATGGCTAGTTTGCAAAACCCAGAGGTTTGAACATGTGTCTGCTTTACTAAAAGAGCTAGGATGGCTGCCGGTTGATCAACAAATACAGAACAAAGTTCTTACTCGGATACATAAGGCCCGACACGGCTTGGCTCCTCCATACCTGGCTGAACTGATACACCAGTTCCAGCCCTCTCGTGCCCTCAGGTCCTTATGGACAATAAACTAGCTGTTCCATTCCTCCGCTTAAAGACCGCTGGTGACAGAAGCTTTAGCTCTGCAGGTAATTTTGATCCGCTGTGGAACTCGCATCCGTGATTCTTACGCAACGACAACTCTCCTGCGACCGACTACGACACCCTTTCCAGCGGTCCTGAGCTACTACTTCCATGCCACTCACTACCTCAACTGCTCTTCCGACTCTGCTATGTTTCCCACTTTCTCGTTGTTGCATGAGATGAAGTCTATTGGCTACCGAATGCGTACCGGAAGCCGCATAGGCTGCAAGAGTGCTATACAAAACTCTCCTTCGTAGCACCCACACAGTATTTGTGGCTTTGTGGAGTTACAGATGGAGATACATTATCTGCCATATTTATATTAAAACAATATAGTATGTCATGCCATAATTTACATTTATATTTATATTACCATAATTTACAATATTACCGTAATTAATTACGGTATGTCCAAAACAATTCGGGCGGTTGACTGACTGGCCTGCTACTGCAGAAACATTGCGGGATTGGGCACTCTGCTTAAGCTAAGTGCATCCGATTGCATGTTCTATACAGCCTCACCTTCTGCTACCGTCTGCAGCAGCTGCGAAGCCGAAGGGGAGGAGGGAGGCCATTTACCCCTCCCCCAACAGCGGAGCAGGGACCTATATATAATTCATTTGTAAAGCGCCCCAAGAGAACTTATCTCTATTCAGGCGCTTCGGACATGCCACGGGGCTCGAGCCCACGACCTCGGCCTGACCGTGGCCCCGGTAAGAGCACCTTGACCCCTGGGTCAAGCCAGTGCGTCGTCGCTTCCTATTCCTACACCTCTCCCGCCAACCACCAACGACGAAAATTATGTCTCAAATCAACTCGACGAGCAACCGCTGAGTTCATGTTGATTAAAATCACGTTGCGTCATCTCCTGATCTAAAACTTAAAAAAAATACGAAGCATACAGCCCTGTACATGTTCTACAAGGCCTCTGATCCATCAGAGTGAGATGGTCTAGTGCACATGCGAGTTCTAAAGCAATGCACGTTATGACTAGACAAACGACATGCCTCCGTTTCGGTATATGCAAAAAATGCCTACGAAGAGATCTGGTTCTCCTAGGGCGCTTTATAAACGTTGCATGAATGCATGTGCACACGTACGCACGAACGCATCTAAGCGAGCCACATTCAGCGAGAAGCAAGAGTCGGGAGGAGCCCCACGAAAAGTACTCGCTTGCATGAGCTGCTGCTTATCCGTGTGCACGTGTGCGTGCAGATGCTGCAACTCTATCGCTGTCGCTACTATGGCATTGTGTGCAGTGAGCCTCGCACACTTCAACATGACTAATTGAACGAGAGTACAAAGTGCATGCCGTACCACGTGCGCACAGAATGCCGATTGCTCACAACGAAAATGTATTTACTTTCTAACAACACGAAATGGCAATAGTGTATGGTACACATCAACAAATGCTATGCTGCTATCAAGAATGGCAGCTGCCAACAAAAGCCAACCACAATTGGACTAGGATGAGAGCAGCACTAGCAGTGGTCTGCCACGTGGCTTCGGCTGAAGCAGCATCGTGCCGTCACGATGACTTCCATCTCAGCGTGAGCAGCAGAACGACTGAGATGGCGCTCAGTGCCGAGCAGAAGCTGAACACGGCCAACAAGCTGGGCAGATGGTCCGCAACAACGGCTGAGGTGATGGCGGCCACGATCTGAAAGCAGAGGAAAATTGCTGCTCGAATCAGCACGGTGGCCCCAGTTAGAGCCCAAGCTCGGTGCCGGGTAGTCTCCTCAGCATATTTTCAATTGACAAGTTGCTCACAGCCACGGTAGTCTTAAAGCGTCAACATCGGGCAAGGTCCGGCTGCGCACATCGTCATGGCAACCACGTCGGATGGAGCCGACGAGGCATCACCTAGGTGCAAGACTACTAGGAGCGGCAGGCTGCAGCTGTCAATGAACCAAAAGGATCAAGTCGACAAGCGCATACTACTCTGAGCTCAGCTGACTCGACAGTAGCCAACGAGGTGAAAAGACAACGTGCAGCCACAACCGACTCGTTCAAGGATTGACCCACCACCAGCGCCACTTTAGTGGAGTGGTAGGCCAGCCTGCACACTGCCGGTTACTGCTTGGTGCAAAGTAAGCCCCGTAAAACGACGACTACGCTAGGACAGGGCAGACCTGATCGGCAGCAATCCACCGACTACAATACACGGTGCACATTTCTAGGCATTGCATGTCATTCGCTAGTCGGCAATTGAACGAGATTGCCTGTCCGGTGATAGACAGCAGCTTCCATGCAGAATCATAATAATGATAAATAAAAATGATGCTAATACATTTGATATAGCATTCTTAGAGATCTCAATCTCTTTCTAGGCACGTTATATTTGCTGCAAAGTAAGGACGATTGAATAGTTAGTGGTATCAAGCTCAATAAAAAAGACAAGAGTAACAGGGTTAGGGGTGACATGCACAGGGTCAGCATGCAAGTATGGTTAGTGGTAACATGCACAGTCTCAGCACACATAAGCACGTGAAGGTCGAATCATGGGGCCCATAAATTCTGTTCTAAACAAATGTTTTTAGTTTCTTGTAAAGGTGGTCAAGTCAGGGGATGTTCTGACGCAAGTCGGGAGTGAGCTCCAGGCTTTCGGAGCACACGAACCAAAGGCACGGTCTCCGAAGGATCTGAGGTTTGTACGAATGCTCAAAACCGTTTGCCATTAACACGACCTCCTGCAATGTCAACACCAGAGAGCAAGACATGCAGTCAGCGAGGTTATCCTAGCTGATTAAACAGCCTCTTTATTGTATAGCAACAGAAGAGCCTTTACGGCTATCACCACCGCTTGCAGTGGCGATAAAGAATCGCCCACCACAGAAATCAAACTCACGACCTCGAGACCGAGGTCGTGAAAAGTTTGTTCTATTCAGAGGCTTCTCAAACAAGAGCAGTCGTAGCTTCTTATTAAAGGGGACACGTGACTAGATATTCTGTATTTCAAGACCATCTCGGTGGTCGTTTTAAGCAATGACTTACAGTAGCCATCGTAGCTGAGCACCGAACGAGCTGTCTGTAATGACTTTCTAGGGCAGTCCCTTCAGCCAATGTTCCGTGTTGAATAACAGTGGCAGCAGGTCTCACGGAGACACAGTGGGGGAAAGTAAACCAGACTCTTCCTTTATTACTCTCAATGCGTACTTATACGAGAGCTAGATGAATCATAGCAGACGACAAGAAATATAACATGGCCCACGAGTATCCTGCCGCTGCCAATGTCAATGGCTTAAATATTGGCCACAGGTGAGGCATGTACATTGGTGTTCAGGTGCTTTGCTAATTAAAACAGCAGAAGCCGCCGGTGCACACAATATGCATCACGAGTAGCTTAGTCTGGAGAGACAGGTGACTCCAGACTCACGACAGCAGAGGCAGTTCGGTTCTACGATAACTTGAACAGCTACCACCTAACCTGCATTCTTCACGTCTGTCCCTCTAAGAAGGGCCTTTTCAAAAGGGCCGAAAACTTTCCGCTGTGCTGATTCATGCAATGCGTGTGAGTGATGCACGCCCCGCAGATCTTGCAGAGCAGTCGAAGAGACGAGCGAATGCCTACCGTGCCACTCTGAAGCAGGCCATACTTGGTAGGAAGGTGCTCGGTGCCGAAATTCTCCGAGGCGGCGGCCGGAAACAGCGAGGAATTTCCGGACATGCACAAAAATATGAGACACACCCAAGCGTAGAACATCTCCTTGGCTGCGTACTGGGTGAAGTACAACGTCGCCATGAGCACGGCCATCGACCCACTAAAGCCGAGCATGGCGGCCTGCAAAGCACGAGCAGAACAGGACGTTTTGCACGCTTCAGGCAGCTGGAGGCCTGCGAGCGAAATCGAGCGCAGATTTCGTGTCACAGTGCGCATGTGCAGCTGCTCAAATAGCATTCGGGCTCGCAGCCAGCTCTGCTGCTGCTTCTCCTCTTCTGTCCGAAGGAGGATCGGTTAGCTTTGCTGCTCGTGTGCAAGAAAGCCTGGGAGGAGAAGTCAGCGAGCCAGCAATAGCAATAGAGCAGAGCAAGCGATGCCAGTGCCTGCCTGCGCCGGTTGCATGGCACCGATGGAGCCGATAGCAGCAGATCGAGGCTGGGGTACCGAGCCTGCCACCACCGCTGCTGCTGCCACTGCCGTCGCATTGGCTACGCTCACCATTATTGAAATTCTGTCGGCCAACACTCCCCAAAGAATGCGACCGCTGGCATTGAACACAGCGGCCAGCATGCCCAGCCACGTGAGGGCGCGATCGTCGGCCACGAAGCTCAGACCGAACGACTTGTACAGGGTGGACGCAAACATATACACGTGGTGGTTGCACAAGCACACGAGCCAGAGAGTGACAAATGTTCGAGTCCTCATCATTTGCAATACTGTCTGGCTGCTTGCAGGGTCTCCAAGGCTGCTGCCTTGGCAGCAGGTGCCACACAGCTTATTCGAGCCGTCCTTGCTGGATAAAAGAAGATTGGCAACTAAATATGAACATTTTAAAAAGTTGCTTCACAAACATAGAGTTCGAGCTAGTAGGGCAGTGCATTCCAGAGCCGGCAAGCCAGCTATGCAACTCGGCAGAGGCTTGCTATTAATGCCCACAGACATCGAGGGCGGTATAAGGTGCTGATTTAGTGCGACGTGACGAGAGTGTACTCCGCAATTAGCAGTCGTAGAGGCAAGTTTCCAGGATTGACCAGAGTGTTACAGCAAGACACGTGCTGATGTTCTCACCGAGTAGTTTGATGCTCTGAGTGGGCCCACTGTATGCCCTCGCCCCGACGGTCTGTGATATACTGGAGACAAAACTAGCTAGACCTTGCCAAGCCAACCGCTAATCTCACCTTCTCTCGAAGCTCATCTTCCGGTTAAATAAGAACACTACTGGTGTAGACCCTCTACCCATCGGTCTCCTGCACGCATGCATGCATGCTTAGATGTGCTGCTGACCTGCCTGCATACGATGTACACTCTGTCTTTGGCCTCAGGCTTGTCCCTGCATCCTGCTGAGAATCTGCTTTATTCCAAAGCAATGTCACAATAACGCACAGCTTCGGCAGCAAGCTAGCCACGGTTCTTTTATACCTGCCAAGGACATGAAGCTGACAGAATGCTCTTGAATAACTTAACAGAGCAACCGAATGCATCCACGTGATGCATCCAGCCGGTGACGTCTTTTGGGAAAATCTGGCCTCTTGCCGACCAAAGTATCTCTGGCTAGTAGCAGTCCATCCTTATACAAGTAATCGGAACACATCCTTCAAAGAGGCCGTGGTTAGGTCACTCTTTATGAGTACGACAGTAAACCAAGAGAACGGTAATAAATACCAATCCTATCTATGACTCTGGAGACACCTATGGCACCTCAGTAACTATCAGAAGAAATTTCAGCCCAGCGAGTAAGTTCTAGTCATGGTTTTACAGCTAACACTCAACAGAGTAGACAGTACTTTCGGAGGCGGCCGGCCTGGTATATTGTGTGTATTACAGACAGGCTACTTGGGTGTGTCGCAGCAGGGCCATTCCTGATTAGTGGCAGTACCAGGCCAACCACTGGCCGCATCCTGGTTGGCTCGTTATTGGACAATGCCCAAAGACTTCGTGAGCCACCACGGGAAACCACTTAATCATTCTACCACTTTTGCACGGTCGTCGACGATTGTGCTCGAGGAATTACAATAAGCTTAGCGAGCACTTGAGTCAAGCAACAGCACAAGCAACAACGATGCACAAGCAACAACAACAAGCAACTCAAGCAACAACGAAGAAGTGACACGAGGATGCAAGCCGAAGTGCCGAATGTCATGCTTCGTGCTCTCATACCTACTCGAATCGCTAGTTTCTCGAGCTTCAATGCATCGGTTTCAGACGGCCCTGCAGTTCTCGGACTAGCGCAGCGGTGTGCACTGCATACGCGTCGACATAAACTCGCGACTCTTCGACAGCGAGCCTTGACACGGATAGGGAGGAACAATGCACACCCCGGCTTCTTCTGCGTGACAGCAGATGCGGCCAACACTCGGCTGCACTGCACTTTCTAGGGACGGATGTTCCAGAGACCCTCGCTAGTGCGGGTAGCGCAGAACGGTGCGTGCTATGTGTGCAGCTCATGTTGTTCACTGCCCAGAGCCGTGCTCTGTATTTGCACGTCCGTATTTTCACGACTCCTCGTCATCAAACTTTAACTTCCGGGCCGGGCCGAGATGGTGGAGCAGGCCGTTTGCTCCAGCTTCTTCTTCTAGGTGCCCAAGAACTAGCAAGAACTCAGCAAGAACTGTGCTATACTTTCTCATATCCAGTGTGTCCGAGCTACCCTTTCTAGGGTGGGTAGTGGCACAACTCGTGCAAATGGTACAGTCCTGAGGCTGGGTAACATGCCAACTGGCACAGACAGAGCAACGAAAATCCCACAAGCTCTCAGATATACTCCCCCATCAGGCCAAGCATCGTACCACCTGCTTTTCGGAATCCAGCAGTCTACAAATACCTTGTACAAACTTAAAAATCCTTTGGAGACCGTGCATTTAGTTCGTATGCTCCCAAAGCCTGGAACTCCCTCCCGACCTGCGTCAGAACATCCCCTGACCTGACCACATTTAAAAGAAACTTAAAAACACACCTATTTAGGATAGCACTTAGTGGGTCCTTGTGATTCATCCTTCATGTGCTTATGCGTGCTGACACTGTGCATGCTGCCACTAACCTCATTTGCATACTGACCCTGTGCATGTCACCCCTAACCATGTTATTCATTTTGTTTGTTTTTCAAGCATGATATTAATCACCATTCAATTGAATCTTCCTTTGAAGCAAATGTAAAGCGCCTAGAAAGAGATTAAGTTCTCTGAGGGCGCTTTATCAAGCGCATTATTATTATTATAAGTGGCACTATCATCGGCATTCTCGCTAAAGAGCAACGAATAGCCAACATATTACAGCTGGACGTGGCAGGCGACCACTCAAGGACTTGTTTCCAGCTCCAGGATGGCAGATCATGCAGGCGGTTCAGCAGTCGAGGAAGGAATGAGCAGCATGCAAGTGTCAGCTCAGAACTGCTGGAATAATTGCGCCAAAGTCGATGGCAAGAGAGAGAGAGAGGGAGAGTGAGTGAGAAAAAAGAGAGAGAGAGAGAGAAAGAGGGAGAGAGACACGGAGAGAGACACACACACATAGAGAGACAGACAGAGATAGACACAGAGAGACACAGAGAGACACAGAGAGACACAGAGAGAGAGAGAGAGAGAGAGAGAGAGAGAGAGAGAGAGAGAGAGAGAGAGAGAGAGAGAGAGAGAGAGAGACAGAGACAGAGAGACAGAGAGAGAGAGAGAGAGAGAGAGAGAGAGAGAGAGAGAGAGAGAGAGAGAGAGAGAGAGAGAGAGAGAGAGAGAGAGAGAGAGAGAGAGAGAGAGAGAGAGAGAGAGAGAGAGAGAGAGAGAGAGAGAGAGAGAGAGAGAGAGAGAGAGAGAGAGAGAGAGAGAGAGAGAGAGAGAGAGAGTGACGGAGAGAGAGACAGAGAGACACAGAGAGACAGAGACACACTCACAGAGAGAGAGACAGACAGAGAGACAGAGACAGAGACAGAGACAGAGAAAAAGAGAGAAACCCAGAGAGAGACACGAAGAGAGAGAGAGAGACAGACTGAGACAGAGAGAGAGAGAGAGAGAGAGAGAGAGAGAGAGAGAGAGAGAGACAGAGAGAGAGAGAGAGAGAGAGAGAGAGAGAGAGAGAGAGAGAGAGAGAGAGAGAGAGAGAGAGAGAGAGAGAGAGAGAGAGAGAGAGAGACAGCGACAGAGACACACACACACAGAGACAGAAAGAGATAGAGATAGAGAGACAGAGACAGAGAGACAGAGAGAAAGAGAGAGAGACACAGAGAGTGAGAGAGACAGACAGAAAAGACAGACACAGAGAGAGAGACACAGAGAGAGACACAGAGAGAGAGAGAGAGAGAGAGAGAGAGAGAGAGAGAGAGAGAGAGAGAGAGAGAGAGAGAGAGAGAGAGAGAGAGAGAGAGAGAGAGAGAGAGAGACAGCGACAGAGACACACACACAGAGACAGAGAGAGAGAGATAGAGATAGAGAGACAGAGACAGAGAGACAGAGAGAAAGAGAGAGAGAGACACACAGAGACACAGAGAGTGAGAGAGACAGACAGACAAGACAGACACAGAGAGAGAGACACAGAGAGAGACACAAAGAGAGAGAGAGAGAGAGAGAGAGAGAGAGAGAGAGAGAGAGAGAGACACCGAGAGAGACACAGAGAGAGACACAGAGAGAGACACAGAGAGAGACACAGAGAGAGACACAGAGAGAGACGCAGAGAGACAGAGAGAGAGAGAGAGAGACAGAGAGAGAGAGGGAGAGAGAGAGAGAGAGAGAGACGAGAGTACATCGCTGCGAAATATTTTCGGAAGTTAGTTCAGCAGTCTGGGCCCTGCAAGATGAAGAAGGAAACCTGCAAACATCACGTCCAACAAGAAGAGCAGCCACTGAGCAAGCTCCGGCAAGTTCGATGTAGGCCCAAATCCTAAGCTCTGTAGCTCTGTAGCTCTGTTCACTCTTACTCTGCTGCTGCTGCCTCACTGCTGCTGCTGCTGGCTTCTTTGGCAGCCACCAGCAGCAACCTGCTCTCGGCTTGCGTGCTCTCCTCTCCGGGCTGCAACGACACCAATGTGCCCAAACGAATGCCAAGTCAAGCAGTCGCTGCTGCAGCCACCACACTCACCAGTGGCAACCTAGTGAGTGACGTCTGAGCTCTACAGAGATGTCATGCATCCCATGCACACGGGCACCAGCAGGCGCAGCATAACAGGAGCAGGAAGTGGCAGCTGCAGCACAGCAGTGATCGCTTCGAGTGGGTAACATCCTTAATAGTCAAGCAAGATGCGCCACTTGAATCGGCATGCCCAACTCACCTTGTCGGCGATTGGTGAGAAAAGCAGCAGGCAGCCGACGATCTGCATACAGATGTCGATGCCGCCCAGCAGCAGGAACATGCTGGGGACTCGGTCCAATATGGATGCCTCGTTAAAATACCTAGCGAAAGCAACCTTGAACTGAGCGTCAATCGTCACATCAAACACGGCGCTGCCTTGACACAAATGTAGGTAAAGTACAGTTCGGCTGAGCGAACAGCCTCAGGCGCGACAGAAGAGCCTCATCAGTCCAATTAATCAGTCTTGATTTGTCACAGATCAGTCTTGATCAGTCACAGATCCAAGACTGCTCACTCACTCACTCACTCACTGCCCCCCCTGCCTGCAGAGAACACAGTAGAGCTGCTTGCTGCCGAATCACTCGATCCCATGACACCTGGGTCACGCGTTGTGCAAATGCCACAGGCTGTACAAGCACAACCAACCTCGGAAAATCGAGCACGCGCGATAGCAAGACAAATGACAATGGCATCTGCAAGTCACGTGACTCATTCTCACGAAGCATAGGAGCAGGCAAGGCATTTGTGGACAGACATCTGCATGTGAGGGTTGGCCTGCCTGCCTGCCCCCCCCCCACCGCGCCCGCCCTCCAGCCTACCTCCACCCTTTCTGCCTGCCGAGAAGAAAAGTAAGTTGGCGAGGTCGTATGCATAAACGGCAAGGTCAAAGAGCAAGCGAAGCTGATTTGAGCAGTACATTTGAGCAGGCAGGCAACACTCTTCTCAGCCCTTGAAATGCGCAGCAGACCGCGTGAGATTCCCTGCCCCTTGCAGCTGGCAAGCTGGCAGCTGAAGTAGCCTAGGCAGCAAGAAGCATCGATGCTTCTTAGCTAGAGCAGTGACATTAAAAGCCTATCCAGCTACTCAAGGGCTCGTTCTGTTACGACTGCTGCCAAAGTCAGCCAGAAAGATCAGACAGCAAAGTCAGCCAGCAAGGTCAGCCAGCAAGGTCAGCCTGCAAGGTCAACCCCTATGTGCTCTCCTTCACAGCCACTGGCCGAAGATCTGACAGGTCTGGATTGGTCCGGTGGTTAAGGTGTCGCTCCGACCAAGGTCTGGCTGAGGTCGTGGGCTCGAGCCCGGAGGCACATGTGAAGCACCCGAATAAAGATTAAGCTCTCTTGGAGTGCTATACAAATGAATTATTTTTTTATATTGTATCTGGAGCAAGCCAGTCAGCCTGCAAGCAGGTGGAATGGGCTAGAATCTGTCGCAGACAGGTGAGGCTGGTGGCCCAGATTGGCTCATCCTATCAGCCAGACGAAAGCGATTTCTCACCAAAGATATAAGTCTGGAAGGCTTGGCTAGGACTAGATGCAAAAATTAGGCCGCCTGGTTAGGCCATGTCAATGTCTATGTAATTATGGTTTGCTTGGTATCAAAGTACGTGTCTTGCAATCAGCTCCAGTAGCTGCAGCACTATTTACCTGCATGCTGGACCGATCCCGCTACCTCTCATAGCGATGCGCATGAGTCCGATACAAAAGAGGAAAGATGTAAGCGGTACAAATCGATGCCTCGAAGATACAAGCTCGGGCAACAAAAAGAAACAACACCTTCCCTATATATGTGTTTGGAAGCATGCACGGCAGCAAAGAGACAGACACAGAAGAGATAGAGAAAGGAAGAGAGAAAGAGAGAAATAGACAGAAAGAAAGAGAGAGAGAGAGAGAGAGAGAGAGAGAGAGAGAGAGAGAGCATCCAATCAATCTCCTTTCGGAGGGGGCAGCAAGTGAAGCCATAAACGCTCGACTCGTCAAGCACATGCCCGGGCAGCCACCTAGAGCCCTTCTACGCAGAGCCCATTCTATGCTGCCTCACGAGCTGCCACTCTCTTCAGCGCCCACCTGCTGCTGCCCAGCTGCAGAGCGGGATGATTGACCGCGACGTAACGCCCGACTGCCTCGAATGCTGCTCGAGCAATAGACGAGCACCTTGACATGCACGAATGTGTGCCGGGCTTCGGCAGGTGCACGACCACGGCATCAGGCGACAGCAAGCCAATGCTTAGCGAGCAAAACAGTGAGCCGCAACGTTTGCCGACTATGGCTCATCCTTTACAGCCGTCCTGAGCTGCTACTTATATGCTACTCACTACCTCAACTGCTCTCCTGACTCTGCAATGCTTCCCACTTTCTCTTTTTTTCGTGAGATGAAGTCTGTTGGCTACCGAATGCGTACCGAAAGCCACTTAGGCTGTAAGTGCACTATACAAAACTCTCCTGGGAAACACCCACTTAGTCTTTATGGCTTTGTGGAGTTATAGACGGAGATACATTAGCCATTGAACACCGGGGCAGGTGCGTTTATGCTGCTGCCAGATCGTAGGTGCCACAGACGCAGCAAATCAGTGTGCCTGACCTGCTGCAACAGCTGGGCAGGCAGACGCCGAGGCAGAGCTAGAAATGACCAATCGGCTGCCTGTTCGCCTGATCACGTTTACAATCGGCCCTCTCGGACATGAAGTGCAAGAGAGGGACTTCGAAACTATAGCGAGGCACGCACTCACGTCTCGCTGGATCCCTGCAGATCTGTGGCGTTCAAGTATGTCGCATTCACGGGAGGCAGATTCTCGGGATTCAAGTAGGCAGACTGCACCTGATTAAAGATGAACGCACCACCGCTGAAGCCGGCCACGATGAGTCCCGACGCAAGGCCTCTTCTATTGGGCATCCACTGGAAGACATGAACAGTCCCAGTGAATAAGCTGCAGGCAGCCGACCTCATGCTGGCTGCATAAAGCTGAAATGTGACCTCCACAGAGCTGACCTAAGACCGACAAAGGGCACCAACAATTTAAAACAAATTTAGCGAGTCACACATGCAAGCTGGAAATGCCACCGTGGTTGTCATGCTACTCGGGAACACACACAAGTTCTCCAAGCGTTGGAAATTCAGTTATGCCCACATGCACTTAATATTCCGGTGTACACGTGGCTTAGGAACATGATGGTCAAAGAAATTGCTGCATCGATAGCTTAATGAGTAGCATCCACATCGCAATGAGGCTGGTGGTGGCAGCAGCTGTAGTACAAGCAGCAGCAGTAGCAAATGCAACAGCAGAAGCAGCGGCACAGGGAGCAGCAGCAGCAGATATACCAACGTCAGCTGCAGGCTAGAGCAGTAGCAGTAGCAGAAGTAGCTGCGGCAGCAGAAGAAGCAGCACACTTTCGGCACGGGCCCTGGGGTACCTTACGACACTAACAAGTTTTGCCAGCCAGAAACTCGAGTGAAAGGGCCTTCATTTTAAAGCCGATAGATAATAATCTTTATTCACCTGCTCGTGTTTAATCCACTAAATACGCTGAGGCATAAGGGCATCGACAGATAGAATTCTTGAAACTGAGCACCTCTACAATCCGATCCCGAAATATTGTGCCAATCTATGACAAAAGTGCATCTGAAAAATCGCGTTGCAATGTGTTGCTGTTCAGGAGTTTAATGCAACCATCTAATTGCATGTTTTTCGACCGTTCGGAGTGGGTGGGGTGTGTATAGTATATACTGCAAGGTGTTCTTATTTTTGAACAATACCCGTTGAAGATGCAAGCTGTAAGACTTGTGTTGCCCATGTAGAGGATGACAGTTGCGGTATCTGCAGGAAGTGTCTCTTTTTAGTGCAGCAAAGTTCTCAACATACCGTTTCATGAAGTACCCTGCAGGAGCCACCGGCTCCTCGCAGTTACTGGGAGCACCTTGAAGCCTTGGCAGGCAGTGTATGCTAACCAGGACATTTCCGTAGAGGGATATTCATTCGAAACTTTTGGTTCTTGTTCCGAGTGTAACTTGGATTCGCTTTTTGGGGTATGCCATTTTCCTCAACGAGAAACGTAGCGGCACAAAAGGCGAGCCATCAGTTCGAAAGATTTGCAGTAGCTTCTCTAAAACTTCTAGAAAAACTGTGCCGATTTCGCTTGCATGAATAACGTGGGTCTTTCGAATGGCGCTCACCCGAAGGCACACGACGTGGCTTATACCGAATGGAAGCGCGTTCTGATAAACTTCAATCGCCGAGTGCAATTAACCGTCTGTACATTTCTTTTAGTGCATAGACGTCATGAATTGTACTTTCTCAAAAAGAGTGGGCCGACACACGCCGGCTTAGCCAGGTGCTAGGCAGTGCATGAACTCACCTGCAAGCTAACTAGTATCTGAGAAGCATAGGCCAGGCCATTACCTATGCCACTCGTTAAACAGAAGGAGGTAACCAGGAGCCAGTAGAAGCTGGCCTGCATACCGATATATATATATATATATATATATATATATATATATATATATATATATATATATATATATATATATATATATATATATATATATATATATATATATATATATATATATATATATATATAGCTTTCGCGAGAAATCGAAGTATGCTCTATACCACGAAGGTGCACTCCTCTGACTCATATTCATGGTATTCTTGGTGAGCCGTGATGGCCCACTCGGTAAAATGGTTACTTTTCACGAGCTCGGTCCCGAAGCCGTGGGTTCGATCGCCGTGGTTGGCGATCCTTTATTGTCACTGCAAAGGGTTCGATCCTCACGGTGGGCGATTCTTTATCGCCACTGCAAGTGGTGGTGATAGCCGTAAAGGCTCTCTTGTCATCATACAAAAGAGGCTGTTAAGTCAGCTAGTACCCTGAAGCTGCACCAGACTCTGACTCAAATTCATGCTGTCCTTAGTTTATTTATCTGTATGCAAGAGGAATCGAGCACCAGTCTTTTATGGCCGTTGTCGGTTATGCTGATGCTTCAATGAGACTCACTGCCACTGCCACTCGTCATGCACGAATCAGCGTAGTTAGTAGTTAAGGCCGGAAAGCAGAAAAGAAACCGCTGCCATGCCAATCTGCCATGTCACCAACCCTTTAGTCTGCCTGGCAGAGTACCTGGGTATAGGGAAAGGGTAAAGGTGAGGAGCTGGATAGGATGGACCTACGACTTCGCACTGCCTTTCACCGAAAATGGCTGAGCAGGCACGACTTTGCACTTGGCTTTGGATGTCGTGCACTCATCTTCCGACGACGAGACGGCGTTCTTGAGATCTTCGCTCTTGCCTGAGGGCATACAGTGCGAAATATAAAAACAAATTCAGAGAGCTGAGCACCACTTTGATTTGTCCGTCGCCGATCACTTACGACAGACCTGCTAGCGTGCCCCTGACGGCACGAGGAAGCCGACTTGGCTGTAGGGGCTATGCGAGCTCTTTGGCTTTGAGCTTCGCCTTCCACTTCTGCGTCGCGCTGGGCTGCGGGCCTGCGCTCGGCTCGTAAGCGACCGTGGCCAACGGTAGCCAGAGCTGCAGCTGGAGGTGGTACATCGACGACATCCACGAGATCCACGAAAAATTGACCAGCGCTCGGGCGCTGCTGCTGGCCTTTCCAGAGGGCCCAGAGTGCTCCTAGGGGCGGCTCGTTCCTTTCATTTCCTATACATTAACATTTCTTATCTCCCACACTCGCACGCCTCATTCAAAAGCTGGCACAGCGTGGCATGCAGTACAGCTGCCACGGCCATCTGCCGACGTCAGCGACGTCGAAGACTAGCGATTACCGGTTTACGTTAAGTGTCGTAGCTGCCACGGAACGCTTGAGAACTGGAGTGCTGATGAGAAGAAGAAGAATTGAGAGTCACACTGGCTCTGGCAAGCAGCTCGCTCTCTGTGCTTGCTAGCGCATTTTTCACGTTTCGCATCGCGAAGTTGCTGCTGTCTCACGTTTTGAACGAGCACTTCCTGTTTGTTTTAGCACGCCAAGATTTCGACAAACCTAGCCATCTGATTTATCGGACGCTTCCCGGTCAGACTTCGCAGTCCGAGACCGTGGCGTAGATATAGTAGGCGGCTGAGGTAGGTCCCCTGGCGGCTGACTTCTCGACGCCTGAAAGCTCCACGAGCTGTGCGAGCAAACGGTCTAGTACAACAACAGATCGATGGGGGTTCGTCTCGATCTTACCGCTGACAGGTGCAGCGGTTCAGTAGACGACATCGCACGATCTGTGACCAGCAAGGATCTACCAGCGACACGACGACCGTCTTGAGCTTGATGCTGAAGCCAAGAGACGGTTCGAGCGGTTCAAAAGATTTGCAGTAGCTTCTCTAAGACTTCTAGGGTAATGTGATGGTTGTGCTTGCATGAATGTCGCTGGTCTTTCGACTGGCGCTTGCCCGAAGGCACACGACGTGGTCTTGACCGAATGGAAACCACGTTCTGATAAACTTCAATCGCCTAGCGCAACCGACCGTCTGTGTGTTTCTTTTGGTGTTTGGTCGTCATGAATTGTACTGGCTGAAAAAGAGAGTGGGCCGACACACGACGGCTTAGCCAGGTGCTTGGCAGTGCATGGGCTCACCTGCATGCTCACTTCTACCGGAGAGGAATAGGCCGTGCCATTGCCGATGCCACACATTAAACCGAAGGTAACCAGAAACCAGTAGAAGCTCGCCTGCACAGTGAAGTAAGAGAGGGTGACTCCGCAGCTGCAAAGACACCGGCGCGACAAATCAACAATCGTACGGAATCTCTAGCTCCACAAAGCCGTAAAGAATTAGCAGGCACAGCGCTTCCGAGTTACCGGTAGGGCACACAAAGCCTACGCAGCTTTCGGCACGCATGCGGTAGCCTACCCACTTCATCTAAATCAGCAAACAAGCAAACAAAAATGTCGAAGCATGGCTGAGTTAGAAAAAACAGCGGAGCAAACAATGTAATCGGCTGCTGGAAACGGAGACCCGTCACAGGCAGGTTTTAATTTAAATTCAAACCCGGTTTAAATTCTAGATTTGGCGAAGTGGTCGACGGATTATGTAAAACGACGAAAACGATGTCGCGAATCGTCGTTGCATCGTAGGTGCTGCCTGGTCATTGGCCTCCCTAACCTCATTGTAATTCCTCCAATCGCTGTGGTCCACCTGGGGCCAACCTTTCTTTGAAGGAGCCCGCCGAGAAATGTCGCGCCGCCGAAGCCGATGTTGTAAAGAGCGAAGCTCCACACCGTATGGCGGTACTGAAGAGTGGCCGGTCCCGACCTCATGCGTGCATAGGATGCCACGTACGGAATTATGTTGCCTACGAGAAAAACAGTAGAAGACGACCGGACGAAATAAGGTGACGTAAATACGGGTAACTCGCCTCGCCTTTGGGTACCACGGCGGCTCCGGCGACACCGCACCATGATGCACCTATCGAAATACGGTTCACAGCGCATCGATGTCTACGCGGTATCCGAGCCGAAGGCAATTACAAAGCAAAGCCACAATGAATGAACTGCGGAGCTTACCGAACGTGTACAGCGTCCCCAGAGAAAGATGAACTAGTATGCCGCCAACCACGGCTGCAACGTGCCTAAGACGTTTGTGAGCCAGCAGCTTTCTCAGGGCCGTGCTGTCGGGGCGCATTTTCACCATATGCTTGGCTGCACTCTTGGCTGCTCCGTAGCCCCAGTGGCTCTTGCGTAGCCCGAGTAGTTCTTTTTACCCATTCTTTAGCCGGGCCTCAGCCGACCTTCCATTTCTCGGAACGTTTTATGGCACTGCTGCTGTGACGCATGCACTTTCAGAAAATGCTATATAGTTAGATACTTTGATGGCAGGTTGGGTCAGCTTTGTGTTATCATAGGAGGCGACGGCGGGTGCAGAGCAAGGAGATGAGTCGATGGCGGCAGGGGCAGAGCAAAACTGCAGCTGCGAAGGTCAGCTCAGCGACCGTAGCCGGTGGCCCTTACAAAGAGGGAAGGCATGAAAGGCCGCACTGCTCCGGCGAACTTCGTCCGAGCAGCAGTTAGGTAGCCTGCTTGCCTATGACAGCAGTGTGGATTATTTTTGGGCTCGCTTTCTGTTGCCTCGGCGTGTCATACGTGTTCTTGAGATCAAGGGGGAATATAGTTAATAATAATAATAATAATGCACTTGATACAGTGCGCCACAGAGGTGCGGTGTGCCACAGAGGAGTGTGCCACAGAGGAGCTCGCTGCGTCGTGTAGTTATAGCTGCCTCGCCTTGGGTGTTGTGACACATACGCAGAATAGAGGGGAGTTGGGAAGTGGCCGCACGGCTGTGCAGTCGGGGCTGTCTCGCTGCGAGCCGTCTAGAGGGGAGAGCGTGCGGTGCCGCCTGAGAATAATATTGTAATAGTAAATAATCATTTGGTGGTTTTGATACTTTAGATGTTACCCAGGACCCTCCGTTAAGTCGCACGCAGTCGATGCCCGCCCAGGATGCGGGTTTCATCCGCTCATTCGTTATTGCACTTTGCTTGCCAATTGGCGTCCGCGGTAAAATATCTCTCCGAACGACCGATTATTAGATAGGTTCTGGTGTAAGGACGTTTTGATGGCTTTCGAATGGCGTCCCTGCCCACGGATATTACATCCGAATATCTAAGTGCAAGTGCGAAGGTCAGCAGTTAACAAATATGTTCTGGTGACGTCGAACAGTTCAACGGAATGAAGGAAGCCCAGTTGGTTGACCGCAGGCAAGACGACGAGTCTTAGACGGTTGCCCTTTACCAGACGACTCGCGCGGTGTGCTTCGAGGGGGCGTCGGAGATTCTCCAGGAATTCGGAGACACGTTCACCGGAAGCTAGTTGAAGTGAAGAACGACTAGTGTCGCACTATGTCGCTTCATTGCGGTTCGAATGCAAGCCGCCTGAGCGGCGCTGCCACTGCCTGGCACCAAGAGGCACCTGCCACTGCAACTGCCTGGCACCTGCTACCTTATCGCTCGTCCTTGCGTAGGCAATAACATGACATCAACCGCTGCTATCGGCAGGGCGGCACGTCACGGTACGAACGCGACGTTCTTCGTATCTTCATTTAGTCGTGCGACGAGGAATCCAAACAGCGTGCCTGAATAGGAGTCAATCGCCGCCCGATAAGCCAGAGTGAGACGCTCAGCCTTCGACAAATTCTTGACTAATCTGTCAATACCCTGATACTAAAAATATAATTACATACTTCATTTATATCTACTAGGTCAAGGAAGACTGACAAGAAAGGCGGACAAGCAAGATGCAATCTTTCTTTTACTCGAGCATAACTCGGGCGAGTCCAATGGGCTGCATGACTTGAAATGTGAAATGCACGGAAGTCGATCTTCGCCGACTTCTCTAACACCACATTCTCCGCTGGCTGTCTCTCTCTCTCTCTCTCTCTCTCTCTCTCTCTCTCTCTCTCTCTCTCTCTCTCTCTCTCTCTCTCTCTCTCTCTCTCTCTCTGAACCTCTGCTCCAGACTCCGAATGAGAAGCTGCTTACCAATACGAGTACCTAGCTTGAGTCGGACCGAGTGATAGCCGGTATTATTCAGTCGCAGTTGGACCCAGGCCGCGATATTACCATGGCCCTAGCTGCCACCAGACCCATCCATACCCGAACCTATCCGAGCGGGGAGGATATATACGTATTTACTGCTTTGCTTATCGGCAAACCGTCTCCCGAAGCCGACCTGGCATAATTGTAATTGTAGTAATTGTAGGCCGATTCAGCCTTTAACGAAGTATGGAAGCCTCAACGAATTCAGGATTAATGCATTGCAACGGCGCTCCATCGGTGGCTCCAAAAATCTATAAATACTAAGCAGGTGTCCGGCCGGAGATTTTTCTATAGCGCACCTCAAAGCATTACAGGGTTTCGGTTGGCGTACGGTAGCAAACAGACTTGGTCTTACGCAACAAAATGAGAGAGAAAGAGCAGAGCAAAGTGTAGCCGAGCAGGGAGGACAGCAGAACAAGTCAGTAGCGTGGAAGCAGCGGCTCAGAGCAGCTAGAAATAATGCACCGAAGTTCGCAGTAGGAGAGAAGATCGTATTGCATACGAGTGGTGGAAGTGAGCTTCGCAGTTTGGGACCTGCAAACCGAACGCCTATATCGCGCCAATTGTCTTTAAGCATATAAGCGGCAGCGCTATGCCACGCCGAACCAGAAGCCCTACTCCGTATCCATATCTACTGATTCATCCGGTGGTACCAGTGGCGACGTCTTTCAGCAGGTGGTCTCTCTTCTCTAGCCAAACGATATTCGCTGTAAGACAAGCAAGGTAACGCGGTTCGAGATGCCGTGCACACCCACGTCAGCAAGCATTTTAAACAAATAAATTTAAGCAAACTACAATATGCTGGACGCACGGGTTAATGTGCTGACAATGATAATGATAGGAAATTTGTGCAGCACCCTCAGCGAACTTGATCTCTCTCTTCTCTAGCCAAACGACATTCGCTGTAAGACAAGCAAGGTAGCGCGGTTACAGATGTTGTGCACACCGCCAGCACGCTTAAGCACGTAACGGAGACTACGGTAGCCTATTCCCGTTAGGACTTTCCTGGTCAGTGATGCCAGATCTTTGCCGCCGAGGATGGTTCTCTGCACAGCGTCGGAAGGGTGATCGGCCTGATATGCAACACCTTAATATAATGTAGACCCTCGCGCTGCACGTGAGGGAGTGATAAATACGACGGGCATGATCCTGGGCACAGCAAGACTACGCGCGATAACGCCGAAAGCGCGTGTGTTGGCCAACCTGTTTCCATAGTCGCGGCACCACATCGGCTCTGCTCCAAGCGTACCATCGTACGCCGTCAAAAGTCCGACTGGCTTCGTAGCTGCTTTTACCGTTGGGGTACACGTCCACACTCGTCGAGAACTTCCGCCGAAAACACTTGTGCCAAGGTGCCAGTCTATGGCAATGTCTTCTGGGAGCCAGCTGAATGACGCCTACCTCGATGTATCAAATGTCACCAGCCCCGGCTACAGAATCTTAGTACGGTACATATGTCACCATCTCGGGAAAGATCGGGTATCGCCCTCCTGCAGATAAAAAATACACTCTCCTAGCGCCGCCTCTGACCTCCACCTTCACCTTCTTCTACCTGGTATTGTTCCGGTACCATTTTTCTGCGTTAATCTTCAAATTGCACGTCAACTGCAGGAGAAAGTCAAAGCCCGAGTGTTGGTATTCGGAGTCAAGGCCATTGAGAGAGGAAGCTTGGGTAGCGGGAGGCTAAAGGCCCCCCACCCAGGGACTGGCTTTAGCCGCTCCCCCCAAAACGCGCCCACGCCCGCCGGTGTTCCGAACGTAGCGTAGCGGCTTTCTCGGCCAGACAGACTGAGGCCGCAAACGCATCGCCGCTCCTGACGCCGCTCGTCCGACGCGCTGACGCGTGACGAATAGCGGCGCCGCTTTGAGCCTGGCGGAGTCGCGGTTAGCCGCTCGAAGGTGCAGCGTCTACGCACGCACACTGGTTTGCCAACCGACAATATCGGAACGCGGCAACAACGAAGAATGCCCATGCGTTACGATAACGAATCGCTATCCATAGAGTAGAGAAGTCTATTCAAGGAGCCGCGGTGAGTTACGGGCTTCCAGCGGAAGTCGCGAGGTACAACTACAGCTCTCGTACGGCTCAAAGCTTAACAAGCAGAACTCAGGCTAAACTGATTGCCTATAGAAAAGGCGGCATGAGGGATCAGCGAGAAGCTGTAAGACTATGGCTACCGAGATATTTATTATTCATGGTTCCTGAATTATAAACGCTAGCACCCGGTTATGCATTGATATATAATAGGCAGCATCAAAGCCGAGGCCAGAATACTCGAAACAGGAATATAAAGGTACAGTTACAGGTTAATAAGCTGTATTATATTAGGAAGTTGGTACATGCTGATAATATACATCTGTAAATAAAGATAACAATTTTATTTATTCGAAAATATTAAAAGCCGCTTTAATTGTATTTTGTTATCTGAACTATTTAGCGGTAGTTATTCGAAAGTTCAGTTGCCATATCCATATCGGTTGCGAAAAAATTCGTCGGAAGCATCAATGAGAGGGGATACAGCTGCTCTTAGGGACTAGTAAAAATACACGCGCATGCACGCACGTACACACACACATACACACACACATAGAACTATTTATTGTGATTTATTTTAACTAGTATATATATAAATATATATATATATATATTGGCCGGAGGTTCACTGTCCTGCTATATATCCTGCTATATATATATATATATATATATATATATATATATATATATATATATATATATATATATATATATATATATATATATATATATATATATATATATATATATATATATATATATATATATATATATATATATATATATATATATATATATATATATATATATATATATTTATTAGCCGGTGGTTCACTGTACTGCTGGGGTCGAGGATGCTACGCGGGCCACCTGGTTCAGGAACAGGGACTGTACGGCTTCCGAGCCAGTAATGGTGCGTCGGAGACGCAGCGACGCCTCAAAGCCGTCCTCTCCGCGCGCGGGATGTCGAGGTTCGGCCAGGCAGGCTTCATAGGCAGGTTGCTTCCAGGCAGTTTGGCCACCAGCTGCGGACAACCCCTGACCACGAAGGGCCTCACCACTGCCTTGCATGCTTTCCTGCAGCAGCGCTCTTGCCCGTAGGGACCGCTGCCATTTTGCAATGGCAGCGTCGTTCTATGCTCCCTTTCGATCCTAGAGAGGTCACCGACTCACCGGCGATCGGCGAAAGTGTACCGATGTAATGTCACAAAAGTGTACAGCTGCCCGGCAAAACGTCACTATTCACCCTAGCCGCCTGTCATTTCTGCATATTTTTCGGTCCTGTTCCGGACCGCCATAATCAGAGCATCGTCGCTTTTGTCGAACGGCACCGTCAACTCAATTTCTTCTGCCTCCCTAACCGATTATCGTGTCGGTGCCGTTGTCGATGACCAGGTCCGGCTTCAGAGCCAGACCACCGGCAAGCAGGAACGTGCTTCGTGACGACATGCAGTTTCTAGCGGTGGCCGGAAGAGCTCCGATTAGGTGGCCCAGAACCAGGTTTGTGTCGGGCCGAAATTGCTTGCAGCATGGGTCGGCAGCAGCTCAGCACGTAGCAAACGGTCTCTGCCTCAGCTGGTAACCGTCCCTGGTTATGCCTGACTCCTGGCAGCAGCCACTGGCAGCACGTCCAGGTGAGCTCTGGGCAAGAACCGCCAGGCCCGGAACGACAGGCCAATACCCGTGGTCAGGAAATGACTGCGGATGACGAATCTGTCCGTGGCCAGGCAGCGGCTGACCCTGCCCTCTGCAGGCTGGGCCGCCTAATCACGGTCTTCAACGAGCCTGGCTAACTCTAGCAGCTTCGTCTTGACCACTCGCTGCACGACCCAGTGCTCGATGCCGTCACGGTCGTTAGTCACAGCTAGCACTTCAGGGCCGGTCAGCCAGAGGCGACAGGAGAGTTGCTTGAGGCACTTACGCTCGTCCGACCACAGCGACATCGGGCCAGCCCTGTTGCCAGAGCCGAAGACTGCTGGGCCCAGGTATCGCGTACGGTCCTCGTCAGACGACCGCATGCCATCCAAGCTGGCGATGGGCCGATCGAGTCGGTGCCGGGCGACTTGGCAGACGCACACAGCCGGCGAGCACAGCATGCAACAGGCTTGGTCAGCACGTAGGATGGAGGCGTTCGTCCCGAAACGGATCAAGCCAAGCCCGCTGGGCAAAGGGGAAATGTGCCGATGCAAAGTTCGGCAGCCTGCACGCGAAGCGACATAGCTTCATCAGAGCGTTTCATGCATATACATTTATTTGCACAAGTGCCCTACGTTTCGCCAAACTTTTCCTCCTGTGAGTACAGTCGATATATCTCAGCCACTTGCAGTGAGAGCTACTGGACTATTTCGTAGATTCAACAGAAAATGCCTGTTAGTTCATTTGCTATCAAGAAGTAGAGTTTTGGTCGGCGACTTCTTGCTCGGGAGAACTTCTGAGAGCTGAACCAGAGACGTTCTGATACTGTCCCTGCAGCCAATAACCGTAGTTTCGTGTTGACCTTGTGCATGTCACCTCTAACCGTGCTAAGCATATTAGACATTACGCATGCTGCAACCAAACGTTCGATCATGCTTCCTTTACAGCGTGTGGGAAGTGACTAGACACTTGCATAAGACCAACGGCCGAACTGTGGGACTAGCTTTTGGCTGTAACATCTAATTTAACTCCGAATCTCGTTGTGTCCATGCCAGTCAGAATAATTGACATAGCTAATCAGGGAGGCACCACGTCCTAGAGTCATTTGAGCTTCTACCTCCCGTGCTGCAAGTATCATGTTATACAAATCGTGCGTTAAGCTGACGTGCTGATTTTGGAAACAATATCACTCGTTTGAACACTCCGGTTGGACTTCGAAACTGCCAACAGCAGTGGTCAACCAGGCAGCAGTAGTAAACCAGGCGGCTGTAGTCGACCAGGTGGCTGTTGTCGACCAGGAGGCCATAATTTGTTGAGTTCGGCAAAACTTATGACCGCTAGTTTGTCTGTAGGTCTACTCATGTTAGCTAATCCCAAAATTCCTTATCCTAAGAAAGTGTAAAATTGTCTTAATTTTTCTAAAATAAAAGACAGTTATATTTTCTCAGTTTAATAGCACACACGTAGACAAAGAAGCTTCATTCGATTAATGTTATTAAGTTGCAGAGCTTCTGAAGAATAACTAAAAGTCATTCTACACGCTAGACGTTTACCGTGGCTCTCGACGTAGCCGAGCCTACAGTAATGCCCAATAAAGTAATGTAAGCCCAATCGTCCCATACTTTGATTTACCAATCCTTGGGAGTAAGCAAGTCAGAAAAATCCCGAGTGACCACGTGATAATACCGAGAAAGAGCTGTAACTGCTGCCTCAGACGCACTCCGTAGCCTTACCGACCACCAGGAGGAACCAAGTGCAAAACAAACGATCCTGTCCTGCAATAGTGAGCTGCAATTATTTCTGCAAAGCTCAGCGACTTGTCGGCCGAAGCAAGCAACGAAACTGCCAGAGTACTCTGTTGCTCACCTGTAGGTCCTGCTATAATCTTGCTCCGGATTTCCCTCTCCGAATTACTTCCTAATAAGGTCTCATTTATTGCACCAGCCATTCTTCGACTCAGTTTGTTTGGCTGCAGCGCCTCTTAAGAGCTTCTAATCCCTTGGCGATTGTGCCTTCTGTTGCCATGCTCCCTTTGCCTGGAACTCACTACCGATTCACAGTGCATCATCTTCTGGTTTGGTCCAGCGGTTAAAGTGCTCGCACCAACCAATGTCTGACTTAGGTCGTGGGCTCGAGCCCCGAGGCAAATGTGAAGTGCCTGAATAGAGATCAAGCTCTCTTGGGGTGCTATACAAGTGAATTATATTTTTTTAATTATATTTCTGATCTAACATTCAAAAAAACTCGAAATATACAGCCCTGTACATGTTCTACAAGGCCTCTGATCCATCAAAGTGAGATGTTCTAGTGCACCTGCGAGTTCTAAAGCAATGCACGTTATGACTAGACAAACGACATGCTTCCTTTTCGGTATATGCAAAAAATGCCTACGAAGAGATCTGGTTCTCCTAGGGCGCTTTATAAACGTTGCATGAATGCATGTGCACACACACGTACGCACGAATGCATCTAAGCGAGCCACATTCAGCGAGAAGCAAGAGTCGGGAGGAGCCCCACGAAAAGTACTCGCTCGCATGAGCTGCTGCTTATCCGTGTGCACGTGTGCGTGCACATGCTGCAACTCTATCGCTGTCGCTGCTATGGCATTGTGTGCAGTGAGCCTCGCACACTTCAACATGACTAATTGAACGAGAGTACAAAGTGCATGCCGTACCACGTGCGCACAGAATGCCGATTGCTCACAACGAAAATGTATTTACTTTCTAACAACACGAAATGGCAATAGTGTATGGTACACATCAACAAATGCTATGCTGCTATCAAGAATGGCAGCTGCCAACAAAAGCCAACCACAATTGGACTAGGATGAGAGCAGCACTAGCAGTGGTCTGCCACGTGGCTTCGGCTGAAGCAGCATCGTGCCGTCACGATGACTTCCATCTCAGCGTGAGCAGCAGAACGACTGAGATGGCGCTCAGTGCCGAGCAGAAGCTGAACACGGCCAACAAGCTGGGCAGATGGTCCGCAACAACTGCTGAGGTGATGGTGGCCACGATCTGAAAGGAGAAGAAAATTGCTGCTCGAATCAGCACGGCGGCCCCATTCAGAGCCCAAGCTCGGTGCCGGGTAGTCTCCTCAACATATTTTCAATTGACAAGTAGCTCACAGCCACGGTAGTCTTAAAGCGTCAACATCAGGCAAGGTCCGACGGCGCACATCGTCATGCCAACCACGTCGGATGAAGCCGACGAGGCATCACCTAGGTGCAAGAGTACTAGGAGCTGCAGGCTGCAGCTGTCAATGAACCAAAAGGATCAAGTCGACAAGCGCATACTACTCTTAGCTCAGCTGACTCAACGGCAGCCAACGAGGTGAAAAGACAACGTGCAGCCACAACCGACTTAAATAAATAAATAAATCCAAACTGGTAGAACAGCCTTCTTTTTATAGCAACAGAAGAGCTTTTACGCTATCACAACGGCTTGCAGTGGCGATCGAGGGACCGAGGTCGTGAAAGCAACCGCCTTACCTAGTGTGCCATCACGACTTGTTCAAGGATTGACCCCCCCAGCACCACTAAAGTGGAGTCGTAGGGCCAAGCCTGCACACCGTCGGCTGCTGCGGGGTGCAAAGTAAGCTCCATAAAACGACGACTACGCCAGGACAGGGCAGACCTGATCGGCAGCAATCTACCGACTACAATACACGGTGCACATTTCTAGGCATTGCACGTCATTCGCTAGTCGGCAATTGAACGAGATTGCCTGTCCGGTGATAGACAGCAGCTTCCATGCAGAATCATAATAATGATAACAATACATTTGATAAAGCATCCTCAAAGAACTCAATCTCTTTCTAGGTACTTTGTATTTGCTGCAAAGTTAGCACGATCGAATGGTTAGTGGTATCATACTCAATAAAAAGACAAGAATAGCATGGTTAGGGGTGACATGCACAGGGTCAGCATGCAAGCATGGTCAGCAGCAGCATGCACAGTGTCACCACACATGAGCACATACAGGTCGAATCGTGGGGGCTCACTAAATGCTGTTCTGAACCGGTGTTTTTAGTTTCTTTTAAATGAGGTCAAGTCAGAAGAAGTGACGCAAGTCGGGAGTGAGCTCCAGGCTTTGGGAACATACGAACTAAGGCACGGTCTCCGAAGGATTTGAGGTTTTTACGAATGCTCACAACCGTTTGCCATTAACACGACCTCCTGCAATGTCAACATCAGCAAGCAAGACATGGAGTCAGCGAGTTTATGCCTGCAACTCCACAACCCCTGTAAGACTATGTACTTCAGAAATGTCTTAGCTGGAAAGGTTTGCAGGCCGCACTCAAAGCCTTAGCGGTTTACTCTGCACCAGACACTATCTATGTCATTCACCAAATAAAGTGAAGCCAACTGAGAAGCATAGCTTAGTCAAGATGACAGTTTATGGAAGTAAAGTGTAGAGCAGCAGCTTAGCCAGACTCGGAAGGAAGTATCGTAGACGGCAGCCGCCGGGAAGACAAACTAGTTGTTCAAGAGCTCTGTAGAAGTGAGAGTCACAGTCTTCGACCTGCAGAGCCATAGCTTTTTATTCAAGAAGACCTGGTGGCACAAAGAGACTGAAACTGCAGCAGAAGCAGCAGCAGCAGCAGGTACAGCTAGGAGCAAAGAGGCCGAGCCCTGGTTGGCCTTGCGGGTCAGTGCAACAAGTTTGTTCTATTCAGAGGCTTCTCAAACAAGAGCAGTCGTAACTTCTTAATAAATGGGACACATGACTAGATATTCTGTATTTCAAGACCATCTCGGTGGTCGTTTTTAGCAATGACTTACAGGAGCAATCGTAGCTGAGCACCGAACGAGCAGTCTGTAATGACTTTCTAGGGCAATGTTCCCTTCAGCCAATGTTCCGTGTTGTATAACAGTGGCGGCAGGTCTCATGGAGATTATTATGGAACTATTGGCCACAGGTGAGGCGTGTACATTAGTGTTCAGGTGCTTTGCTATTTACAACAGCAGAAGCCACAGGCGAACACAACACGGGTGACGAGTAGTTTAGTCTGGAGAGACAGGTGCTCCTGACTCACGACAGCACTGGCGATTCGGTTCTACGATGACTTGAGCAGCTATCACCTAACCTGCATTCTTCACGTCTGTCCCTCTAAGAAGGGCCTTTTCAAAAGGGCCAAAAACTTTCCGCTGTGCTGATTCATGCAATGCGTGTGAGTGATGCATGCCCCGCAGATCTTGCAGAGCAGTCGAAGAGTCGAGCGAATGCCTACCGTGCCACTCTGAAGCAGGCCAAACTTGGTAGGAAGGTGCTCGGTGCCGAAATTCTCCGAGGCGGCGGCCGGAAACAGCGAGGAATTTCCGGACAAGCACAAAAATATGAGACACACCCAAGCGTAGAACATCTCCTTGGCTGCGTACTGGGTGAAGTACAACGTCGCCATGAGCATGGCCATCGACCCACTAAAGCCGAGCATGGCGGCCTGCAAAGTGCGAGCAGAACAGGACGTTTTGCACACTTCAGGCAGCTGGAGGCCTGCGAGCAAACTCGAGCGCAGATTTCGTGACACAGTGTGCATGTGCAGCTGCTCAAATAGCATTCGGGCTCGCAGCCAGCTCTGCTGCTGCTTCTCCTCTTCTGTCCGAAGGAGGATCGGTTAGCTTTGCTGCTCGTGTGCAAGAAAGCCTGGGAGGAGAAGTCAGCGAGCCAGCAATAGAGCAGAGCAAGCGATGCGAACGCGATGCCTGCCTGCGCCGGTTGCATGGCACCGATGGAGCCGATAGCAGCAGATCGAGGCTGGGATACCGAGCCTGCCACCACCGCTGCTGCTGCCACTGCCTTCGCATTGGCTACACTCACCATTATTGAAATTCTGTCGGCCAATACTCCCCAAAGAATGCGACCGCTGGCATTGAACACAGCGGCCAGCATGCCCAGCCACGTGAGGGCACGATCGTCAGCCACGAAGCTCAGACCGAACGACTTGTACAGGGTGGACGCAAACATATACACGTGGTGGTTGCACAAGCACACGAGCCAGAGTGTGACAAATGTTCGAGTCCTCATCATTTGCAATACTGTCTGGCTGCTTGCAGGGTCTCCAAGGCTGCTGCCTTGGCAGCAGGTGCCACACAGCTTATTCGAGCCGTCCTTGCTGGATAAAAGAAAATAGGCAACTAAATAAGAACATTTTAAAAAGTTGCTTCACAAACATAGAGTTCGAGCTAGTAGGGCAGTGCATTCCAGAGCCGGCAAGCCAGCTATGCGACTCGGCAGAGGCTTGCTATTAATGCCCACAGACATCGAGGACGGTATCGGGTGCCACTTTAGTGCGACGAGACAAGAGTGTACTCTGCCGCTACCAGTCGTAGAGGCAAGTTTCCAGGATTGACCAGAGTGTTACAGCAGGACACGTGCTGATGTTCTCACCGAGTAGTTTGATCCTCTGAGGAAGCCCACTGTATGCCCTCGCCCCGACGGTCTGTGATATACTGGAGACAAAACTAGCTAGACCTTGCCAAGCCAACCGCTAATCTCACCTTCTCTCGAAGCTCATCTTCCGGTTAAATAAGAACACTACTGGTGTAGACCCTCTACCCATCGGTCTCCTGCACGCATGCATGCATGCTTAGATGTGCTGCTGACCTGCCTGCATACGATGTACACTCTGTCTTTGGCCTCAGGCTTGTCCCTGCATCCTGCTGAGAATCTGCTTTATTCCAAAGCAATGTCACAATAACGCACAGCTTCGGCAGCAAGCTAGCCATGGTTTTTTATACTTGCCAAGGACAAGAAGCTGACAGAATGCTCTTGAATAACTTAACAGAGCAACCGAATGCACCCACGTGATATATCCAGCTGGTGACGTCTTCGGGGAAAATCTGGCCTCTTACCGACCAAAGTATATCTGGCTAGTAGTAGTCCATCCTTATACAAGTAATCGGACACACGTCGTTCAAAGAGGCTGTGGTTAGGTCACTCTTCATGAGTGTGACAGTAAACCAAGAGAACGGTAATAAATGCCAATCCTATCTATGACTGGAGCAATTAATGGCCCATCAGTAATTATCTTACATCAAAAAATTTCAGCCCAAGCGAGTAAGTTCTAGTCATTGTTTTACAGCTAGCACCCAACAGAGTAGACAGTACTGTCGTAGGCGGCCGGCCTGGTATATTGTGTGTATTACAGTCAGGCTACTTGGTTGTAACGAAGCAGGGCCATTCCTGATTAGTGGCAGTACCAGGCCAACCACTGGCCGCATCCTGGTTGGCCCGTTATTAGACAATGCCCGAAGACTTCGAGAGCCACCACGGGAAGCCACCTAATCATTCTACCACTTTTGCACGGGAGTCGACGATTGTGCTCGGGGAGTTACAATAAGCTTAGCCTGCACACGAGTCAGGCAACAGCGTGCACACGACTCAAGCAACAGTGTGCACACGACTCAAGCTCAGCATGCACACGACTCAAGCTCAGCATGCACACGACTCAAGCAACAGTGAAGAAGTGACGCGAGGAGCAAGCCGAAGTGCCGAACGTCATGCTTCGTGCTCTCATACCTACTCGGATCGCTAGTTTCTCGAGCTTAAATGCATTGCTTTCGGACGGCCCTGCAGTTCTTGGACCAGCGCAGCGGTGTGCACTGCATACGCGTCAGCAAAAACTCGTGACTCATCGACAGCAAGCCTTTACACGGACAGGGGGGACAATGCACACTCCAGCTCCTTCTGCGTGACAGCAGGTGCGGCCAACACTCGGCTGCACTGCACTTTCTAGGGACGGATGTTCCAGAGACCCTTGCTAGCGCGGGTAGCACGGCACAGTGCGTGCTAAATCTCGTGATCACTAAGGATGTCTTTCCCACGGACCTTGTGGTGTGCCCACTAACCTTCTCAGATCATTGTTCGGTCTTGTTTACTGTTCCTGCTCCCTCGTACGTACAGGGCAATGTCGATTTTGTCAAACGACGTAACTTACATAGAATAGACACGGACAAGTTTTTGAAATCTGTTTGTGATGCAGGTTTTCTTGATCTGCATTCAGACTCGACCGGCAGCCTCGATACCCTCACTAATGCTATGAACACAACACTCAGGAGTGCTCTTGACAAACATACTCCCGTTTGCTCTATACGTGTTCGAAGTCGTGGAGATTCCTTTCAATTTACAAAAAAACTCCTTAAGATGCGCTGGGTTAAGCACAGGCTTGAACGTTGCTTCAAGAAATCGGGGTCTGATGCAGATCTAGTCAATTACAAAGACTTCCTTCTCACCTACAAGTTTACACCCAAAAGCTTAAAAAAGCCAGGGCTTCTTTTTTCATTAGAAAGCTGAATTCCTGCCAGTCGGACACTAAACAGGTTTGTAAGACAGTAAACCATTTACAGGCCAATGCTGAGAGGTCTGACTCCCTAGATATTAAGGACTCAGCCGAAAAGTTTTCAGCCTTCTTTACTGAAAAACTGTGCACATTCGTGCCTCTATTAAGCCCACTCCGACTAAAGCAATCGCGGTTCCACAACATGTGACCTTCCTTACAAGGTTCTCTGAGGTTTCTGCATGCGATGTGGCTACTCTAATAAGGTCAAGCAAAAAGAGCTCGTCTCCTGAAGACCATATACCTTCATCTCTGTGGTCTTCACTGGCAGACCAACTTAGCCCAGCCATAACCGAGATTTGTAATGCTTCTTTGGGAAAAGGGGTCGTTCCTAAGTCCTTCAAATCGGCAATCGTTAGACCTATTCTTAAAAAGCATGGATTAGACACACAGGTGATAACAAACTATCGCCCAGTTTTCCTTCTTCCTTTCTTATCAAAGATTCTTGAAAAAATTGTTGCTAAGCAGCTGGTTGAACATATTGAAAATAATGGAATGTCAGAAACATTTCAATCAGGATTCAAGAGGCAGCACTCCACTGAAACTGCTCTCCTCCGTGTTAACAATGAAATTCTACATGGCAACGATGACGGAATGTCACTGCCCTAGTTCTGCTAGATCTGTCTGCTGCCTTCGACACCATTGATCACGAAGTTCTGCTTTGCTTAAACGATTGAGAACAACGATCGGTCTGGCAGACGAAGCACTGGCGTGGTTTAAGTCGTACTTGTCTGATCGTGTTCAATCCGTGTCGTGTTGGGGGTCAGGTCTCACACACGAGAATGGTCACCTGTGGAGTCCCTCAAGGGTCTGTACTCGGTCCCTTGCTGTTCTTCATTTATACACAACCTCTGGGAAAAGTGATTAAGACCCATGGAATAGGAAATCACTTCTAAGCTGACGATACTCAGTTGTATTTGTCATTCCAACCGTCGGAATCTGCTGTGGCAACTGACAAACTGAATGCTTGCCTTGCCGATATTCGATCCTGGATCTCGGAAAACCTCCTGAAATTAATTGATGATAAAACCGAACTGCTGCTCATAGGACACCCTAAGCATGTGGCTGGATTAAAAGGCTTTGCTGTTCTAATAGGTGATGCTATTGTGCGACCATCACCACGTGCTCGAAATTTAGGTGTCGTTTTCGACAGCTGCCTCAATTTAAAAAGCTTCATTCAGAAGTCTGCTTCTACAGCTAGCCATCACATCCGATCCCTATCCAAGATTAGGAGCTGTCTCCCACAGTGGCTTGTAAAAAATTTAACTAGCTCTTTAGTTCTGTCTCGGCTTGATTATTGTAATTCCCTTTTGGCTGGGCTGCCAAAGAAAGCAACTAGGCCACTGCGAGGGACTATGAATATAGTTGCAAGGCTAGTCTTCAAGTCCCAGCGGTTTGAGCACATCTCTCCTTTGCTGAAAGAGCTTGGATGGTTGTCGGTTAAGCAACTGATACAGAGCAAAGTTCTGACTCTCACCTACAAGGCCCGCCACGGCTTGGCTCCTTCGTACCTAGCTAAACAGCTGCATCAGTTTCAGCCTGTTCGTGCCCTCAGGTCCAGTGTAGACAATAAATTAGCTGTCCCATTCCTCCGATTAAAGACCGTTGGCGATAGAAGCTTTAGCTCTGCAGGTCCTAGACTGTGGAACTTGCTTCCACAATTCTTACGCAACGACAACTACTCTTCAGCTGCCGACTATGGCACATCCTTTCCAGTGGTCCTGAGCTGCTACTTCCATGCTACTCACTACCTCAACTGCTCTCCTGACTCTGCTATGCTGCCCACTTTCTCTTTGTTGCGTGAGACGAAGTCTGTTGGCTACCGAATGCGTACCAAAAGCCGCTTAGGCTGTGAGTGCACTATACAAAACTCACCTGCGTAACACCCACATGGTCTTTATGACTTTGCGGAGTTACAGACGGAGATACATTACATTACATTATATGCATGCAGCTCGTGAAGTTCAGTTCACAGAGCCGTGCTTTGTATTTGCACATTCGTATTTTCACGACTCCTTATCAAACTTCAACTTCCGGGCCGGGCCGGCATGTTGGGGCAGACCGTTTGCTCCAGCTGCCTCTTCTAGGTGCCTATACTTGCAGCAAGCACTCAGCTGTGCTATACTTTCTCATATCCGATGTGTCCGAGCGACCCTTTCTAGGGTGAGTAGTGGCACAACTCATGCAAATGGTACAGTCCTGAGGCTGGGTAACATGCCAACTGGCACAGACAGAGCAACAGAAATCCCACAAGTGGCACTATCATCGGCATCGCTCTCGCGAAAGCTCAACGAATAGCCAGCATATTACAGCTGGACATGGCAGGCGACCACTTAAGGACTTGTTTCCAGCTCCAGGATGACAGATCATGCAGGCGGTTCAGCAGTCGAGGAAGGAGTGAGCAGCATGCAAGTGTCAGCTCAAAACTGCTGGAATGATTGCACCAAAGTCGGTGGCGAGAGAGAGAGAGAGAGAGAGAGAGAGAGAGAGAGAGAGAGAGAGAGAGAGACAGAGACAGAGACAGAGAGAGAGAGACAGAGACAGAGACAGAGACAGAGACAGAGACAGAGACAGAGACAGAGACAGAGACAGAGAGAGGGGAGAGAGAGATAGAGAAAGAGAGAGAGAGAGAGACAGAGAGACAGCGAGAGAGAAAGGGAGAGAGACACGGAGAGAGAGACACATAGTGAGACAGAGAGAGACAGAGAGAGACAGAGAGAGACAGACAGAGACAGACAGAGACAGACAGAGACAGACAGAGACAGACAGAGACAGACAGAGACAGACAGAGACAGACAGAGACAGACAGAGACAGACAGAGACAGAGAGAGACAGACAGAGACAGACAGAGACAGACAGAGACAGACAGAGACAGACAGAGACAGACAGAGACAGACAGAGACAGACAGAGACAGACAGAGACAGACAGACAGACAGACAGAGACAGACAGAGACAGAGAGAGACAGACAGAGACAGACAGAGACAGACAGAGACAGACAGAGACAGACAGAGACAGACAGAGACAGACAGAGACAGACAGAGACAGACAGAGACAGACAGAGACAGACCGAGACACACAGAGACACGCAGAGACACACAGAGACACACAGAGACACACAGAGACACACAGAGACACACAGAGACACACAGAGACACACACACACACACAGACAGCGAGAGATAGAGAGGGAGAGAGAGCGAGAGCAAGAGACACAGAGAGAGAGAGAGAGAGAGACACACACACACAGAGAGAGAGGGACACGAAGAGAGACAGAGACAGACAGACAAAGAGACAGATACAGAGAGACAGAGAGACAGAGAGACGGAGAGAGAGACAGCGACAGAGAGACACAGAGAGACAGAGACAGAGACACAGAGAGAGAGATTGAGAGACAGAGAGAGACAGAGACAGAGAGGGAGAGAGAGAGAGAAGGAGAGAGAGACACCGAGAGAGATGGAGAGAGAGAGACAGAGACGCAGAGAGACAGAGACACAGAGAGAGAGAGAGAGAGAGAGAGACGAGAGTATATCGCTGCGAAATATTTGCGGAAGTTAGTTCAGCAGTCTGGGCCCTGCAAGATGAAGAAGGAAACCTGCAAACATCACGTCCAACAAGAAGAGCAGCCACTGAGCAAGCTCCGGCAAGTTCGATGCAGGCCCAAATCCTAAGCTCTGTAGCTCTGTAGCTCTGCTCACTCTTACTCTGCTGCTGCTGCCTCACTGCTGCTGCTGCTGCTGCTGCTGCTGCTGGCTTCACTGGCAGCCGCCAGCAGCAACCTGCTCTCGGCTTGCGTGCTCTCTTCTCCGGGCTGCAACGACACCAATTCGGCCAAACGATTGCCAAGTCAAGCAGTCGCTGCTGCAGCCACGACACTCACCAGTGGCAACCTAGTGAGTGACGTCTGAGCTCTACAGAGATGTCATGCATCCCATGCACACGGGCACCAGCAGGCGCAGCATAACAGGAGCAGGAAGTGGCAGCTGCAGCACAGCAGTGATCGCTTCGAGTGGGCAACATCCTTAATAGTCAAGCAAGATGCGCCACTTGAATCGGCATGCCCAACTCACCTTGTCGGAGATTGGCGAGAAAAGCAGCAGGCAGCCGACGATCTGCATACAGATGTCGATGCCGCCCAGCAGCAGGAACATGCTGGGGACTCGGTCCAATATGGATGCCTCGTTAAAATACCTATCGGAAGCAACCTTGACCTGAGCTCCAATCGTCACCTCAAACACGACGCTGCCTTGACACAAATGTAGGTAAAGTACAGTTCGGCTGAGCATCGGAGCAGGCATTTGTGGAAAGACATCCATGTGAGGTTGGCCTGCTGCTCCTGCCAACCCTCACCCTTTCTGCCGAGGAGAAAGGTAAGTAGGCGAGGTCACATGCCGGCAAGGTCAAAGAGCAAGCAAAGATGATTTGAGCAGTACATTTGAGCAGGCAGGCAACACTCTTCTCAGCCCTTGAAATGCGCAGCAGACCGCATGAGATTCCCTGCCCCTTGCAGCTGGCAAGCTGGCAGCTGAAGTAGCCTAGGCAGCAAGAAGCATCGATGCTTCTTAGCTAGAGCAGTGACATTAAAAGCCTATCCAGCTACTCAAGGGCTCGTTCTGTTACGACTGCTGCCAAAGTCAGCCAGAAAGATCAGACAGCAAAGTCAGCCAGCAAGGTCAGCCAGCAAGGTCAACCCCTATGTGCTCTCCTTCACAGCCACTGGCCGAAGATCTGACAGGTCTGGATTGGTCCGGTGGTTAAGGTGTCGCTCCGACCAAGGTCTGGCTGAGGTCGTGGGCTCGAGCCCGGAAGCATACCCAAGGCACCTGAATAGAGACTAAGTTCTATTGGGGTGCTTTACAAAGGAATTATATTTTTCATATTGTCTCTGGAGCCAGCTAGGCAGCCTGCGAGCTAGTGGAATGGGCTGGAATCTGTCATAGACAGGAGAGGTGCAAGAGGCTGGTGGCCCAGATTGGCACATCCTATCAGCCAGACGAAAGCGATTTCTCACCGAAGATAAGCTTGGAAGGCTTGGCTAGGACTAGATGCACAGATTATGGCTAGGCTATGTCAAGCTCTACGTAACTGTGGTTTGTTTGGTATCAAAATACGTGTCTTGCAATCAGCTCCAGTTGGTGCAGCACTATTTACCTGCATGCTGGACCAATCCAGCCACCTCTCATAGCAATGCGCATGAGTTCAATACAAAAAAGAAAGATGTAAGCGGAACAAATCGATGCCTGGAAGATACAAGCTCGTGCAACAACAACAAAACAACACCTCCTCAAAATATAAGTCTGGAGGCATGCACGGCAGCAAAGAGACAGACACAGGAAAGAGAGAGAGAGAGAGAGAGAGAGAATGAAAGAAAAAGAGAAAGCATCAAATTTATCTCAAATATATCATAATATATATCTTCTTGCATGAGATGAAGTCTGTTGGCTACCGAATGCGTACCGAAAGCCACTTAGGCTGTGAGTGTGCTACACAAAACTCTCCAGGGAAACACCCACTTAGTCTTTATGGCTTTGTGGAGTTATAGGCGGAGATACGTTAGTCATTGGACACCGGGCCAGGTGCGTTTATGCTGCTGCCAGATCGTAGGTGCCACTGACGCAGCAAATCAGTGTGCATACCATGCTGCAATATCAGGGCAGGCAGACGCCGAGGCAGAGCTAGAAATGACCAATCGGCTGCCTATTCACCTGATCACGTTTACAATCGGCCCTCTCGGACATGAAGTGCAAGAGAGGGACTTCAAAACTATAGCAAGGCACGCACTCACGTCTCGCTGGATCCCTGCAGATCTGTGGCGTTCAAGTATGTCGCATTCACGGGAGGCAGATTCTCGGGATTCAAGTAGGCAGACTGCACCTGATTAAAGATGAACGCACCACCGCCGGAGCCGGCCACGATAAGTCCCGTTGCCAGGCCTTTTCTCTTGGGCATCCACTGGAAGACATGAGCAGTTGCCGTGAATAAGCTGCAAGCAGCCGACCTCATGCTGGCTGCATAAAGCTGAAATGTGACCTCCACAGAACTGACCTATGACCGACAAAGGGCACCACAAATTTAAAAAAAAATTAGCCAGTCACACATGCATGCTGGAAATGCCACCGTGGTTGTCATGCTACTCGGGCACGCACACAAGTTCTCTAAGCGTTGGAAATTCAGTTATGCCCACATGCACTCATAATTCTGGTGTAGACGGGGCTTAGGAACATGATGGTCAAAGAAATTGCTGCATCGATAGCTTAATGAGTAGCATCCACATCGCAATGAGGCTGGTGGTGGCAGCAGCTGTAGTACAAGCAGCAGCAGTAGCAAATGCAACAGCAGCAAAAGCAGCTGCAGAAGCAGCGGCACAAGGAGCAGCAGCAGCAGATATACCAACGTCAGCTGCAGGCTAGAGCAGTAGCAGTAGCAACAGTGGCATGGAAGCAGGCTGCTGCAGCAGAAGAAGCAGCACACTTTGGGCACGCGCCCTGGGGTACCTTGTGACATTAAAAAGTTTTATCGGCCAGAAACTCGAGCAAAAGAACCTTCATTTTAAAGCCAATAGATAATCAACTTTTTTTTGCCTGCACCTGTTTAATCCACTAAATACGCTGAGGTAGAAGAAACTTCCATCGACAGAATTTTTAAACTGAGCACCTCTACAATCCGATTCCGAAATATTGTGCCAATCCATGACACAAGTGCATCTGCAAAATCGTGTTGTGACGTGTTGCTGTTCAGGAGTGTAATGCAATCGCCCAGTCGCGTGTTTTTCGACCGTGCAAAGTGGAGGGCATGTGTATAGTAGGGACTACAAGGCGTTCTTATTTCGTGAACAAGAGTTAAAGTGGAGTGAAGAGTGGAGTGGAGCTGAAGTGAAGAAGAAGAATTGAGAGTCAAACTGGCTCTGGCTCTGGCAAGAAGCCCGAAAGCTCCACGAGCTGTGCGAGCAAACGGTCTAGTACAACAACAGATCGATGGGGGTTCGTCTCGATCTTACCGCTGACAGGTGCAGCGGTTCAGTTGCGACGAAGACCTCACACGATCTGAGACCAGCAAGGATCTACCAGCGACACGACGACCGTCTTGAGCTTGATGCTGAAGCCAAGAGACGGGCCGTTCGAGCGGTTCAAAAGATTTGCAGTAGCTTCTCTAAGACTTCTAGGGTAATGTGACGGTTGTGCTTTCGTGAATATCGCTGGTCTTTCGACTGGCGCTTGCCCTAAGGCACACGACGTGGTCTTGACCGAATGGAAACCACGTTCTGATAAACTTCAATAGCCTAGCGCAACCGACCGTCTGTGTGTTTCTTTTGGTGTTTGGTCGTCATGAATTGTACTGGCTGAAAAAGAGAGTGGGCTGACACACGACGGCTTAGCCAGGTGCTTGGCAGTGCATGGGCTCACCTGCATGCTCACTTCTACCGGAGAGGAATAGGCCGTGCCATTGCCGATGCCACACATTAAACCGAAGGTAACCAGAAACCAGTAGAAGCTCGCCTGCACAGTGAAGTAAGAGAGGGTGACTCCGCAGCTGCAAAGACACCGGCGCGACAAATCAACAATCGTACGGAATCTCTAGCTCCACAAAGCCGTAAAGAATTAACAGGCACAGCGCTTCCGAGTTACCGGTAGGGCACACAAAGCCTACGCAGCTTTCGGCACGCATGCGGTAGCCTACCCACTTCATCTAAATCAGCAAACAAGCAAATAAAAATGTCGAAGCACGGCTGAGTTAGAAAAACAGTAGAGCAAACAATGTAATCGGCTGCTGGAAACGAAGATCCGTCACAGGTAGGTTTTAATTTAAATTTAAACCCCGGTTTTAATTTTAGATTTGACGAAATGGTCTTGGACGAAGTGGATTAGCTAGAACGACGAAAACGATGTCGCGAATCGTCGTTGCATCGTAGGTGCTGCCTGGTCATTGGCCTCCCTAACCTCATTGTAATTCCTCCAATCGCTGTGGTCCACCTGGGGCCAACCTTTCTTTGAAGGAGCCCGCCGAGAAATGTCGCGCCGCCGAAGCCGATGTTGTAAAGAGCGAAGCTCCACACCGTATGGCGGTACTGAAGAGTGGCCGGTCCCGACCTCATGCGTGCATAGGATGCCACGTACGGAATTATGTTGCCTACGAGAAAAACGATAGAAGACGACCGGACGAAATAAGGTGACGTAAATACGGGTAACTCGCCTCGCCTTTGGGTACCATGGCGGCTCCGACGGCACCGCACCAAGATGCACCTGTCGAAATACGGTTCACAGCGCATCGATGTCTACGCGGTATCCGAGCCGAGGGCAAAAACAAAGCAAAGCCACAATGAATGAGCTGCGGGGCTTACCGAACGTGGACATCGTCCCCAGAGAAAGATGAACTAGTATGCCGCCAACCACGGCTGCAACGTGCCTAAGACGTTTGTGAGCCAGCAGCTTTCTCAAGGCCGTGCTGTCAGGACGCATTTTCGACATATGCTTGGCTGCAGTCTTGGCTGCTCCGTAGGCCCAGTGGCTTTTGCGTAGACTGAGTGGTGATTTTTACCAGTTCCTAGCCGAGCCTCAGCCGAGCTTCCATTTCTCGGAACGTTTTATGGCACTGCTGCTGTGACGCATGCACTTTCAGAAAATGCTATATAGTTAGATACTTTGATGGCAGGTTGGGTCAGCTTTGTGTTATCATAGGAGGCGACGGCGGGTGCAGAGCAAGGAGATGAGTCGATGGCGGCAGGGGCAGAGCAAAACTGCAGCTGCGAAGGTCAGCTCAGCGACCGTAGCCGGTGGCCCTTACAAAGAGGGAAGGCATGAAAGGCCGCACTGCTCCGGCGAACTTCGTCCGAGCAGCAGTTAGGTAGCCTGCTTGCCTATGACAGCAGTGTGGATTATTTTTGGGCTCGCTTTCGGTTGCCTCGGCGTTTCATACGTGTTCTTGAGATCAAGGGGGAATATAGTTAATAAAAATAATAATAATGCACTTGATACAGTGCGCCACAGAGGTGCGGTGTGCCACAGAGGAGTGTGCCACAGAGGAGCTCGCTGCGTCGTGTAGTTATAGCTGCCTCGCCTTATGTGTTGCGACGCATACGCAGAATAGAGGGGAGTTGGTAAGTGGACGCACGGCTGTGCAGTCGGGGCTGTCTCGCTGCGAGCCGTCTAGAGGGGAGAGCGTGCGGTGCCGCCTGAGAATAATATTGTAATAGTAAATAATCATTTGGTGGTTTTGATACTTTAGATGCTACCCAGAACCTTCCGTTAGGTCGCGCGCAGTCGATGCCCGTGACTCCTACTAGAGGTCGGAGGGCAAAAGAAAACTCGAGGTCTATACAGAAGTTATATTGGATAAGATCCGGTCTAAAGCATTGAGTCGTATTAAGAGGCAGTCGTATCTAGATCTTTGACTCATAAGGCTATTGATAGCAGCAGCGCTTGTTTCTCAGTCGTTTGGGAGGTTGTGGCGTGTTTTGGCGCCGCTTAGTTTTATCATAGTGAATGTTAATCAGGTGAGGACCGAAAGGAAATGCAAAAGTACTCCGGAGGAATTTCAAGTGGGATGACCGTTCGAAGCGTGAAATACGGCTTGGTAGCTCTGAATAACCGCAATAGCACGCAATAGCTTGTCAGGATAGACTGCAAAAACAAAACAGTGTACGCACATTTTTACAAAATGGACCCCATCTCGACCCGGCTGGCCCACTTAAAAATCATTCGACCCGTCGTCGCGTGCGTCTTCGGGGACGGTCTTCTCTTCAGGAGTCGGCGTTGGTAAGCATGGCATGTGCAGTATCGGTGTAGACGACGGTGAGGGCAGTGTCCTAGTCGGCGTTGGCGAGGGTGGCGATATAAGCATCGCACGGGTTGCCTACGGAGAGAGACATCGCAGAATTAAGTGTCCTCCAAGGATGCGGGTTTCATCCACTCATTCGTTATTGCACTTTGCTTGCCAATTGGCGTCCGCGGTAAAATATCTCTCCGAACGACCCACGCCGGATACCACATCCGAATACCCAAGTGCAAGTGCGAAGGTCAGCAGTTACCAAACACGGTCTGGTGACGTCGAACAGCTTAACTGAATGAAGGAGGCTCAGGTGGTCGACCGCAGGCGAGACGACGAGTCCTAGACGGTAGCCCTTTACCAGACGACTCGGCCTTTGCAGCGCTCGGGGGGGGGGGGGGGGTCAGAGATTCTCCGAGAATTCGGAGAGACACGTTCACCGGAAACAACTTCAAGTGAAGAACGGCTAATGTCGAACTCTATCATGTCATTGCGGTTCGAATGCGGCGCAGCCAGCGGCGCTGCCAGGCACCACGATGTGCCGCTCGTCCTTCCGTTGGCATCAACCATTGGTATCATAATACGATATCATCTTCCGTTGGTATCATGATTCGGCAGGGCGGCACGTCACGGTGCGAACGTGGCGAGCTCTGCGTCTTCATTTAGTCGTGCGACGAGAACGATCCAAACAGCGCGCCTGAATAGGAGCCAATCGCCGCCGATAAGCCAGAGTGAGACGCCCAGCCTTCGACGAATGCTTGACTAATCGCGAATGCGACAAAAATGTGTCGTTACGAGGAATCGCGCCAAGCTTTCGTGCGAAGCCATCGACGACAGAAACTATAGATGTACATTAATGTCCTTCGGAAGATGAGAGTGGACCAACCTCGTGTAGGAGCAAGCAAAATGCAGCTATTTGAAAGCAGATTTGAAGGCAGCCTGTGTGATTGGTATGAAGCGGTCCGAAGAGAAATCGATGTTGATGTCGGTGGTGAATGTGTTCAGTACGCGACGTGTCAGAACTTAGAAAGAACTAGAGAAAAATCTCCGGCCGGACACCTGCTTAGTATTTTCAGATTTTTGGAGTCACCAATTGAGTGCCTATGAAATGCATTAATTCGTTGAGGCTTTCATACTTCGTTAAAGGCTGAATCGGCCTACAATTACTATGCCAGGTCGGATACAGGAGACGGTTTGCCGATAAGCAAAGCTGTAAATGCATAGGCTTAGTTATTTGTTTGGAGGCACGAAATTAAGAAATGCTGGACGCACGGGTTAATGTGCTGATAATGATAGTGATAGGAAATTTGTGCAGCACCCTCAGCGAACTTGATCTCTCTCTTCTCTAGCCAAATGACATTCGCTGTAAGACAAGCAAGGTATCGTGGTTACAGATGTTGTGCACACCGTCAGCACGCATAAGCACGTAACCGAGACTACGGTAGCCTATTCCCGTTAGGATTTTCCTAGTCAGTGATGCCAGATCTTTGCCGCCGCGGATGGTTCTCTGCACAGCGTCGGGAGGGTTATCGGCTTGATATGCAACACCTTAATATAATGTAGACCCTCGCGCTGCACGTGAGGGAGTGATAAATACTACGGGCAGAATCCTAGGCACAGCAAGACTACGCGCGATAACGCCGAAAGCTCGTGTGTTGGCCAACCTGTTTCCATAGTCACGGCACTACATCGGCATTGCTCCAAGCGTACGCCGTCAAAAGTCCGACTGGCTTCGTAGCTGCTTTTACCGTTGGGGTACACGTCCACACTCGTCGAGAACTTCCGCCAAAAACACTTGTGCCAAGGCGCCAGTCTATGTCTACGTCTTCTAGGGGCCGGCTGGGTGACGCCTACTTCAATGTATCAAATGTCACCAACCCCGGCCACAGACTCTTAGTACGGTACATATGTCACCATCTGGGAAAGATGAGTCCTCGTATCTGCAACAGTCATCTCTTGTGCTTGTTGTCGGTTTCGCACCGCTGAGAGCCAGCCAATTTTTTAAGATTGCCGTACTCCGAGAGTGTCCTCTCGCGTTGAGAAAGCAGGCATTGTTGTTTCCCTCATCCCCGTTGCATAATGTGCTGAGGGCTCCCAGTTATTCTGTATAGTTCCCTTGTTAATGCTGGTGGATTCAATATTGTTAAAAAGAGCTTTAGTCAAACATCAGCTCGCCTTGCTATCCCAGCGACAGCGACCTGACCAGTGGGCGACGTAGCTGGAACTGGTGGGCTGGGCGGGAAGTAGCCTACCCTCCTAGTTTCGGCTACACGTCAACATATTTTCAATGCTTCGCCGTGCAGTGTCCGACGTCATCTTGCCGCTGCAAAAAATCCATTAGGTAGCCTAGAAATGAATCGTTTAACTGCATTTTTCTCGTGCAGGCTGGGTCGGTGTCGGCGGCAATGACGGTACCTGCGAAGCCGGCAGAAGTAGGCTCTTGCACGTGTGATATCGCATCGCATTGTTTTAGCTTTCCCACAGCGATATTCGACTTCCATTTCGTGCTCCTGTAACTCCGCAGGCCACTTAGCTAAGCACCACGACACGTGACTTACCTTTAGAAGCCACACTAAGGGCAGGGGCCAGTCAGCAAAAGAACCGGTGACAATTAAGGTACCCTCGGAAGCAGTGCACTGCTGCTACGACGGCCAGAGCCTCACCGTAACTGTAGAGTAATTATTAATGGTTTGCATGGAATTAATAAATTTTTAATTATTATTATTATTATTCCACCAGAGGCTAATAAGTGACTCAGATAATGCCCTTAGTCCTCCGAAATTGGCATTTTGAGGATTTGATCTTGAGAGCACTAGCCCTTATCCTATTAAGATCTTTCCTCAATCGGATTAGACACTCATAGATGCTTTCGACCAGACCAAAATATCATCAATGTAAACCATGCAAGCAGACAGTCCATTGGTGATCCAATAAGACACAGTCCATGGCTCGTTGGAACATACCTGGGGCGTTGCATAGTCCAAAACTTATCTTCCTAAATTGACACAGCTCGTAGTAAGTCCCGATTGCAATCTTTGCCTCATCCTCAGCCTGCATCGATATCTGTCAATACCCTGGTGCTAGGTCAAGGGCGCTGAAGTAGTCTGCAGCCACTAATAATAATAATATAATAATAATACATTTGATATAGCACCCTCAGAGAAATATATCTCTTTCTAGGCACTTTACATTTGCGTAAAGGAAGCACGATCGAATGGTCAGTGGCCGCATGCTTAACAACTAACAGTTAACGAGCTGTGTCTGGCCGAGATACTGGGTAACTATCCACGACGGTGACAGAGTTAAGCCACCTATAGTATACGCAAACAAACAAGATACAATCTTTCTTTTACCCCAGCGCCTCGGCCCGTGGGCTGCATGACTTGAAATGTGAAATGCACGAGAGTCGATCTTCGCCGACTTTACTTCTCTAACACCGTATACTCCGGTGGCTGTCTCTCTCTGAACCTCTGCTCCAGACTCCGAACTAGAAGCAGCCTACCAATACGAATACCTAGCTTAAGTCGGACCGAGTGATAGCCGGTATTAATCAGTCGGAGTTGGACCCAGTCCGCGATATTACTATGGCCCTAGCTGCCACCAGACCCATCCATACCCGAACCTATTTCATCCCTACTAGTCCCCCTCCGTTGGGCTCGAAGAGCCACTCGAGTGTATATCGTTTACATCACGGAAAATGTCAGTAACTGCTTGAACTTGGGTGCAATATTACTGTTTCCTAGCACAATCAATCTTACTGTATTTTAGCACACGTCCGCGGAACTCAGGTTAGACGCAAGAGCGATCTGCCCCTCACATTAGTCGTACAAGTCATGATAGTAGCCATAGCTTTCTCGCTGTCCAGAGTCAGCGGCGAAAGTTATCTGAGGAAATTTGTCGCTAGTAGTCCTAGGAATGACCAGCCTCCGGCCACATTCACTCCGTCCTTCCTCGAAAACGCATTAACGCGAGTACTAGAAATTATCTTGTGACATTGCACTTCGGGGGACATTCCGTAACGCCCACCCGAGCTAAGGCTTACCACCGAGCGGACATCAACCGCCCTTAAAGTGCTTAAAACGGGCATATCTGTTGCATTTTACCACCACGAACGTTCTTGACTATCTCAGTAAGTACTGTTTTTAAGGATCAGATTAAGGTTACTGATTTAGAATTAGATCATTTGCTCATGTGTTTAAACCACTAACAAAATAGAACTGCAAACGGTGACATAAAGCGCTTTGGACGCCTTTGGTACATGGGCAGAACGCTCTTTTAAAACGATAAGCAAACATCCCCTGACTTGACCACATTTAAAAAGAACTTAAAAACACCTATTTAGGACAGCATTTAGTTGGTCCCTGTGATTCGCCCGGCATGTGCTTATGTGTGCTGACACTGTGCATGCTGCCACTAACCACATTTGCATGCTGACCCTGTGCATGTCACCCCTAACCATGTTATTCATTTTGTTTGTTTATCAAGCATGATATTACTCACCATTTAATCGCATTTCCCTTTGCAACAAATGTAAAGCGCCTAGAAAGAGATTGAGTTCTGAGGGTGCTTTATCAAGTGCATTATTATTATTATTATTATTAAATGATACATTGATTACAGTAACGTGGCAATTGCCAAATTTACAACAGGCAAGCCTCGCTGCAAGGTTTTGCATCAATTTCTTTTTATTCAGTCATGAGTGAGCGATTAAAGTCTTCACTGGATTTAGTAAATGTACGGAGAAATTTGGCAACGGTATTCTTACCTAAGGAATAAAGAATTGCTTAGAATTTTAGCAATGGTTCGTAGCTGAACGCTGGCAGGCTACGGGAAGTGGCAGCGTGTCTTTCGGGCACGTATTTGGCAGAAAATTCTTCAGATATTCTCAGTGATTCGATGAAGCAGCATCTACTAGAGGGCACTAGTCAGCACCGGGCGGTCGTAGTCGGTGCAAGCACAGATTCGTTGATGCACTTCGTGGAGTATTTTCTGCCGGTTGCTCGGGCCGCTGCGAATTGTATAGGAAGTATCGGCAAACAATTTTTCGAAGCGATTTAGATGTTTATGCACGACAAGTGATATATAGCCGAACAGCTGCATCAAATAGCAGCAGACGTGAATATTCGAGCTCTTAACAAGGAATCTGCTATGTTTCGGCAATGCTTTCGACGTTCACCGCGTGTTTGGAGAGCAGCGTATACAGCAGTTCGCGAGTTCATCTTGATTAGCACACCGATCAGCGTCAGCAGCAGGCACTGCATGAAGCAGTGGTGCCTGCCCGATCGACTTTCGCTATGCACACGAGTTGTGCTTGGGAGTTGGCAGCAGCAGCAGCAGCGGTTGGTACCCCCCCCCCCCACTCGTGCCATCACTGCTTGATGCTGAATAGAGAAAGAGCCCAAGAAGCTGCTCGGTCAGTCTTACGGCCACCAGGAGTTAGCCCCTCCCTGCCTGAAGCCAGCAAGCCCGTGATCGGTGTGAATCCACGCTTCTCATCAATCTGCACTGGTTTCCCATCGAGTATCCTACTTACCTAAGGTGTTGTCAATTGATTTTAGGTTCTCCAGCTGCTACGGCTTCTGAATTTCTTTCCAGTCAGGCAGCAGTGGCAATGCAGCTATGGCAACGCTCGTTTGACTCAGGTCGTTTAGTCATGCCTCGAACGAACCTAAAATTACTTGGTGACCGTACCTTCAGTCGCTATTTTCCCATAGAGCGGAATGCTTAAACGAGAGTTCTAAGTGCACGTGCACTAGTAGTGCCCAAGTAGTGCCTAGTGTGCAGGATCCCACTAGAGGACTAGTTGCTGTTTTGTTTAATTTCTAGCAACGCAAGATGCCGTCAATGTAAGGTCAGCATTACCAAATGCTACCAAGAATGGAAATAAAACAACCACCAGCAAAAGAACAGAACAGACGCAGGTGGAAACAGATCCCACATCCAAGATGGTCGCTGCAACCCTGCAGGTGACCGCCGACAAGAAGTAGAGGAATTCAGCAGCCTGAAATTCGGCAGCAGACATTGTCGTGGTGAGTGAACGCCTCTTGCGTGCACCACGTGCATGCGTGTGTGTGTGTGTGTGTGTGTGTGTCGTGTGTGAGAGAGAGAGTGTGTGTGTGTGTATCCGTCGCAGAATGACCTATTGCTGAACGGCAATCCCCCCATCTGCCCAGATCTCAGCAGGCGAACCACCGGACGTGCTATCGGTGACCAATATCGAAGCAGCAATTCGAACCGACGTAGCCGGCGATGCAAGAGCGGTACGAGAGAGAACAGTGAGGACTTCGAAGGAAAGGGAAGATATGTTGTTGGGAAAGGAATGTTGTGTGTGCTTACTGCCTCTGCTGCTTTTGTAATTAGTGCAGTGTCTGCCATTAATGTGGGCCCCACCTGCTGCAGGTAGTTGGCTAGTTGATTTGGTGAAGTGTCTGCCCTTTGGCGTAGGGGATGTTGCCCACCGAAGCTGCATTTCCCCATATGCGGTGAGGCAGCCAGCTCGCCGATATGTATGCATGAGAGAATAAATTGAGTCTCGTTAACAGCTCACGTCCATGTTTGTGCCTCCGTGAGACTGCACAAGAACTGCCACCGCCACCACAGGAGCCACAGCAATACAACACGGTCATCCGGCTTCAGCGAGCGAGCCATCCACTCGCACCTTCGGTAGATATAGTGCTGTAAGTATGGCACGGCGATCGAAAACTACTCGGTGTCGAGATTATGTTGCAGTCCACACAACAACACTGCAGAAAAGCAGCAGGCAGTAGAAATGCCGTGGCAGGAGCTAGAGACAGACAACTCAACAAAACCAGTAGCCGTGAGGGGCACTAGCCAATGAAGATGTATGAATATGGCTGCGAGGGCAGACACTCCCAAGCATACAACGTGCGTTGTCTCGGTAATCAAAAAGTATCGCAACACGAGCACGACACCCAAGCATAATTGTAGCACCATGTAACCAACCAACGGAAGTAAGGAATTGCAGGGGGGTTGGACGATAAAACGCTGCCACCGCCGTGATGGTGAACTCAGTGAGACCAGCAGCAGTGGTGGTTCAAACATGTTTCATTCAGTTCACCAATGAAAGGTATACACATGCGTCCCAAGGTTCACCAATGAACGGCCGCTATCTCGAGCTTGGGGAATATACTTGCACAGAGGACACGTAGCGTTTGTGTCGACGGCAGACTGACTTATATCACAGGTAAAAAGTACATCGTCCAATGCTGACAGCAGAGACGGCCACATCGGTTTCCCTCTCACACTGTAGCTGCCATCAACAAATGGGTCAAAGGAGCCAAACAAACAGCCTGCCTTATGAATGCAGAAGGCCGGAAGGATCCAGAATGCCTGGCATGCCACCGTGTGACCGTGAGCCAACCACAATTGGACTAGGACGAGAGTGGCAGCAGCGGTCTACAGCGTGGTTTCGGCTGCAGCTTCTTCACGCCGTCACGATGACTTCCAGTTCAGCGTGAGGAGCAGAACAAAGGAGACGGCGCTCAGTGCCGAGCAGACACTGAACACGGCCAGCAAGCTGGGCAGATGGTCTGACAATATCGCGCCGATGACGCTGGCCACGATCTGAAAGCAGAAAGAAACGGCCACTCGAACCAGCACAGCAGCCCCATTTATTGCCTGCGCCAGGTGCCGGGCAGCCATGTCTGGCAGGCCAACTGACGAGGCTACTTGACAGCATGCGCTGACAGCACAAATGTCATGCGAATGTGCGCAACCCTGTCTGCAACTATCACGGAGATGCATGACCGAAGTGGCTGCTGAGCTGAAGAATCTACATGCGAACCCCAAGCCTGAACGGTTTTCGGCGTGGCCGCACGGTCACGTGTTTCTGTACCAGCCGATGCACTTCCCACCCAATAGGCGTGCTACATACACACCTACACGCAATCGTATCCTTGCCGCACTTTTGTTACTTACTGCTTGTCTGCCGACGTGTGCGGACGATATCCACTACCTCTCTCTTATCGCCTCATGTTCCGGAGAAGCATACCCGACGGCTACCTCTTTACAGCGCCTCTTTCACGACTTCACGAATCATATGTGCCGTCGTCCACATCCGCATACGTGAGGGCTTCTTCAAATGGTCTCTTTACCCCCCCCCCCCCCGTGCTGCAGCGCCTCGCACACGAGCCTCTGAGCTCTGATGATTGGCCAGCGCTTGGCTCCTGAATGCTGAATGGTCTGCCTTTGATGTGGTTTGGCTCGCCAGTGATGTGGCTTGGCTTGCCTTAGATCTATTGGGCTGCTTCCCGGAAGGAAGGGGGATCGAGCAGACCAGGAATTCGAGTTGGGATGCGGGATGCAGGTGGTCGTGAGCCTTCAATTAATTACCTACACGAAGACTGGATGGTTTGTGGGCTGTGGGTGGAACCATGCGATGGTAATGCCACGCCGAGGCCTAAGGGTCGAACGGCTCTTTCGCTAGTCCGGGCATGCTAAATTGAAGTAAGCAACGGCTTTTGGCCGGTGGTCGTGTGCATCCAGAACGCAGATGCTATGCAGCATTCAGAGCAGGGGCAGTCCAACGCAAAGATGGCATCCGAACGCTGGGTGGCCTACGCAGACAGAAAAAATGTACCAGTGGATGGTTCAGAGCGCTCCTGTAAATCACAAGTAAAGAGCAAGGAAAATGTACTCCCTGTGAACGCCCGGGCAGGCCTGAGCAATATCCTAGGAACAAGTGTCAAGCCGCTGCTTTGCAGGCATCAGCTGCCTGAAGCCAGCAACGGCTCACCGCGGCCAGCACCGAGGTCGGCCGATGCAGTTCAACGAGCAGTTTTGCTACAACAAGCAGAGCAAGCGGCGCATCGTGGCAGACCAAGTGGAGAGAGCAGCTGCGGACACAGGCGGACGCCTACCGTGCCAAGGGAAAGCATGCCATAGTTGATGGCAAAGTGCTCCTGGCCGAACTTTTCGGTGATGGCAATCGGAAACAACGAGTAATTTCCGGAGTAGCACAAAAATATGAGACACACCCAAGCGTAGAACATCTCCTTGGCCGCGTACTGGGTGAAGAACAGCGTCGCCATGAGCACGGTCATCGACCCACTCAAGCCGAGCATGGCGGCCTGCAAAGTGCGAGCGGAAAACGGCGGCTCACGCACACTGAGCAGCAGTGAGTCAGTGACACATCTAGCGTGTATAGCATCGCTGCATTCGGTCTAGCAACCAGAGCGTGCGCTTGGTCAAGAGAAAAGCGCACGCAGAATGGATCCACCGCAACAGGCTCTCACAGGCTACGTTCATATGCCGATGTTCACGGCACAGCAAGAGCATGCTCTAACAGAGCCAGCTCTCTGCTCCACTCTCTGTAGGAGGGGGCGAGGTGAGCAAGAACTGCTGGAGCACAGATGCATACGTGCACCGGATGCACGGCAAAGCCTGATGAGGCACTCACTCAGGGGCATGCTCGTGCAAGGTGCGCGAAAGTGGCGCCAGGCCGCTGGAGATGCATGCGCCAGGCGCACGCTGGCCGGCAAAGCTTCGATGAGGCTCGAACCTTGAACGAGAACCTGTCAGCCAAGAGTCCCCAGAGAATGCGACCGCTGGCGTTGAAGCCGGCGGCCAACGTGCCTAGCCAGGTGAGTGCGTGGTCGTCGGCCACAAAGCTCAGACCGAACGCCTTGTACAGGGTGGACACGAGCATTGTCACAAGCTGATCGCACGTGTACATAACACAGAGCGTGACAAACATCCTTGTACGAATCATCTGTAAGGGCATCATGCTTGTGGTGGCGTCACTGGGGCTGCTGTCGTGGCTGTTGGTACCACACCGGTCATTCGTGCACTCATAGCTGGAACAAAGCCGATGATGGGTAACTAAATCAATTAGATATATAAAAAGGTGCAACATGCGCATGCAGTTCAAGCTAGTACTATCATGCATTCCAACGAGTATCTTAGCTTTGAGTGCCACTGCAGTAAGGTGCTAGCTTCCACTGTGCCGACCAGTCAGGAAGGTAATTAATAATAATATCAGATCCAAAGGCTGATAAGGAAGTATTTCCAAACGGCAGAACCGGAAGAGCAGGAAGAGAACGAAAGGGTTTAAAGTGTCAGCTGCTTGACTGGTAGCCAGTCAGACATCTTATAGAACACGTAGCAACAGCAAGCAGTTCTTTTAAGTCTGAAAACACGACGTGGGAAGAGAAGAAACCACCAGCCAAGGCACCGAGCCAAATCAGGACTAGCAGTGGCAGACCATGGCAGGCACGATCCTGCAGCTAGACAGCTTACTCCGATGCCTTGCCACAGGCGTCGCTGGCCGCCTTTATAGATGTGCTTTCCGTGTGCGAGCTCCCCTCAGGCTACAACGCCACCGATACGGGCATACGAATGCCAAGCAGTCGCTGCGTATCAACTGAAGTCACCCTTGACATCCTAACGTTTGCGAGAGATAGAGGAGGCAGGCATCCCATGCACACGGGTCTGCCTGCGTGTCCCATCAGCGGTAGGAAGTCTCAGCACCACTGCAGCACAGCAGTAGTTGCTGGTCACTTCGAGTGTGGTCGCTCCCTCGTCCTTCATAGTCGTACGATGCCCCGATTGATTCTGCATGCGATGCTCACCTCGTCGGAGGTCGGTGAGAAAAGCAGCAGGCTGCCAACGATCTGCATGCAGAGGTTGATACCGCCCAGCACCAGGAACACGCCTGGGACTCGGTCCAAAATAGAAGCTTCGTTGAAGTACCTAGCAGAAGCAAACGGATCTGAGCGTCGATCATCGCCTAAAACACAGCGCTGCCTTGACATAAAGGTAAAGTAAGGGTCAGCTGATTAGGCAGCCTGCAGCAGCAGCAGCAGACCTGTAGTGGCTCTTCACAGCCCTCGAAATCCACAGACAGTAGGAATTTCCCGAGGCACGTGAAGAAGTATCCTCCCTCCACCCCCACTGCACCGCAAAGAGCAGAGGCAGCAGCAACCAGCGAGGCATCTTAGCCTTAGCTGAAAGACAATTATCTGCAGGAGCTGATCCAGTGAGTTGAGGGCTCGATCTGCTACGACTGCTGCCAAGGTCGGCCAGCAAGATCATCCGTGTCTGCTCGCCCTCTCTTTCTGCTTCACTCACTGCCACTGGCCCACGGATCTCTGCATCCAGGCACCCGGCTGGGTGGAATGCACAGAGCATCAAGGACTGGGAGCCAGAAGCATTGAGCTGTCTGGGTGCCTGAGATGCCTGGGTCAACTTATCACACAATTTCTGCCGACGGTAGGGCTCAGTTACGTCGGAAAGGCTCTGCCTAAGTCTAGACGCTCAAATCAGCTGGCTCGGTTAAACTGGCCGCGTGAAACTCTATGAAGCTGCAGTTTGGTCGGCCAAAAAAATGGTGTCTGGCAGGCACCTGAAACAGCTGCACCGCTCGGCATGATGAATCGACCTGCCACCTCTTGGTCAATCGTTTAAGTCCTATACAAAAGGATAGTAGTAGGTATAATCCGTACGAGGCGATGCGTCACAAAACACACACTCGGGCAATAAAAAACAGTCCTGAATAAGATGCAAAGTGCAAACGTCTTCGAGGCATGTATTCCGCAGCATAAAGGGCAGCAGAGAAAGAGAGAGAGAGAGAGAGACAGAGAGGGATAGAGAGGGACAGAGAGGGATAGAGAGGGACATGCAAGCTTTGAATGCCACAGGAGCTGAAACCAGAATTGCTACAGCCAACCGATTGGTAGCTCATTTGAAAGTCCTGTTTACCCATAGGCAGCATTCAGAACAATCAATTGATCACTCACTTCTGAAAAAAATCCACATGCCACGATAAACGATAGGCTTATGCAGGCCTTGCATTGCAAAGTGCAGACGTAGTCAGTCACATGGGTCACATTCGTTATCCAGTTGCTAGCCAAAAATGTCACAAACTCTTCACGGTGCCGTGGCAGGGATGGGGATCTTGAAGTCGATTCAATTCTTGGATGCATGATGGGGATCGAGTGAAGCTCACACAGAAGCGGAGTGTGGAGCCAGTCTGTCTGTGTCCTGCCTCGGCGAGCCCCGATTCTGGCAATGGCAATCTGCTGAAACAGGGGCTCACTTGACAGTGGAGGCGATCGTCCAATGACAAGTCACTTTTGGAACTGCACGCCTAGTCTAGGGGCAGACGTCACCTGGGTGATGGCAGGCGAGTAAACAAGAATTACACGACGACGTAGAAAAGAGCCAAGGGCACTGGCAGTGATGCAATGAATAAGTGGGATTAAACATGAGACTCGTTATTTGAAAAATGTGCAGCCGGATGCACGGGTGAGCCACGTAGGCCGAAGAGCACGTTTGAGCTGTCAGCATCACCTACATCGTAGTCAAGTGGCACAGCCACACCCAACCCACAATGCTAGAAAAACTCATTAGCATCCCTCCTACTCCCCCTCCGTAAAAGTGCACCGACAGCACCAGCAGCTCGAACTCAAAACTTCTGCAGCCAGAAACTTGTATTAATTCGCTTTGCCGCCAGCGTAGCTTGGAAAACTTTATATTCTTTATATTCTCAGCTTTCATTCTTCACGATTTATTGCTTCTTTTTTCTCTCACACGAGCGACGAGATCACAAAATAGGACACAACAAATGCAGCATTTCCAAGCAGAGTGCAGACGTTAAGGAGGCCCTGGCCACTGCCGACAATAAATCTCGAACTACTGCGAAGTCAGCCAAGCCAGCAAGGCTAGGTGCCCGGTGTAGCCAGCCGGTAGCCAGCTAGGTGCCTGGTCACTGTGGCCAAAAACCTACTGGCAACCAGTGCAGCAATAAAAACTTGATGCCAGGTCCAAACCAAGGACACTGAGTCCATTCTATACGCCTGGCCCACGAATTACCAAATGGTCAATGGACTGTGAGGCTTAATACTCATGCGTTGGCCACTTTATGGCCCTCTGATGTCTACTTCTTGACTAGCCGCCGAGTTATGATCTTCAATGTAGGCCACTACCCTTTGACGTATGTTTATGACCGGGCCGTTTGATGCGTATTGATAGGGATGAGGATATGAGGGCAGAGGGAGAAAAAGCATGCCCCTCCCCCACCCCACCAGAACAGGTGAGTGAGTTCATGCTACTGTGACGAGGTCACAGGTGCTGCAGGTGCAGCAAATCAGAGCACGTGCCCAGAAGCAGCATCGACCGAGCCGCCGCAGAGGCAGGCAGACGCCGAGGCAGAGAGCTAGAAGCGATCAGTCGGCCGTGCGAATGAGGCTGCCTGCTCACCTGATCACGTGTGGCAATGTTCGGTGATCACGTGAGCGTCTGCAACCCTCGTTGGACTTTGAGCGCAAGAGAGGGACTTCGAAACTACAGTGGGGCACGCACTCACGTCTCGCTGGATCCCTGCAGATCTGTGGCGTTCAAGTATGTCGCGTTCACTGGAGACAGATTCTCGGGGTTCACGTAGGCAGACTGCACCTGATTAAAGATGAACGCTCCACCGCCAAAGCCGGTCACGATGAGTCCCGACGCGAGGCCTCTTCTCTTGGGCATCCACTGGAAGACAAGTGCGCATGCACACACTAATGGTGAAGCCGGCTGTTGGCGGCCCACCGAACGGCACACAAGGTTGCTGTGCAACGACCAAAATGAGCCTAAATGAAAAAAGCCATGCATGCAGCAGTATCGCATAAGGATGACTGTGGCACACACGACTTGTGGCAGTGACTGTGTCACACTCGAATGCAAGTCCTCCAAGAAGTGGATATTCAGTTGGATCAATGTGTTGCTTGCTGTTTCCTGTGTATGAAGCTTAGGAACATGCAGGTGAACTAAATGTCACCACAACTAGAGCTTCCGGTAATGCCCAGCACCAAGATATCACAAGGGTCAAACGCTAAAGTGTATTGCTTCTGAGTACCCTTTCACCCTTGTCCATTCACAGTTTCATGATTCCTCAAGTCAGCATCCTAGCAGCTCAAGGAGCACGACTCAAAGTGCAGCCTGGCAGTCTGATAAATGAAAGGGGGATCATCCTGAGATAACGAAAATGCACTGTGAAGCACTCTTCACTGAGTTAGGTTTAACGGTCAAAGATAATAATAAAAATTAACAATGTCAGTAAAAACGATGATAACACATTTGTTTAGCATCCTCAGAGAACTTAATCTCTTTCTAGGCACTCAACATATGCTGTAAAAGAAGCATGATCGAATGGTTAGTAATAGCATGCACAATGTCAAGAATATCATGGCTAGAGGTGACATACAAAGGGTCAGCATACAAAAGTTGTTAGGGTAAGCATGCACAGTGTCAGCTCGAACAAGCACATAAAGGACGAATCACAAGGATCTACTGAATGCTGTGACAAATAAATGTGTTTTAAGGTTCTTTTTAAATGTCGTTGCATCAGTGGATGTCGTGATGCCAGTTGGGATATTGAGCTCCATACTTTGGGAGCATACAAATTAAAGGCATGGTTTCCAAAGGATTTGAGGTTTGTACCTGGTTTAGCCAAGCGATTTGATTCAGAAAATCAGGTGTTACGATGCCTAGCTTGTTGGGGCAGTAGTTCTGATCGGTAGACTGAAGCCAGAGAATGAATGAACCTAAAAGTAAGTGACCGAACCTTGGAGCTGATATGCTGCTTGATTGAAAACCACTCCAGATCGGCAAGAAGTGATTGATGTGGCAATTATGATGCTCACGACTGACAAACTCAGGTGCAGAGTTTTGCACCAGCTGTAAACGCCTGATTGCACAGGCCGGTAGACCAGCAAGCAGCGAGTTACAGAAGTAAGACATGATGTCACAAATGCATGGACCAGTTTAGATGTGGTATCCCTGTTTAAACAAGTCCGAATTTTAGCAACGTTATGTAGCTGAAAGTAGGCAGACTTGACTGTGGAGCTGATGTGGTCGTCCAACGAGAGGTCACTTTGGAATGTGACCCCTAGATTTCAAGCTGATTCAACAGGAGATATGCTGGCAGAGCCGATGTTGATTGTTAGCCTTTCCAATTTCTGAATCACACTTGTTTTTCCCATAACTAATAAGTTGGTTTTATCAGCATTCAATTTAAGAGAATTTGCTGCCATCCATGTATGGATGTCATCGATACATGCAGCAAGGTAGTTGAGAGAATTCGACGTGCTGGAGGGCTGGGTGGGGTCAAAGCAAAGGTACACCTGACTGCAATACTGACTGATACTTCACACACATAACTGACTGACTGCAATGAATTAAATGCCTAGATACCACCGGTATAAGGAAGTGGGTCGGGATCGAACGATCCTGTTACTCGCTGATGTCGGCTTGAAGTTTAAAAGACAAAAGGGTAACGGTTTGAATCTAGAGACAAAATGCCCAAGGAATGTATAAGAACTGGAGTGCTGACATGAAATAGAACTGAGATGATGCAGCTCTGGCAAGCACACTAGTCTCTATTTAGCTAATGCACGACAATCTTTTCAGATCACACAGTTTTGTTTTGCTTTCTAACAAGCACCTAAAGTGAAGCGATAAGTAATTAAATTAAATTAAATTAATTATTAAAGTAAAGGTAAAGGTAAATTAAAGTAAAGCCAAACAGTCTTGTTTATATAGCAGCAGAAGAGCTGCTGCACTGGGAGGCTGTCACCCAGCTTGTACCCAGTTATCACCCAGCTTGTACCAGTTGTCACCCAGCTTGTACCCAGTTGTCACCCAGTTTGTACCCAGCTTGTCACCCAGCTTGTCACCCAGCTTGCCGTGGCAACAAAGGATTGCACGCTGAACGGCTCCAACACACGAGCAGGGCAGTAAGCACTTTTAGCAAACTGACAAACAGTCTGGTAAGACAGCGAGATGGGGTGTGTCTCACCGTTTTTCGGCAGCTAGCAGGGACAGCCAGTCCGCTTGAACTCAAGATCTGAGATCAGTCTGAGGATCTTCCAGTGACAGGGCCACTGATCCAAACTAACAGCTTAAGCCTTCAGTTCAAAGGATCTGCAGTGTCTTCGAAGAATTGTTAGTAACCAGCCAATTGAGCTAATTAAACTCTCGTGGAATCGCGGGAATATCATGGACGATTTGATCGGCACTAGCCTTTACGTACACGCAGTCTGACACGTACGTCTTTACGTACACACAGTCTGACACGTACGTCTTTACGTACACACAGTGATCTGACACGTACGCCTTTACGTACACACAGTGATCTGACAAAACGAAAGCAAGCTCTGAAAAGCTTCAGCTTTTGCAGAGTGATGCTGACGGTTTATACGTAACTTTAGTGTGTGAACGTCAAGTGTTTCGTTTGCAGAAAATGCAAAGCACCTGGAAAGAGATTGACTTGTCGGAGGGCGCTTTATCAAGTGTATTATCATTATTATTAAGTATTGTACTGGCTCGAAAAACGAGAGGGCCGGCGAAGGGTGGCATAGCAGGCCAGGCCGTGCTGGACTCACCTGTATGCTCACTTGTAACGGAGAGGCATAAGCAATGCCCATGCCGATGCCACACATTAAACCGAAGGTAACCAGACACCAGTAGAAGCTGGCCTGCACTGCGAAATAAGACAGTGCGAGTCCGCCACTGCAAAGACCCCGACTGAATAATCAGCAGATGCATCGCCATTTCACCTCTAATGATAATAATAATAATAATGATACATTTCTACATCTCAGCAACATTTGATACAGCGCCCTCAGAGAACTCGATCTCCTTCTAGGCGGTTAACAATTGGTGCAAAAGGAAGCACGATCGAATGGTTAGTGGGAGCATGCTCAATAAACGCAAGAATAACATGGTCTAACTCCAAAAAACGTCAAGACTAACAAGGCATTATTCGGAAGAGTGTCCCGTTGGGCTCAAAGCCTAAGCAGCTTTCAGTATGCACAAGATTGCCTACAGACTTCATCAAAGCAAGCAACACAGCGATCAAAGCAAACAAAGAACCATAGATAGAAACATAGCTGAGTCATTAGAAGGCAGTCAGGGAATAGTAATAATAATAATAATTAATACATTTGTATAGCGCACTCAGAGAGCTGCATCTCTTTCTAGGCCATTTACATTTATTTGCTGCATAAAGCATAACCAAGGAAGCAAAGGAATTGACAAGCAAGGACAGATGCCGGCAGACTCCGGCTCATATTTTAGAGAATGCGATCGACTGATTAGGTATCAGATCAACTGCAGCTCCCGGCCATTGTCCTCTCAAACCTCAGAGTAATTCCTCCAATCGCTGTAGTCCACCTGTGGCCTATCTTACTCTGAAGGAGCCCGCCGAAAAAAATCGATCCGCCAAACGCACTGTTGGCAACAGCGATACCCCAGACCGTATGGCGGTAACGAAGAGTACGCGGTCCCGATCTCAAGCGTGAGTAGGATACCACGTACGGAATTATGTTGCCTGCAAGAAAAAAGAGTGCGAGACTAGGCCGGCGACATAAGGAAATCCGGCGACAGAAATTCACGAAACAGCCTCGGGCACCACTGCTTTTACGGCGGGCACAGTACGAAAGCTCGAGCTACTTGAACGTGGGCTGGAACGCAGTAATTGCGACCTGCGAGGCCGAGCCGACGACAAACTCCCGTCGAAACCAGCTATGGATCTAGGGATATAGCTATGGATCTAGGGATATAGCTATGGATCTAGGGCGCCAGCTGCTTTGCTTACCATAAGTGAGCAACGTCCCTAGAGAAAGGTGAACCAGTAAGCCACCAACCACGGCAGATATGTGCCTGACCCATTTATTCACCAGCAGCTTTCTCCGGGCCGCGTCGTCGGCAGGGAGCATTTTCAGCATGTGGCGGTAAATGACGCGGCGGCTCTCTCGGAGGCGCCTCGTCGTGGCTGCATCGCATCGTGCTGCGCCAGCTACCATTCCATTTCCTAGAATGCTTATGGCAATCTCGTAGCCATGGCGCCCATTCGCCATCGACGCCGTCGAGAGATCGAGCTCAGATCGATATCGCAGTCGATATCTGTAACTCCGAAACGCGATGCTTTGAGGGAAGCGAAAACTCACTATAATCAGAGCGTATATTAAACCAGATGGTGGACAGTGTGATTAAGGGAATAGTGTCGAGGTCTTTTCTAGGTCTCTCGACCTTTATGCTATTAATAACACCGCTTACTTTATAGTGTAAGGCCGAAGGCTCGGCTGAGGAGGCGTAACCTACGTCGCTTGCCAAGCCGTGTGGCCAATTGCCGTATCGAGTCGGTGCGCATCTGCGCGAAGTAAGAGGTGGCCGCGCGAAAGAGCGCTTCTTCTAGCGCCCGCCAACCTGCTTACCGTTGCGAAGGGGTCGTGAGCTCGTGGCGTGCGTTGGAAAGGGATACACACACGAGTAGGAGATTTTACCGAGCTCTATTCGCAAGCGCACGACGTCACTGCGAGTCCAGCTCTCAGTTTTATCCTCCGCACTCCTCGTAGGCTCTCAAAGAAACAAGCACTCTCGCGGAGGAAATAGCTCCCTCGCCCACTTAGGCCACCTGTGTCTTCGCGGTTATAACACAGCTGGGTGCCGAAAGCAACAGTTTGTTGTGGGCCTGTTGTGAGAGCTCCCGAAGCCCGAATACAATAAGATACCCTAGGCCTGCGTCGCTAGCGATGGTCCCGATGACACCCGAAGGCGGACCGCTGCGGCACCCCAAGATATGAGCAGCTAGCTGAGTAGCCGTCAGAACATAACCGAGAAATTGCACTTAGCTGTTCGTCGCCGTAGGTTTTACTCTCGCGCTCTCGAGGCGTAGTCTCGCATCGACTACCGAAGCTGCAGCCCGTCTCATTTATTCTCTTTACTCTCTTTATTCGTCTATTTATCAGTCGTCTCGTTTATTCTCTCTCTCTCTCTCTCTCTCTCTCTCTCTCCACTCTTAACCTTGACCGTGGCTGCTACTTTGTCGGACCCCCGCGCTCTTGGTGTCCGTCCTCAGGCCTATTCCCTTCCGCCTGTAATTATTAGATCCTGCACCAGCTTGCCATCCTTTTGCTCTTTCTCTAATGGAGTACAGTAGTCGGTCCTTGACCTTTGACCCTGACCGCATTGCGCGACCAAAGCTCCGTGCTAACCTGAGCGGATTTCGCTGTCAAACTGATACCTCGCTCCGCTCCCGGTTAACAAATGTGTCTCCTACCCAATTCCACTTGGCTAGTCCGCCCGCTACGGGTTGCTCTTGGTGTCATAGTCCGACCCGTTAAGGCAAGGGCAAGTATCGCGGCTAACCTGAGAGCTGCCCCAGTGCACGTCTATAGTGGGAAAGGACCCAAATAGACGGAGGGGCCCGGACAACAGGTATCTAAACCCTAACCGAAGAAGTAGTATTTCACCTCCACCTTCGCAAAGGCAGAACACCTCCACCTTCGCAAAGGCAAGACCCCGCCTCGGACCCTAACTCCTGACCGGAAAACTGGGGCTTCGCTTCCACCGTTGCAAAGGCAGGAACGCTGAGAGTGGTTCCGCCGACGACGGCAATCCCTCCCTACACTGCACCTGACTAACTGTAGTTTGCACCCGCAAATCTCTACACTGGGGCCACGAGTGCACACGCCAACATAAAAATGCGAGCCGCTGGCGAAATACGACCGCATTCGGTGGCGCTCGCCGGATGCGTTCCTTTCGCAACGACTCGCTCCGTCCCGCCTGTCACTGGCTAACAACCCGCTCAACTCCTCCCTCGCTTTGAGAGAAAACCAGTCCGGCAAGCAGCCGGCGACAGTGTCGAAACGGAGCAGAAATCGAAGAGCGAGCGTCGCCTCTTAGATAACTAGAGCTTTGCGGTATTGGGGTCGGCACCGCGGTACGGCACGATTACGGTCAGGAATTCATACCGTCACTCAACTACCGGATGTGCAATCCCGCCCAGCTTGAATGCTGAAACGGCTTCAGACGATTCTTTTTGGACACGTTATGACCGAAGTCGTGACAGGACAATCGTTAGCAGACCAACTCCACAGGCCGAACCACCACAGCCGGTCCCAGAGCTTCGCGGCTCTCGCTTACGCCCTTCCTATCTCACCACACGGCTGCTCCCCTCTGGCTCGCTGTTCGAGGACACAGGTGTTTTTCCCGCCGAGCACCTCTCGTACACCCAAAAATGGAGTCGTGATAGCGCCGTGCTGCAATAGCGCTGACCATGGTTATGGCTGGCGGTCACTCTAAGTGCATCTATTTACATCCTCTCGGGGCCTCGCAGTCACGTGACGGAATTCCGTACTCTCAATTGAGATCTCGCGCGGTCTGACGATCCGGAGAAGGCGCGGAATATGGCTCGGGAGTTCTGAACTCCAGCGACAACATTCTTATGAAAATGGCACGGCGCTCGTCAGGGTCTACCCCCGGTCTTGCAGCGAACGGTTCGCGTGTTCGTTGCAAGACGAATCTCATCGAGTCGGAAATATTGAAAGTGAATGATGAGGTATGATAATGATTTATTTATTTAATTGATTTATTCATTAAATATAAAATTATAATTAACACAATATATCCTATATTATAATATGATATTATATATAATAATATAAAACTATATAGTATATAATTATAATATGTTGATACATCATAATATTTTATCATTTAACTTGTTGATTTATTAAATATATTTATAATAATGAGTAATTGATGGGGCACGCTTCGTCGGCTTAGGATTGTGGGCCTCTGTCGGGCATGGCGTGAAGTTGGCGTTTTCTCTACCGAAGAGGTCTTGTGCGGCGTCCCAGGTGGCGTCGATAAGGGTGGCAAAGATGTGGGAGGCATTTAAAGCAGCTCAACGATCGGAAGCCGCATGACTGGGTGGGGAGACGTCCTTGAGTGATTTGTCCTCCACCAAAAGCGGGCTTCAGCCGGTCAACCGTTATGTCTGTTTGGAGGCCAGAAAATGTCAACTGCAAAATACATCTTCGAATGGTAGATTAAGCAAAGGGACCATTGCATGGACGCAGCAGAAACTTGCGAAAGCGTCTCTGCGAACGCATTTATAAAGTAATAACATTGTACAGGTGCAGAGGTCGTCGGGTACAAAAGATATTCTGGAGACGTCAAATCGTGGATCGGGCCGAAGGAGATACATTTATTCAACCCCACGCGAAGCGATAATCCCTAGACTGTTGCTCTTCAACAGAAGGGTTGCCGGTAGACAGGGTCTAAGAAGGTGAGAAGGCTCTCCGGGAAAAAGTTCAGCAAAGGAGTGGCCTTTTTTGTCGCACTGCAAATGAAAGGAGTGTTACCGGCAGTGCCTGCTAACAAGAAGTTGAGGTGCTGCTTCCCACTTGCTTGGCCTTAAGTTGGCTAGCAAAACGTTGCACGTTTGCTGCAGGGTGTTATGACAAGCTGGTGAAAATGCTAAACTTTGCGTCTCCGTAAACTATTGACACAAAAATGATTTAAAATTGCTATATTCAATCAGAGGTCGTCATGACAGGCACGCCAAAGTGGGATACGCAGTCGTCGCTAAATACTTGTGCGACTGAATGTGCAGATGTATGGGAAAGAGATATCGCTTTCGACCATTAAGTAAAACAGTCGGTGAAAGTAATGTAATCGGAACTAGGGGTTAGGCTATCTTCCGCTCAACCTCCCCTATCTTAGTTGCGCCTCCTTCAAACCACATACTGGCGCGAGCCAAATTTGATCACATTCCATTCTTATTCTCAAAATTTCGTGCGCCAAACATAACAAGAGAACTAAACACTACTACTGGGCAGCCCTAAGTTTATTAGGTCTACAGGAGAACACCGACTAATAATGATACAAGCGTTCTCGAGCTCGGACGGAAAGCCCTCGGCCAAAAGCGATCTTTGACGGCGACCTCTGTGGTCTAGGAGTACCAGTCATGATCACCAAAGCATTAGTGAGCGCATAATGCACATTCACACGCAGGCGCTCATCTCAGCTCGCCGGATGGTGGTACCAGGGTTAGATCTACGGAGCTCATGCTATAACGCGGTAACGCAGAATACACGGACGATAGCAGCGAAATACTTCGCTGAAAGACGCACGCACTGACAGTTTCTCTCGTGCCCCTACGTGGCCCACCTTATGCTCACCGAAAACAGCCTATGTAATGTAATGTAATGTATCTCCGTCTGTAACTCCACAAAGTCATAAAGACCATGTGGGTGTTACGCAGGAGAGTTTTGTATAGCGCACTCACAGCCTAAGCGGCTTTCGGTACGCATTCGGTAGCCAACAGACTTTGTCTCACGCAGCAAAGAGAAAGTGGGACGCATAGCAGAGTCAGGAGAGCAGTTGAGGTAGTGAGTAGCATGGAAGTAGCAGTTCAGGACCGCTGAAAAAAAGATGTGCCATACTCGGCAGTAGGAGAGTAGCTGTCGTTGCGTGGTTGCAAGTGCATCGTAGGAAACTCTCCTCCCTAACATCCACTTAGTCTTTGCGGAATTACAGACTGAGATGCATTACCTTTGCATTCGTTGGGGTCTGCCTGCTTCGCTTATGGCTGAATAAGCCTCCAAGGTCGGCGTCGGGATACGGCTGGGCGACAAGCAGGAAATAAATGTGCTGCACAGAATGCTGGCAGCACTGATGACGGGCCAAAAATAATAATAAGACGTTTATATAGCGCCTACCGAGAACGAAATCCCACTTTGCGTTTGTTGTAAGGGAAGCCTGCCAATACGATTGGCAAGCATGGGTGCGTTTCTAGCTTATTTTTGAATGCAGTCAAGTGGTGATGTCACGACGTCGGTCGGGAGAGAACTATAGGCCTTGAGAACATGCGAACTTAAGGCACGGTCTCCATAAGATTTGAAGTTGGTTCAAGGCACGGTGAGCCACTTGAATCACAATACCAAGCGGTGTGGTGGCTCAGGGCCTGATTGAGTAGTTCGGTAACTGGAGCAAGATCAATGAAGGAACCTAAATGTGACCATTTTGTTTCAGTTGATACGCTGCTTGACGGGGAGCTAGTGCAGGTCGGTGAGAAGTGATGCAATGGGGCAACTTTGACAAGCCTAGCTGCTGAGCATTGCACCACTGTAATCGCCTAATTCCACAAACCCGAAGACTCACGAATAGTATTACAGATGCATGGGCCAACTTGGATGTCTCCCGTATAAGCAGACGTGACTTTTCGCTACGTAATATAGCCGGCAGTAGGCAGTCAAGCTGATGTTTAGTCAGAGGCCACGCTATCCAGACTTCGTGCATACGCTACAGGAGCTATACTGGCAGAGCCCATTTTTAGAGATCTCATTTTTGAGTAACATTTGCTAGCCCATAACAAGCTAGTCGGGTTTTATCGTCATTCAATTCGAGAAGGTTGTAATCGTTCAAGTGCCAATGTCAGCAATACATACAGCAAGGGAGTTCAGTGAGTTTGACGCCCCGAAAGGCGTGCTGGGACCACAGCGCTGGCATAGATGTCATCTGGATAGAAATGAAACCCTAGGTAGTGCTTGCCGGTTACATCGTCAAGAGGGAGAGTATAAATTGCTCACACGGCCTCATGAAATTCACCAGCAAGGTTTGCTGTTTTGACCAAAATCAGCTTGGCAGGTCTGCCACAACTTGTTCAAAAACTGACAAAACACTCGCCTTTCAAATAAACTTCAGGTTTCCTAACAGTGCGTAACATCCGCAGGGTTTAAACACGTCATGCCGCTCCTTTTTGCTCTAGCCAGTAAAGGATTGCAAGGAGGGGTGTTAATACGTATCCTAATAAATATCTTAAGGATACTGGGAGCTGAATATTTTATTATTGTCTCACGCTATAGTAGCAAAATCCGTCTGCACAAGCTTCTTACCCAATCGTTTCCTCGCCCAGCGTAATTGGTTCACAAACGGTAGCCAAAAACTGACACGGCGAGCTGGCACGTGACATTGCACTGGATGGGATATTCAGTAATGCCCACTTCAGACAAGGCTGTGCAGACGAAGCAGACCTAAGGCAATGCTTAGTGTCCAAAACGGGCTTACCAATTGTATTTTGAGGGCACATTCATAGCTTCCTTAGTAAATACTGTTCAGGATAGCCATATTTGCTCAGTGTGAATGCACATAGGACCAACCACTTTGCATAAATACCACTTACAAAATAGCCTGGGAACTACGAAAGAAAAACGTTTTGGACACTTTTGGTACAATGGTCGGTAAGTGTTCCCTGATGCATAACTTCAGCAATAATGTAGATCCTGTTCCACTGTCATCCACATTTATATTGTGCTATTGCACCCTGAATAGGTATCGTAGCAAGAGTGAATGAAGGAGAGGAGAGAGAGATGGAGAATTGACGGGTAAGAAAGAGGATAAGAGAGCGATCGAGAAAATAACTCACATGGCGCTGTGGAGCTCAAAGCACGATCTCCGACACCAGATGTCCATTACCAATTAGCATCTCTTATGCAACAATCGAGCTTCGCTTTGCCCAACTTGATTCTTAATGCGAATGATACGCAAATATAAAGGCAGGGTGGTCACACCTTGATCTTGCAGGAGTCAGCCAATCATGAGCAGGCTGAAGGAGCACGTGTCAAACAGAAAGCTGCTCCGTGCACTGACCGTCGGGTCGGCCTGAGGGAGAGCCAACAGGCCAGAATCCCTTTCCCCCAGTATACCTAGGTATTGGTTTGGCCCAGTGGTAAACGTGCTGCTGCGACCAAGGTTAGGGTGAATGTATTTGACGACCGAGGTTGTGGGCTCGAGCCTCAATGGCAATGTGAAGTGATTAAATAGTGAAGTCCCCACAGGACGATATACAAATAAAATAGATATATATTTATTTTTATTATATATATTTATTTATTTAAATTTTATGACAAATATATTTAAAAAATTAGGGTTTAGGATTTAAATATATATATATATAAATCTTAAATCGTCGTGAGTCTCATAAGAGCCCTTTAATATATATATATATATATATATATATATATATATATATATATATATATATATATATATATATATATATATATATACACATTAAAGGGCTCGTATGAGACACTTTAAGACCAGCTACGATTAACCGAGCTCATTCGATCCAAAAATTTTAACCAGCAGCTTGCCTGACAGTAGCGATGGCTAACCTTAGTAGACATCGGTGACAACGATTTCGACGTCATCTCTGATATGGGTGAAATTGAGCTATAGTCTGGCCGAATCCTGCCTAGGGGCCTGTTCAGTCACCAAGGACGAAATCATTGACATAGTATGAAACGCATTAATAAATTCTTACGCAAAATTTCGTGGCCTTTTTTGGCATAAAATGTTGATCTGGGCAATGCTTCGCAGATAAACAGCTTCAGTACAGAGCCCAGCCGAAATGAGCCAGTACAAAAAAAAAAAAAATTTGCAATCCAAAATCCTAATCGATTACTCGATCGCAATTAAATTTTGCATCATTCTGAATAGCAATTTCGCGGTTCTACTAGTGCCGTAATTCGTATTGAACACAACTAATTTCTAGTATCGAAACCTTGAGCTCATAACACTGACACGCGGTGTCCTTCAAAAGGATCGCAGGCGAGAGGCCTTGGGATGCATGCTTTGGGAGGCACTGATCGCAATCCACCAGAATCGCTAAGGCAGCTGTTTTGTTTGAGAGACCGGCCAAGAAGAAATCGGAGCACCTTAAATATGCAGAAGCCAACTGGCGTGAATAGCAAGAAGGCTGTTCTGCTGAGATGCGCACGACACTCTATTGAGTCACTGGGAAAATCACTGTCACTACTATAAACTGCCCTTAGAAAAGAATATCACCCTTTTCGGTGGCAACACACCAATACCCACGTCAACAGCAATGGCATGGCTGGGAGGGGGCATCACAATCAATGAACAGCATTCATCACGTCGAGCAGCCAGCATTGCTGCTCAGGGTCAGTAGAGAGCGACGTGCATGGAGCCTTCTGATTGAGAGCACAACGCCCTGAATCCACTGACAGCTGTAATCGGAGGCATCTCCACAGCAGCATCACTAGCACACGGACACACTTTTCATACGACAAGAACGCTAGCATGCTACGAGGAGCTAACAAGCAGTCTGAGCTGAAGTCGGCTACTCGGATGACGCATAATCGTACACACTCCGGGCAAACCCCACGTCTTGCTCTGTGGGAGGGATCGTGATCTGGCGGTGGAACCAGCAGGCTACTTCCTGAAGGCAACATGCTGAGCGTAGGCGAAAGGTAACTGAGCAGACGAGCCAACTCTCGACACGCTTCCCGACGTGTCTGCCTTGCTAGCCTCAGAGCTGTATTGCTCGGTATGCTTGGCCAGAATTCGAAGCAGAGGCCGCAGCCTCAACCACCATTGCTTTCTGGGAAGACGGTACCTGTCGAGGAAATAACGAAGCATGCTTAGGACACACCAAGGAGACAAGGACGATGAGAGCCAAGAAAAAAGTGGCAAGGGTTCTTCATTGCACAACGACAAATCCTACGTGAAATCGGTTTCGTCAGCCAAGTCCAGGAGAGGTGTGAACGTCGTCTGTCGGCTAATTACACCCAGAAGGACAGCACTGTGCTTTGCGGTGGTATACACCGGCATGATGCTGGCAGATGGAGCATCAACTGGCCCTGGAAACAAAAAATTCCTTTGGTGCATAGAATGCACAGACATATGCAGGGCACGCGAGCGCGCACACACACACACACACACACACACACACACACACACACACACACACAAACACACACACACACACACACACACACACACACACACACAAAGTTGTTGGCTTTCTTATGATTAAATGTTCACTCAGGAGAATAATCAAGAGTCATTCTCTGCGACCTCGGCATGCTCCACACTCACCAGTGCAGGCCTGCATCTTAGTAACACTTTAAAGTTCTTGAATCAAAACCCTTAACAACTTGTAGACTCATAGTTCTTAACCATCATCAAGTCCCAACCATCGTATACATGTACATGTACAGGGAAGTTGGCATCGAGAAATAATAGTTCACACACTCAATGCAACATTCTGCTGCTTCCATAATCCAGTTGAGCAGTTGTGTAATGTAGCTTCCTTGAAAGTGCAAGGCAGACATGCAAGAAATGTATGGCAAAAAAGTGCCCATATCCATACCTATGCATATATTTATGATACACACTTGTCTGTGTAGGCATGAATTGCTATACAATCGACTGCATGCATGTCTAGCCCACAAAAAGGAGGTTTCAAAGAACTTTTTATCAACTTCAGAGTCCGATCACGTCAAAGGACCAATGGTACTACGACTTTTTTTTTTACCTCAAAAGTATTTTAACAGTGATCCAACAAGAGTCCGGGTAAGCTTCCAAGGACCATTAACGTTTACAGTTACATAGTTTTATGTCATGGACAGACAGACAGTCGACAACAGAGCAGGACGAGCTGCTGATTCTTGCCCCAACTGCAGACGATTTAGTGCACAGGAGTAATCGCGGGCCCCGAACGAAAGGAGTTGCAGCAATCTAGATGTGATAAAGCGATAATTTTGGAGGCCGGATGCAGGTCCACGAGCAAAAGAGTGTGGGCATAAGTACAGATTTGCTGCTATTCTTGCCAGCTCAATCTTATTTATTTGCAAGCTCAATCTTATTTTCCTGCCACGGTGACTACGCGACGAACGAGCGAACAAGTTTGGCTGCAGAACAGCTCTTGTCACAGTAGGGCCCTGATTCTGACGATGCTCCTCAGCTGAAAGTGGGACAATCTGGCAGTGGAGGGAATGCACTTATCTAATGACACGCCACTTGCAGAACAGCACACCTATTTTAAGAACAGATACCTAGAGTAATCATAGATGTGCCAATCTTGATGGTGAGGTCTTGCAACTTAACGGTGACACCAGGTTGCTTGCCCCATAACTATTAGGCTCATGTTGCAATACATGAGCACGTGTACAGCAAGAAATTTGGTCTAGAAGTATGCATAAACAAACATTTAATTGGTAGGTCTGTAGAAAAAAAACTAACTTCGGGAGCCCAATAGGGAGCCAAATAGCTCTTCGGCCTAACAAGGACAACTTTTGGACATCGTGGGATCAATTGCAGCCGGCTGAGGCATAGAACAGCGGCGTGTCTGTCACCACAGAAACAGAATTGAACAACCACCTGGCAGAGCCGTGTACATCACTGGGTCTTCGTCCAGAGGGTTAGATGCTAGCCCTATGCGGCCTAAGTCGTGAGTTTGAGTCCTGCAGTATCTTTTATTGCCCACTGCAAGCGGTGGTGATGGCCTTCAAGGCTCTTCTGCTGCTACATAAATGCAGCTGCTGAATCGGCTAACGTTTTTCCAAGAGATACTGAGCCATTGGATTGGTGGAGAATAAACATGACAGGATTTCCCGGCTGGTGTCACACTGCAAAGCGCTACGTTTCTGCACTATCTATGAGCGTACCAAGCAAACGTCTCTTTAGTACAGCTGGCGATATCTTCAGTAAAATGAGAAGCTACCTTAATGCCGCCGACAACATAAAACGATTGGTTTTTCTTGAAAGCTTTTCACAGCATTTGGCCTTAACTGTACTGTAAGTGACAATCTATGAGTTTAGTTAAATTAGCTCTGTTCCAAGCTTACAAGGCTGGCAAAGGATGCAGAAACTGATGCAGTTAACTGGTTACTTAAGTTTATGTAATACATTTTTTCTATACAGCAACCTTTCCTGGTAATTTAAATTTCGAATGCTGTCGGTAGGCTTATGCTGTTCACTATTCATATTCGACCGAATACTCGGTCAAGTATTCGGTACGGCTCTAGTATTTGACACTAGAGGCACTAGTCAACTCCCAAGGATAACTGATGCTGCATATGCATTATAATGTGTCCAAGGAATGTGCGTGGTGAATACTTCAGAGCTCTGTTCACACTGCATAGCTCAGCCATTTGCTCAAGTTATTAACCAATTTTGTTTTTACCACAATAGAATAAAAGTCAGCCGTTGCAAGGTGACAAGGCCAGCATTCCCACTTACTCTCCGACTGATCTGAGTACACCTGCTCGATCAAGTATGTAGCTGCTTTCATTCCCATCTTTGTACCCATGTTGCGATCGAATGGACTGGCCGAGCCACCCTGGAGTTGAAAATCAGCACATCGTACATTCAAACTGCCAGTAAGCAGTGCAGCACTGACCGTGCAGACGACAGTGAGCAGCAGCTAGGAATTCGCAAATGCCAAATATCCGAGAGCAACACCGGCCGTGAACCAATCCAGATTAGAGTGCAATATAGGCTGTGTCACACGTGGACTTCAAGGATCTCACGATTGGAATAACTCAGCACCCAAGAGCATTACTCGAAGGACGAATCCGTCTTCATCTATATCTATAATATCTACACACAAAAACTGCATTAATCTACATTTTCCGCTGTGCGCATACACAAAGCCAAATAGGATGATCGACTACAGTGAAGTTTTCCTGTAGATTCGAGTCTGTAATACAGCAAAGTTTGTTAAAGACCAAGGTCTCTGATCTGCTTTAAGTCTGCAATCCGACATAATCACGTAAAATTGGCTGTACAGCCTAGTCATGAACGTATTTCGTCCTAGCTTCACACACGTGCACATGCTGTCAGCAGTCTAAATAACTAAAAATATACTTGCCAGGTGCAAGAATCTTGCCCATGCCAAGTGGTTTAAGGATGTCCATTTCCCCGAGTACCGGCGATTTAACTTTGTGGCTGCAGCAGCCATGAGAACCGGTAAACTTTGCTCTTCGAGGCAGTCTTTTATTTAAAAACTGCCCTCCGAGGCACGCCGTTGCTCTAGTTTCAGAAGGACCCACTAACAACGACAGAAATACTAGCCCCGAACAACAAGATTCACGAGGCAAATTTCTCGATGGCGGAAGGAAAAACTGAGAAAGAAGCACAGTACAGAGACTCGGCCAGATGCTCGAAGACAAATAACGAAGACAAATAACGACGGCGGTAATAATCAAAATAACAATGCAAAAAGAGTCATGAAGTGAAACGACGAGCGCTTCTTGCCACAGTACATGATTCGCTACTTCACAATCCACATCGAGGGGCACGAAAGAAGAACTGCACGGATTCGAATTCGCACGAAGCATCAACGAGAAAATCTTTATAGCCAAAGTGACGCGGCACGTGTCAGTGCCTTTAAAACCAGCATCTCAGGCGAAATGTCTAGTTGCTCGCATAAGTTTGCTGCAGCGTCGACTGTGCTTTTGCAATGGCTTTGTAGCAAGCACTCCCTGGCTCTGGTAAGCTCCTGGGCGACGACAATTTGCATGTTTTCTTCCAGGAGCATATCTCAGACCTTATTGACATCAGTTAGCAGATCATGCCACATTATCAAACATCAGGAGGCCGAAAAAAGCACTTTCTTCTGCTAGTGTGTTTGCCTCAGAGTACACTTTGGAATCTTAGCCTTCGGAAGCATCGCGAATGCTCAACAGTGCTGTGCGAATGTCCTTGGTTTGGAATCAAATCCTTTTTACTTGAAATTTTGCTTTCCCATCAAGTATATAATAGATATTTCACAGTTACGGAGCAGAACTCTTTCAAAGATTTCCATCTAGAAGTTGATTGCCACAAAAAATTAATACATTGCAAAAACCAAAGAAGGGTATGGCCGTTACCGAAGAGACTGCTGCATTGCAGACAACAAGGTTGAGACTGCGATTGGTGCAAGGCAACTAGAATGCTCGCGGGCTCATCTTTAAAAGTCGAGCTTGAACTCCGAAATATTTGCAATCTATGTTCCATTATCATAAGCTGGGCCTCTGCTTCCGTCAGGTTCATCCTTAACTGAGCAAGCTTCTCTAAGAGTGACTAAAAAAGGCCAGCTTCACTTGTGTAAGCCATTTTAGAAACCTCACAAAGTGCTCTTTAATCGCTGTCGTCCTTTTGAAGTTCCACGAAACAAAGGATCGTGGCATTTACTCGTGGTGGCTGATATATAGGCGTGCAATCAATCGTAATACTGTAGTATGTAGCATCCTTTGCGCGATTTGTAATATATTCCAAAAGTTAAGGTTTTACTTGGACAGCTAGTTCAAGCCAAACCATGTCAATACGTAAACCATCGAGATATACTGTGTGACCAAGATGCAGGGTCATTAAATGGAGTAGTCACTGCTAGTGGCATGCCGTGACCCCCTGGGCACATACAGTCAGAAACAGGTAGAGCTTGCTGACAGCAATCACCCACCATCTGGGCGTCCCCCATTCCCTTCTGCAGTGAAAAACCCAGTGACTTGTAGATTTTCAGAGCAGGCAACGTGACAACAAAGACAGTGCAACAATTTACCGGATATAGATTCATTCAAAATATTAATTATGAGAGTACCACAATATTAAAATATTTAGCTACTTGATGCAATCTAAAATAATTTCGATTAATTTTTTTCACGGCACAACTTTGGACCCGTTAAATATCCGAGGCCCTATACAGCAGCAGAGGTTGCAGGGCTCACGCGCCGGGCACTGATTTCAGACCCATACGCTTGAACTGGAGCTTGAACTGCATTATTGAACCTCCTTTTTGGGCTGCTATCACACTATAATAACAATAATAATAATAATGCATAATAATAAGAATAATAATAATGCACTTGATAAAGTGCCCTCGGAGAACTCAATCTCTCTCTCTAGGCGCTTTACAATTGCTGCAAAGGGAAAAGCGATTGAATGGTGAGTAATATCATGCTTGATAAACAAACAACGTGAATGACATGGTTAGGGGTGACATGCACAGGGTCAGCATGCAAGGGTACCTAACGCTTCAGTGACACTACTCAAGCCAGCCGACTACACATCCGTGTGATCACCTTCGGTGGTGGCACTCCAAGTCAGATTACCTCTTCCATTAGCTAGGTCTTATCTCAGCAGTAAGGTACTTACACTTACGACCAGGTCGTGGGGTTAAGTCCGGCAGCAGGCAATTATTTACTGCCCATGCTGCGAACTAGTGAAAGCTGCTAAGGCTCTTCTACTCATTTACATTCATGATGTCTCCAAACCAGGGCACATTTTTTTGTACTTTTTGTACTGTCACAGGAAAACATTGGGATCCACGCCCCAGAAAGGGCCCAGTAGTTTCTCTGCAACCACACAAGGAGAGCTTGCGGCTAATTCTCAGTCACTTTTGCCCCACCCCCAGTCGGACGTCATCTAATCCACAAGTACCTTCGTCACAACGAGTCTTTTAGCAACAAAACAACACAACGAGTCTTTTAGTGTCCTGGCCACTGAAACACTGGGATTTCAACGTGGCCAAAAACCCAAATGAGTAACACCTTTACTTGCCTGCTGCACGTGACCAAGAACATTCATGCGTGTCGTGAACGCCTGCTTGCCGACCTCTGAATACAGACGGTTGATGAAATTGGTATCCATATTTTCATTGGCCTTCTCATTCCTGCAAGAAACAGACAGCAATCTGCAGCAATCTGCTGCGGCAGCAGCACAGTGCACATAGTGCTAGAGTGAAGAAGATCAACAACTCACACCAGTATAAGGCCACGCTTCACTTCGCTGTCCTCCGTCTTTTTAACAAGATGCTGACAGTCTTTCTAAAAGATGCCAAAAATGGCCAGCGTTGCTAACTGGGAAATTGAAATATTGCAGCCGCGACACATGGCACATAAACCTAGCTAGAACTCTTGCTTTTCAGTGAGGGTAAAAACAGAATAAGTGCTAGTTTATCGTCCATGTATATTTAAGACACTTGGCCCAGTATAGCGTGGAACGAATTGACGAGACACTGCTGACACATGGTGAAAGAGGAATACTAGGGCCCATACCAAGGAACGGGTACGGGTAACGAGATGCTGCCGGGAGAAGGATGAAGGAACGACATGAACGGTCCAAACGAGACAAGCGAGAAGCTCCGGTCACACACACATGCACGCACGCTTATGCCCGCACACACATATAAAAGTTCTAGCTTCGTGTATGCCTTAGTTCTAGCGCGAAGTGATCATTGCAGTTGTTGTGCACAAACACACAAGACGTTTAAAAAGACATCATGCACAGTTTGCATGAACAGACCGTGGCAAACATAACAAACTTCTCCACTACGTATGAAGTGGCCAGATGTGACTGGCAAATTGGTATGATTCGCCTCTGCTTTTGCAGGCAGTAGGTTCAATTCCCAAGAACAACATGACTTATGTACAATTTGTCTTCCTTGTGCTACGATAGCCCTACGTGTAGCCAAGTGCTTCATGCATCTGGCGCAGGTCTAGCCACGAGTTTGTAAGCTTCTGAAGCAGCCTCTCGGGCTCGATATCTGACCACATGTGCAAAATGTGAGTACTGGCATCCACATGTGACCAACCACGAAAGCCATCTCGCAGGCTTGCCATCTGTGTTGAAGCACAAGTGAGCACACTGAGAAGACCAGTACAGACGCTTGGGGCCGTGATCGCCCATGAGGTAAGGTGCTCCCTCTTCTAGACCGAGGTCGTGAGGTTTGAATCATGCAGTGGGCTATCCTGTATTTCAAACTGCAATCGGCGGTGATAGCCGTTAAATGACTGGTCTGCCTCTCTAAGAATGAGTCTGTTAAATCAGCAAATATATTTTTTGTTATTCTGCTCGACAGCAAAGCCGTGTTAGATCCGTAGCACCACCCCTCCACCCCGGGGGCAGGGGCCAGGAACTACTTTCGACACCACAAATTACCGGTGGCAGCCCAATGTATTTGTTAGTCATGCTTCTTTCAAAGGGGCAAATGGCACGGGAAGTTGCCTCCGGCGAAACAATGCATGGATTACACTAACGAGGTCGACAAATGTATCCCCTCTTAAGGGAATTGAATAATGCATGTTGTCGGGGCACTGACACAACTATAAAATCCGGCTGTCGGTTCAGCTGTATGGAAATTTCTTGCACTAAGCAAATCTCTATGACATCAGATCTGCAAACCGATTACAAACAAGAAGGCCGGAGCAAAAAGAAATATGGTAAGTAAGACTTCAAGATGGCAATTAAACGTTTTGAGAGTAAGGCATTTCGGGTTGACCTTGCACTGGCCGGCCACTCACAGTGGATGAGACCGAGGCTGCAGAGAGAAGAAGCTCAGGAGGCACAGCCACTCAGGGTCACCTTTATAGGACCCAAAGCCGGGCAGCGGCCCCTCTACCCAATACCTCTGAGAGAGAGACAGAGAGAGGGAGAGAGAGAGAGAGAGAGAGAGAGAGAGAGAGAGAGAGAGAGAGAGAGAGAGAGAGAGAGAGAGAGAGAGAGAGAGAGAGAGAGAGAGGGAGGAGGGAGAGAGAGGGAGGGAGGGAGGGAGGGAGGGAGGGAGGGGGAGGGAGGGAGGGAGGGGGGGAGGGGGGGGGAGGGAGGGAGGGAGAGAGAGAGGGAGGGAGGGAGGGAGGGAGGGAGGGAGGGAGGGAGGGAGGGAGAGAGAGAGAGAGAGAGAGAGAGAGAGAGGAAACTCCAAGAAAACCAAGCCAGATTCAGATACCTCATAGCAAGCATACAAACCACGAGATCCTCGACGGTGAACGGCTCCTCGAAGATGTATGCAGCGTCTGCTCCACCGGCGAGTCCTGCCAAAGTCGCCAGATAGCCGCAGTAACCACCCATTGTCTCGATGACGAACGCACGCCTCTTGCTTCCAGCTGCAGACAGTTTAATGAGGTCGCAAATCTGTTGTAAGAAAATAATTGACAATCTTCTCAGATCGCTTGAAAATGGCAAGCGATCGTTTGATGCTGCACTACGAATGACGACAGGGACCTACGATGTCCAAATGTTAGGTGACGTGATCTTGACACCGGATGCCAGAGCCAACGACAGAAGCGATCGCTAAATTATACTACCACTTGTAATAATCACAAAACAACAATAATAATACATTGGTTATAGCGCCCTCAGAGAACTCAATCTCTTTCTAGGCACTTAAAATATTTGCCGCAAAGGAAACATGATCGAATGTTCATCAGGTGCTCAAAGAGAGCTAAATCTCTTTCTAGACACTTTAACTATGCAGGAAAAGAAGCATGTCACTCACACCGCTAACAGGACCATTATGACCGTTGGAATACTTTTCTTTTTTCAGGCTGAATTGCAGCCAGAACCTCGGCCAGCATAAATAGCTATTTGCTTTAGAGGGCAGGCGGCGAGCTTTGCTTGGACTCCGAGGCCAAAAGTCAAGTCGAAACGTAGCCCAATACCACACTTTGTCCACCAGTCTCCGACTGTTTCCGATCGACGGCACGAGCTTGCTGGAGGCTCATCGCTCATCGAAGGACACGGCACGCGCTGCTGGCTGCTAGGCAGACGACGCATGACTCAGGCTCGAGCGGTGGTGTTGCTCTGGCGCAGCAAAGCTCTCATCCAGGGCAATTTCGATACGCTCCACTGAGCAGAGTCAGCACAGCCAGCCACCCCTCCTCCGCTACAATTGCAAGAGCTGCTCATCGAAGGCACGGCAGAGCGAGCTAGACTGACCTTCGTGATCTCGTTCAGTGATGAGTCGCAGCCGAGACTGAAGTCGGTGCCAGGTACGTTGTTGCTGATCGTGCTCGGTATCACCACAATGGGGATGCAGAAGGCATGGTACACCGACCGGGCCTCGATGAGCTGTAGGGCGCTGGCGTACGCCTGTCGAAGCAAACGGTGTGACGAAGTGACGAAGGAGGACGCGACCATACGAGCGCTACTTCGGCAGGCAGCAACCGGCGCTTCGAGAGGCACGAGCGACGGTGTGGCCAAGGGGGTCGATGGGGGTCATCGGGGTGGCCAAGGGGGTCGATGGGGGTCATCGGGGTGGCCAAGACATAGCAGGTTCAACGAATCGCCGCAATCCACACATAACTAAGCCCAAGTCGCCCACAAATCGGTAGCACGAAGCTCGAATTATGAGCGAATATGTTAATACATGACCTTTAAAATGTACCCCTCAAATTTCGTGCTGTTGCATGCATGTATTTTTCATGCAAATGGGCGGCCAAAGACGCTGGCCAACACAGCAATCCACTGGAATCTGCTGCTAATAGTTCACACACCTGCAGCCAATAACTCACCGACTGCACGAAGCTCCCATTGGATTGCACTCGAAACTACGCTTAGAAAGTACCGACAAAACGTCGCGCCATTGTGTGCCTGCATTTTCATGCAGTTCACTCCGGCAGCGGATTGCGGCATTGGCCGGGGTTGCTGCAGCCGATCGCACGAGGATTGCACGGCACGGGAACAGCATCCGGGAATGTGCATCGATTCGAAAAAAAATTTGCCGGCGGGGGGGGGGGGGGGGGCAGCGAGGCAAACGCTCACCTCGAATCCGCCGATTATCAGCAGCCCACTGATGTTGAACTTCGCGAGCTTCTCTGCCAATGCGGGCAGACCGATGTCTTTTGGAAGAGAGCTGCAAGGAGGAGGAGGAGGCGGGTTGGATTGACGCCGGCAACGATGGAGCAGCTCGTAGCTGCCGAGCACAAGTCCAACTGCTCACTGCCGTCAGAGCAATGCCCGGCGTGAGCAAAGGTGGGCGGCTGGGCCTGCGGGGCTGAGGTTCGACAGCGGCAGGCGAGGGGGAGGTGGAATTGACGGCTACTGACTGCTCGTGCACGCGTACCGTTTGGTGCCGAGGCGTGAGCCGCCCTTGCCCGACCATCCGCCGACGTCTCGCCATGACAACGGCTGCACGTTGCCCTTTGCCAGGCCGTGCAGACTGTCGTAGACGCCGACGACACTCACACCTTCGACAATGGCGCGGCGGACGAACGAGCGAGCGGCTGCATTAGCCCCGCAGGCCGGCGCGCCGACCATCACCACGCCCAATGTGATGCCCTTCTGAAACGAGGGGGGGGGGAGGCAGATGTCGACCGTCGGCTGACGCTAGGGTTGCTTGAGAGAGAGAGAGCTCGCGCTCTCAAGCATCCAGGAGCAAGAGGTGGAAGAGAGCAAAGCTGCGAGCGGCGCCACGGTCACAGGATCGATCGCCTGCCCCCCCCCATTGCATACTCACCATCAATTCGCTGTCCCCAACGCTAATGGGCGGCTGCAGCTTGGACAGGACCTTGTAGATGGCCAGATTGTTCTCGAAGCTCCTGCATCGATCCGCGAAAGGCAATGCTAAGGAATGAACGCTGCTGCAAATGACACTTGGCAAGAAACGGCAAGAAGGGATGTACAGACACCGAGTCCAAAGGCACAAAGGATCATGGAGCAGCCGACGCCTATACCTGCCACGCGCAGCCACACAGCCGTCGTAGTCCTTGCTCTTCATGGCGACGCTCACCTTTTTCGTCTGCAGCGACAATGTGGCAACTCGCCAGTGGCAGCGTATGCGATGGACGCAAGCAAATTGACAGCGGCAAGCAAGTTGACAGCTCGTAGCAGCGGGGCTGGATGACAGCTCAACGTGGAACGATGTGGCCTCAGTGCAAGCAGCATCAGCAGGCAGCAGCAGCTTCGGGCAATGACATGCACCTTCGGCAGCACTGCCGCTGGCCTCTACCAAGCCAGGCTAAAAGCGATATTGACTGTGCTGGCTCAACTTCCGGCCTCGGCTGCAGACACTGTAGACGGCAAGCAGCTGAGAAAAGACTTTCACTGCTATGTAAGCACTCTGCTGCAGACCACGTGGCTGCATTCACACAGACTCTGACCGAATGAACGCGCATATGCAGCGCACAGAACTGCATCGTTTGGAAGCAGATCCAGCAGCACAGACAGATGCATATGCAGCTCGATGGAGACCCAGAGCAGGCCACTGAGAAGTGGTATAATGTTGCAGCTTTGGCGATCACGAAGGACTAGTCTGCCTGCAGAGAGGTACGGGTATGGGCGGAGGGTTACATTAATGAACTTGAGAGCTGTTGCTATAGGCGACCTAAGCAGGCCAGAAGGAGAAGACCAGAGAACCTGGGAGCCCTCTTGTGGCTACCCCTGCTGTCTGCTGCTGCCCCCTGTCAAGTGCAGCTACTGCCACGTACATCCTGCTCAATCGTAATAATAATAATAATAATAATACATTTGTTATAGTGCCCTCGGAGAACTCAAATCTCTTTCTAGGCAATTTTACATTTGCCGCAAAGGAAGCATGATCGAATGATTAGTGGTAGCATGCTCAATGACAACAGGCATCACATGGTTAGAGGTGACATGCCCAGGGTCAGCAAGCAAATATGGTTAGGGCAGCATACACAGTGTCAGCATGCATAAGCACACAAAGGACGAATCACAAGCGGTTCCAGATGAAATAAAATGACCAGCTGAGGAGTGCCACAATCAATTTGGTCTGTCAGCAACCAAACCCGGACAATAGCAACCACAAAGCTACACACACTGGTCAGCCAGCTCAGCAAAATAAAAACAGGATTCCTGTTGTGAGACCGGGCTGGCTAACACCTAGGGCAGAGCTATAGCATGTTGCTAAGCAAAACTGAGTTAGCTAGACCAACTTTTAATAGCACTCTCCCCAGGCCTAAATATCAAGATGCAAATGCCAAACTAGAGAGAATGAGGAAAAGTACCAACGTGACCAGTTGTTGTGACCAACCATAAGAATAAATATAAATAAATAAATAACGAGCTGATTTAACAGCCTTTTTTGTATAGCGACAGAAGAGCCTTTACGGCTATCACCACCACTTGCAGTGGCGATAAAGGATCGCTCACCACAGGATTCGAATCCACGACCTTGGGGCCGAGGTCGTGAAAAGCAACCGCCTAACCTAGTGAGCCATTACGGCTCACCAAGAATACCAAACATAAGAAATGTTTAACAAAAGAAATGAGAAGTAAATACCGATAAGAATAAGTTAATAGTATTTACTTAATCCGTCAGGGTTCTCTTAGCCTGCTCTATCGAATGCTAACAGCTGCACTGTTCACAAAGCTACGTTCAGCTGTGCTCAATCGCTGTACAAGCATCCTTGACCCAAAATGCAAAATGGTTACACCAGCTGCTGCTGATGATGATTGGTACCTCTAACTAGCAGCTCCGCACAGTAAATCAGACAGGATGCAGGGAGGCACTAAGCACGAAAATGCTGAATCACTGACACGATCGTGCTATCACCCGTTGCAATCTAGCCAAACTGGGCCAAAAGCATGTGCTTTTAGAGAGCCATAGCTAAGCGGAAGAGCCCGGTCAATGACAGAGCCACTGTAAAAAAAAATGCGATGCTCTACCGGCTATCCCACTCTCTACCGAGCAGGGGAGTTTAGCCGGTAGAGCTGCGCTGAGGCGGCACGGCGGGTGCGCACGCTCGAGCGCAGCTGCTCACCTTCCTCACGCACTCCATCAGCTCCTTTCGCACGATCAGGTTGCCGTCCAGGGCAATCACGCAGGCCGCCGTCTCAGGCGTTGCATCCATGAGCGCCAGCACCGATTCGACGCCCATCCTCGAGGCCTGCATTGGTCGCACGCACGCATGCGGCAACGGTGCGCCATTGAGGCCTCTGCTGCATGCCCTATGCTTCATGAGAGTGCGCGCACCGGCTGAGCGCTGCGTGTCAGCATGCATCGTCTGCACTGCGTGGCTGTCTGCCGAACAGACACGAGCCACTGCCACTGCAGCCGCGTAGCCCCTCCTCCAAACCCATGCTAGCTGAGCTCTGTCTGGCCCATCGCAGCCCTCCTCCCGACTTCTTAGCACCAGCATCCTTGGCAGCGCTTAGCAGCGGTAGCAGCAGCAGCTCACCAAGACCCGGTCGAATGCCGACGGGTTGCCGCCTCGCTGCACGTGACCCAGAACGGTGATGCGCGTGTCGTAGCCCAAGCGCTTGGTGATGAGCTGCAACGCGATCGGGCCGAGATGCCGACCAAGCGGGCAGACGACCGACCGACCGGCCGGCCGGACACTGCAGCCAAACGGCAGCTCAAAGCGTAGCTGCTGCATCCGTGGCAGAGCGTGGCCGACCCTGAATATGGGAGCTGATCGGTCAAAGTTTAGCCCTGCCCACCCCATGAAACTCCAGGGGGGGGGGGGGCGACCCCCCTTTCACACACTTGCGAGCAGCAGCAGTAGTAGCAGCAGCTGAGTGCACTCACGTCCTTGACGTAGCCGACCGTGATTGGCTGGCCGCTTCGGTCGGTGGCGCCCTCGGCGACAAGAATGATATTGAGGCGGTGGCCTTCGTTGCGCTCGTCGAGAAGCTTCTTGCACAGCTTGTCCTCCCAGCCAACGTCCGGCGGATACTCAGGTATCAGCACGTAGTCGGCCTCGGTGGCGATGGCGGCGACCAGCGCCAAATACCTGGACGCCGGCCGATCGATGGTCGTGGCGCCGACTCGCCGCTCACAAAGCGCAGCGCGCTCAGGCACTGGCAGAGAGCTGTTTGAGGGGGCGACAGTATTTGGCACTGAGGCCCAGCGCTCCAGCAGTTCATCACCCCAGTCCGGCCATCCATCCCCCAGTCAGTCCATCCATACCCCCTGCAGTCCGGCCATCCACCTCTCAGTCAGTCAATCCACCCCCCCCCCCAGTCTGGCCATCCACCCTCCCCCAGTCCACCCTACTCAGCGGCTGCCAACAGCGGATTGCCACGGCTTGCTGTGCTACGGCGGCAAAGAGACCGGAAGCCGGAAATTCAGTCTGATTTGTCTGCTCCTGAAGGAGAGGCGGCCTCAAGTAGAGATGGTTGATCAAAGCAAACAGTACCTGTCGCATGAGATTGACACGGTGCCGCTGCTACAGGACAGCCGAACTTTTCCTACGGCAAAGCCTCCGCACTTCAAACGCCCAGCTGGGTCACAATGATGAACTGAAATGCTGCCGCTGCGCGACGAGAGGGACGTAGTACGAGGGAGCACAGGTCACAGCCAATCTCGACGGCTCTCTGCAATCGTGCGTTCGCATAGAGAGCATTCTCTCTTCTTACGCTGTCCTTACACTGACCCACAAGGCCAAGGCCACGGCTTGGCTCCTCCACACCTAGCTGAACAACTGCACCAGTTCCAGCCTTTTTGCGCCCTCTGGTCCTGTGTGGACAACAAACTAGCTGTTACATTCCTCTGCTTAAAGCTTTCGTTGACGACAGAAGCTTTAGCTCTGCAGGTCCTAGACTGTGGAACTCGATTCCGCGATTCTTACGCAACGACAACTACTTTCCTGCTGCCGACTATGGCACATTCTTTCATGCGGTCCTGAGCTGCTACTTCCATGCTACTCACTACCTCAACTGCTCTCCTGACTCTGCTATGCTTCCCACTTTCTCTTTGTTGCGTGAGACTAAGTCTGTTGGCTACCAAATGCGTACCGAAAGCCGCTTAGGCTGCGAGTGCGCTATACAAAACTCCTGCCTTGCACCCACGTGGTCTTTGTGGCATTGTGGAGTTGCAAGCGGTGATACATTTCATTACGTTAGAGCGCACCGTGACGCACAGAAAAGATGAAATGGCGAGAAATGCCTCGTGAAGAAACGGCGAGCTACGGCCCAGGCCGCCGGTCTAGGCACAGTAGAGGCACAGCAGTTTGGAGCACAAGAGCATTCAATACAGGCACTGCCCCTGTCCCGGCTACCAAGGTGCTCGCACTCCAGACCCACTTCAGGTGGCTGCAGTTCGAGTCCTGAGCGGCCGGTTCGCTTAAGGCGGCTGCAGCAAGCGGCGATGGTGGCCACCTAAAGGTTCTTCTCCTGTCTAGATAAATGAGCCTGGTGAGTCAGCCGATTCTCACTTGTTTTTACGTCTGTTAAAATCGGAGAGATGAGAAAGGAGGCCGATGCAGCGCAGGTAGGACGGACGTTGCAGCGCTTTGCTCCCTCCCTCCCTCCCTCCTTTTTTCCCTCCCTGATCCTTCCTCTTCAAGCTGTGTGGAGTAAAACTGCTCGTCGGCTGCTTCATGCAAGGAATTGCCCTGCCAGAGAATCGCGATCTAACTGGGTCCACGAGATCTGACTCAGCTCATCAGCAGATCCGCAGCATCGGGATCAGTCGGCCGCAGCGGCAAGCAGCAGCAGCAGCACAGCAGAGCGCCATCGTCACGGTCGCCGTACCCGCAGTGCCTTCCCATCACCTCGAGCACGAAGCAGCGCTGGTGACTGGCGGCGGTCACCGATATGGCGTCGACGGCCTCGATGATGCGGTGCAGCGCCGTGTCGGTGCCGATGGTCATGTCGGTGCCGCAGAAGTCGTTGTCGATCGATCCCACCAGGCCGACGATGTTGAGGTAGCTGCAGGCGTACGCCTCGTCCACGGTTATCTCGCCTGCAACGAACGCAGCCGGTCGGCCCTGGACGATGCGGCCAGCTGGGGCTGCCCACATGCTGCTCGCTTGCGGCTGGAAGCCGAGGCCAAACTCGAAGCCACGGGTCAGGCCGCCCCGGGTCGGGCCGCCTAGTTCATTGGTCAGTCTAGCTGTACAAGCATGTTCGAGTTAGTGCCAGACCTACTGCACTTGCTGCACCAACAATCGAGGCATTTTCTAAAGAGATGTGCGAGGTGGCAAAGAAGAGAGATCGCCTCTCTCTCTCGGGGAGGGCGCGATCGAGAAAGTAAAGGAGGTAAGCTGGTATTCAGATGCGACTGAGCCGCGACTGAGCCGCGACTGAGCCGCGAAAGCGCTGAAAGTCGACATTACCCAAGGTGCCGCACCATAGGTAGAGGAGGAGGGGGGGCTGTGCGCACCTGTGGTCAGCTTAGCGCTGCACCTCGGTTGCCCCCAGGTATGCGTGCATGCTACACTATGCATACAACTATCTCGTCTGACTCGCTGGTCTGGCCATGACCTCACTTTACAGCCCAGGAGGTAAGTGTGCTAGCTAGCTCTTCACAACCGAGGTCGTGGGTTCAAATCCTGCAAGGGGCATTAGTCTGGCCATGGCCTCACTTTACCACAGCACATTTTTTCATCGGCACTCAGTGTGCGACAGTGTGCACCTCACAAACTAGTGAGCACAATAAAAAATTGTGCCCACAGTTGTTTCAGCTCCAAGTGTGCCGAAGCCATTTGGAAATGTGCTGCAGCCATTGGAGAAAACCATGGCCCGCCCAAGAAGTACCTACGTATGCGCCTGCAACCAGCAGAACCGTTTAACGAGATCGAGGGAGCAGCTTTGCTTGCTATTCCGCCTGCGAGGCCTTCACCTCGACCGCTCCCTCGGGGAGAATCTATGGCCTCATTTGCTAGTGGTGACAACAAAAGCACGGTTGTTCAAGCTTTGATGCTCGGTAACTACATGTAAGGGTCTAGCTTTCAAGACTGACGACTCTACATCGTATCATCAGCCAGGAAGCAAGGTTGTCGGCCACGGCAGGAGACATCAGAAATCAGTGCGGCAAAGGATTCCTTTGGGCCGACTGAACGGCTAAATCGGGCAACCATCGGGCACACCTCAGCGAAACGGGACAACCTTTTGGCTTTGAAAAACCTTTGAACAGCCAGCCAGTGTTACGCCAGAAACGTAACAGCAATGAACCTGTCTTACATGCTGAGCTCACGAAACGAACCGGGTGCTTGAGCGGTAAGCTCAGCGCTCAAAATGCATCCGACCAAAATCAGAAACTTTTCTCGAGTCAATTGAAACAAGCAGAGCTGAACTTGTATTTCAAATTTCACTCCGATACGTCAATTATTAGCCGAGCTATGGATTTCGTAAGGCACAAACCTACACTGGAAATGAAGCTGAGTAGAGTCACAAGAATGCACCTCAACAAGCTTCACAGCATGTATCTCGATCTACCAAGGTTCGATAAGTTGGGATACAAGTCGCATATGATGCAGAGATTAGTAAATTTGTTATTCGTAGATATGTTGCTTCGGTTTACATCCGTGTTAGACATGGTTTGCATAATCATCTTCTTTCTATTATCCGGAAGTTGTCAGAGCCTCTGATCCCATTTCTAACATATTTGTCTTTTGAAAAGTACCCTGAACAAATATAATGGTCAGACAATTTTTTTAAATATTTTCTTGACATTCCCCATTAAGCAAACCTAGCATGCTGCAAGTATGAGCTGAAACCTTACACCTCCCTTGTTAATTTTCCGAGGTTTCTACGAGTGAAGTGGCTACCATCTGAAGACCCTATATATTATCCCCTCTTTGGTCCTCACGGGTAGCCAAGCTTAGAGCAGGCCCAGCATTAACATCAACTTGTAATGCTTCAGTGGATAAAGAGGTTGTTTCAAAGTCATTCAAATCGACATCTGTTCTATCAAAACTTGGGAAAGCCTAGACTGGACTCCTGAGATCACAGCCAACAATCGCCTAGTCTCCCTTCTTTCTAGGATTCGTAAAAAGAAATGCTGCTAAGCAGTTGGTGGAATTCGTCAACAACAAACGAAATCTAATAAAAATTTAAGTCTGCATTCAAGTGACAATATTCCACTGATACTGTTCTCCTATGGTGGTGTGACCAACGATAATCGGGACAGCGACGATGATGGCAACATTGTTATACTTGTCTGATCGTGTCCAGTTTGAATCGTGAGACCGAATCTCTTCCAGCAGACCAGTCGTCTGTGGAGTTCGACAATTGTCTGTTCTCGGTCCTTTGCTAGTCTCCTTCATTTACGTTTTTATGTGGAGCCCCATGGAAAAGTGATAAGGGCCGCGACGTTGCCTATCACTTCCATGTTAATAACAGCTACGCATGTCATTTCAACCGTTGGAATAAGCTGAAGAGACTAATAAATTGAGTGCCTGCCTTCAAGACGGTGGACTCGGATGTCAGACAATTTTCTTAAGCTAAACGATAATAAATTCAAATGTCAACTGATAGGATACCCTAAACATACGGCTGGACTGAGAAACTTTGCTCTTCTAATTGGTGATGCTCCAGCAAGAATGTCATCACGGCTCGTAATTTTGGTGCACTTTGATAACTGCTTGATAGTTAATAGCTTTATTAACAGTACCACTTTCCTAGATTAGGGACTGCCTACCGCAGTGATTGGCTAATGATCTTATGAGCTCCATGTTCGTGTCTAGACTGCACTGCTGCCACCCAAAAAAGCCAGGAAGCCTCTAAAGCTGTAGACGAACATGGCTTCAAAGTTGGAGAACAAATCCGATAGGTTTTGCCGTGCGGCTCCTTTGCTGTAGGAGCTTCGACAGCGGCCGGTTGACCAAAGAAAACAGAGCAAAATTCTTACTGCTACATGGGGTCAGCTATCCTTTGGCTCCTTCACATCTAGCTGAACTGCAGGCATCAGCCTTGGCCGCCTGGTGTCCTCTGATCCGTTAAGGAAAATGAATTAGCTGCTACATTGCTTTGCTTGAAGACTTACCCTACATGCCCCTGACTGCATAACACATTTCGACAATTCTTATGAATCGACATTTTCTCTCCTGCTGCCGACTGTGGCACATCCTTTCCAGCCGTTCCGAGCTGCTATTTCCGTGCTACTCCTTTCCTTGACTGCCCGCGTGACTCGACCGTGCTTCTCACTGTCTCGCTGTGTGAGATGAAGTCTGTTGACTTCTGTATGCATGTAAGCTGAGGAAAAATGCCCAGCATAATTATAGACAACTCTCCAGGCTAACAACCATTTGTTCTTTGTGGAGTTTCAGACACAGATGCACACAAAATTACATATCAGCTCATCTGCCCACACTATCTAGCTAGTCCTGGTCATGTGGTTTGTGGCCCAGAGCCAGCTTTGCTTCTCCACATTACCCTAAGCTGATTGTCATTCAATTACAGCTTCCACTATGCCAAATGGAGTGCCACAAGTGTCATCGATCGGGTGAAATGCCACCGTAAGCGGCCTCGATAACAGCTTACACGAGAGCCACAAGTCAGTCTACGACTTGCCGGTGCTCGCTGGCTGTGAATCACGGCTACAGATACAGGCAGGCCAGCATTGGGGCCATCATGCGTTAAGCCGCAAGCGCACACTCGGTCCAACTTTTGTACGAAAACCAATTTCATCTGATAATCACGATGCTTTTCCAAAATCTTGACCAAATTACTTGAATAATCTTGCTGGTTGGAGACATGTCTAAAAACGTTGGATTGCAGTACTAAAGCTGTCTGTACTAAATCGAACTTGTCTATGATCAACTCTGCATATTGCCACTGATGCTATTTATAATGATAATAATAATCATAATCATAAAACATCGGCATGGCAAGCTAAGTGTACTAAATCTCTCACAAAGCACTTTATATTTATCGGAAAGGAAGCAAACCAATTGGCTAGTGACAACACAATTTCAGCACATACAAGCAGAGAAAAGACGATATACAGGGAATAAACAAAGGGCTGAGAGAACAATTTGAGATTGCTCTTTGATGCTCTGGCCAACATTTTTGGCCGATATTGTAAATTAGAGCGATCCTTATTCAATGATCTAACTCGTGGCTCATAACTCAATAGCTCCAAATCACTACTTATAACTCAGTACACAAACTATCGCTGGATATGGCTTGTATTGCATCATGATTTTCCAATAAAACCCAAAAGGGCATCGACATTGATCAGGTTAGTTATGTAAGGAGATTGACTGAATCGGCGGTCGGCACCTGCATGCACGGCCTAGAAGGCACTGGTCTTTTCACCTCCAGGGGTGGGCCCCACCAACAGAGCTTCACTGGGCTGGTGAAACTCAAAAGAGGCACGGCAGCACCAAGGGCACGATAAACGAAAACGATTGCTGCACTAACGGCAGACAGGATGACGCACGAGACAGACAGACCACTCGCCTTAACGAGGCGGCCTGAGGCCTGCGGCCGGGCATGCATTGCACACGCCCCCAACAGATTTTTATGTGATGCATCCTCTGCCATCGGACGGCTTTCGATGGGCTCAGTGCCACGCAGCACCGACCGACCGACCGCACATCAGTTCACTCTCAGCGTCAGTCAAACGGTCGCAACCAAAGCTCGCGTCTGTCACTCGTCGGAGCGCCGAGGGGGCAGTCTCGCGGCTATTATTGATGGTGGGCTAGCAGAAGCTCAAGAGGACTGTTCTCAGCTGCGCAGCAAGAGCGGCCGATTGGGACGGCGTGCGACCAGTCGTGCAGCACCTTTGCTGCTGCCATCATCAGCAGGACGGTGGGTGGACTCGGGTCATCTGCCCTAATTGGGCGCAGGTGAGTGAGAGCAACGCTTGACAGGGCTGAGAGCGGGCACTTGCTCCTGCACTCCTTCCTGCCCTTCATGGATCTCTGCTTTGACCTGTCCCGAGGTAGTGGGTTCGAGTCCTGTGGTGGGCGATCCTTTATAGCCACTGCAAGCGGTGGTGATAGCAGTAAAGGCTCTTATGTTGCTATACAAAAGAGGCTGGTATCTTTATAAATCAGCTGGTACTTTTTTGGATAGGAGATGCAGCTGGATATTAAGTTCGAGCTAGCTACAGGATAATTGACCGGTGGCGATTTGCAAGTAAGACTATGCTCAAGGACAGCTGAAAAAATACCCTTCGGTGCACGAAAGCACGACCCATTCCTAAACTTCACGAAAGCATCGCAGAAGCGATGTCGCCGCCGAGCGCGCACGTATGCAGCCAAGCATGCGGCACGTAGTTGCACCACCGGCTTCAGTGTGCACAGGCCGCAGGTGAGCTACCGAATGAAGAGTCACGTGACGGCTGCTCTGCTCACTATTTGCAACCAGCTCATCGAGCAGGCCAGACCACTCCTCTCGGAACAGATTGGCGCCTGTGAGGCTGCCGTCACCACCGATGCACACCAGATTGGTGATCTGCTTCTTGACCAGGTTTCGGGCAGCCTTCAGGCGGCCAGCGCGCTCCATGAACTCCATGCAGCGCGCGCTGCCGATCACGGTGCCGCCCTAGGACGATGAGCGGGCGTAGCGTCGGCAAGACGTGATCGACGGAGCGCTGAGCGAGCAGGCGTGAGAGGAGAGAGCGATGGGAAGCCCGACGACGACGACACGCTGCAATGTGCTGCAAGCGGTGGCTGGCGTGTTCCCGAGGACTGGCCGACCGACCAGCCCATCGGCCAGCCCCATCCCTCCCCTATCCATCCATAGCTACTCACCAGCTCGATTATGCCTGAAACCGACGACCAGGTGGCCTCGACGATGTTATGGTCGCCACCGTCGACCATGCCTTGGTAGCCCTGTCGAACGTCAGCAGAGACGAAAGGCGTGCAAGTCAGCAGAGGGCGAGACCACGTGACTACTTGGCCAGGACATGCCGCGTTATTTTTTCGACTGGTATTTTTTCATGCAGCGGCAGTGAAGCAACGGCAGTGAAGCAGCGGCTCGTTTATTTCAGCTCATTCGTGCGATATAGGCAAAATATGCAAGAGCTCAAATGCCAGCACATATGGTGAAACAGTGATCGGGCGAAGAATATAGGTCTGTGATAAAAAAAAAATCGCTCTCCGAAAAAAATGCTTGCGCTATTCTCTCGATTAGCCAAGCCATTAACAGTGAAGCCAGCTAACTCGAATCAGAAATTGGAAATATGTTTGCCCGGTTCGGCTGCATGCTCGAAGAAGTATCACGAATTGGACGATTGAGGCAGACCAGAAGCAATTCGGCAGCAGGGGGTTGGGTGGGCGAACAGTTTTGAGCAGTATCATATCCAGATGCAGCAGCAGCCTGATCGATGCATATGCTTAATGAACGCTGGCCACAGAAGCTTTCGCTCTGCGGGTCCTAGACTGTGGAGCTCACCTCCACAGTGCTTATGCAAAGACATCTACTCTCCTGCCGCCGACTGTGGTATATCCTTTTAAGCCGTCCTGAGGGGCTATTTCCATGCTACTCACTACTCGATTGCTCTCTCGACTTAGCTGAGCTTCTCGCTTTGTTTTTTTTATGTCTGAGATGAAGTCTTTTGGCTGCCCATTAATGAGCACCGAAAGCCTCCCAGGCTTTGAGTGAGCTAGAGAAAACTATGCTACAGAACCTCACACTTAGTCTCTGTGGCTCTAGGGAGTTACAGAAGGGGGAGATGCAGGTACATTACATTACTGAGAAGCCTAGCATGCACAAGCTAGTATCCGAACTAGCAGTAAATATAAGATCCCTTTAAGTCAGCGGCTCTCAACCTGTGGGCCGCGACCCCTTTGGGTGTCGAACGATCCTTTCACGAGGGTCGCCTAAGACCATCGGAAAATACGCATTTCCACATTTTGCACACAGTAATATTATGGTTGGGGGTCGCCACAACATGAGGAACTGTATTCAAGGGTCGCAGCATTAGGAAGGTTGAGAACCACTGCTTTAAGTACGTCATGGCACATTCGCTAAGCTGAAGCACTCATGCCGTTCTTAACAGCAAACACTAGTACCAAGGTGCACACTGACCAACACCAGTGGTTCTCAAACTTCCTAATGCCGTGACCCTTTAATACAGTTCCTCATGTTGTGGCGACCCCCAACCACAAAAATATTTCTGTTGCTACTTCATGCATGTCATACAATGCGTGCGACCCCTGTGAAAGGGTCGTTCGACCCCGAAAGGGGTCGCGACCCACAGGTTGAGAACCGTTGGCCTACACTATCCTAACTTCACAAAGCAAGAGCACATCCTGCAGCTCCCTTCTCAGCTACTTCACAAACAAGTTACACATCCATCGACCTCGCCCCCACACGACATCTAGGAACAAAACAAAACTCTTCGAGGCGATCTAGCTACAGTGTAGTCAGCATAGTTGTTTCATTCAATAGCTGGCAGTTTTTATCTGTAAACCACACCCTTGTTTGGCTCAGGGGTAAGGTGCTGGCCTTTTAAGGACCAAAGCCCTGCACTCGAGCCCTGCCGTGGCAGCACATATAAAGCACCTGCACAGAGTATATAAGTCTCGTGGAGCACTATGCAAACTGGTATTTTTTCATGCAATGCAGTGGCACGTCAAGCTCACAAAAGGCATACCTCTTGAATTGCATAAACTCGGCAGCCAAGGTAAAGTCCCATGCGGACGATGGCTCTCACTGCAGCATTCATGCCTGCAAAAAAAAACCGACAAAGCCGTGACTTGACTAAACAGGTCACATCGGCTGAGCAGCTCCTTAGACCACCGGTAAGCTAGCATGATTCTACCCACTCCAATGCACCGTCAGGAGAAAGGGGAGCACACGGGACGACGGAGCAGCTGCTGAGCCGTCCGACCCGCAGCTCCGATCAGCACTAGCCTGACTGAGGAACGCAGTGAGCAAATCGGAGGATTGCAGACGATATCTTGCACGCCTGAGCTGCTGGCTGCAGTGGGATCACAACCCGAGATGATCAACTTGCAAAGCAGCCACGGACAGGCAATAAGTAGTGACAATGAGAACGACACGACTGCAGGCACTGCGCAATTCATTTCAATTCATTCTCATCATCCTGGCCCCCTTCCGAGTAGGCGGGCTCATCGATCTGCCAACTCTGAACGATGACTGGTGAGTGCTTCCGCTGGCATATTGCACTGCTGCGCATGCAGAGACTGAGCAGAATGCACAGCACAGGATGCAGCAGCCCACCAACATAAAAAACTCGATGTTAATGGCAGCTGCACCACGGTGGCAACTGTTCCCTAGGCTAGCCTGTAGAATCCCAAGGTCCGGTCCTACCGAATGTTGTTCCTGGATGAGCCAAATCGATTGGCAGAAGCAGCTACTGTTGCTCTGGCAGCTGCAACGCCGGCTTGAAGCTGGCCAGTGACGATTTGATTCATCTGCATATGGGCCTGCTACTACAACACGTCTCGGCCAATGCCGGGGCAAAGTAAACAAGCAAGACAGTCTTAACATACAGCCAGCTAGCTAATGGAGGAAGATTGTTGCTGTTGACAGGCACCACGAGCTCGGAATTTAGGTGCTGTCTTTGACAACTGCCTAAATTTTGAAAGTTCGTTAAGACGACTGCCTTCACTGCTAGCTAGCCATCATGTCTGATCCACATCCAAGATTAGGGACTGTCTACCACGATGGCTTGCAAAAAAAATGTACTAGCTCCCTAGTATTGTCTAGGCTGGTTTATTGCAATTCCATTTTGGCTGGGCTACCAGAAAAGTCATTAGGCCACACTAGCTGGTAGTGAATATGGGTGCAAGGCTAGTTACCAAAGTCCAGAGATTCAACCATCTTTCCATTGCTTAAGGAGCTTCGATGGCTCCCTGCTGATTAAACGATAAAGAGAAAAATTCTTCTGCTGACCCACAAGGCATGCCATAGCTTGGTTCTTTCAACCTAATAGAACTGCTGAACCAGTTTCAGCCTCCTTTTGCCCTCATGCCCTCTACGGACAATAAACTAGCTGTTCCATTCCTATGCCTACAAACCGTTGGTGAATGAAGATTTTGCTCTTCAGATTCTAGACAGCGAGACTTGCTTCCACAATCCATTCGCAACATCGGTCATCCTGCTGCCGACTGTGGCACATCCTTTCCAGCCGTTCAGAGCCACTATTTCCATAATACTTACTTTCTCGACCATCCTCTTGACTCAGCTCATGCTATGCTGCTCACTTTCTCTTTGTTGCATGAGATGAAGTCTGCTGGCTACCGTAGCATACCGGAAGCTGCTTGGGCTTTGAGTGCACTATAGAAAACTGCCATACGCAACACCCATTTAGTCGTAGTTGGTTTGTGGAGTTACAGAAAGAGATGCATTACATGGACGACTAGTTACTTCACTGCCACTCTCACTTGCGACAGATAGCTGTCTGTGTCAGGAGTTTGCTAAGCATGGTGTAAGACAAAAAGAAAGTTGGTACTCAGTTTGCTCTTACGACAAGTCGCCTGAAGAAAAGAATGCTAGAGTTGCATTGCAGTGGTCTGCTTATAACACTCTCCCACAGACCACATGAGCACACCGTGTACCTGCCAGCAGCAGCCTCATCACCCCCCCCCCAGTTGTTCCTGGTCCAGCCAGCCAGCTGCGCTTCTACAAACTAACATTGCAGAAGAGCCTGGCATCAGTATGCTACTTTCAATAACATGTTTCAGACTGTGGTTCCATGCTGGGGCGGGAGTGCTGGCATGACCGACCATTGTAAAGTCCCTTGATCGTACGGACAGCCAGCAAGCGTTGAGTGGGCATTAGCAGTCTCATTACGACCTCCAAACTCTAGGCAGCAGTCGGTGCATGAAACGTGAAGCCACTCCAAAGCTTGACTTTCTCTGCGCGAATCGTGCAGGAGCTTGCGTGGCTCTGATGATCGTGGTCACCACCACCCCCACCCTCCCCTCAGCTCAGCTGGTCTGGCCGGTCAATACCAGCCGATCAGATAATGGAGAATGGCACTTGCCTGCTGGCTACTAACGCCAGCGAAAGTGAAAACGTCGATGCAGTTCGACCTGCTTGGCGATTCGGACCCATCATCATCTCGCGGAAGCATGATCGCGCTTTGGTGCGGTCAAGACAAGGCCAATGTTCATAAAGCCTCAACACCAGGCCGCACGTTCCACGAAGGGATGTGAAGGAGGGTGAAGCTCGGCGAACGACAGCCCAATATCCAATGAACAGCGACACACATGCACACAAACACGTACTCATGCGAGTGCTCGCACACACACACACACACACACACACACAAACACACACACAAAAACACTCACAAACGAACAAACAAACACACACACACAAACACACCCGATTAGCCGCGGCTGCGAATTTCCTCACTAGAACTAAAGCAATACGCACTGGGGCGAGTTAGTGCCGCCGGGGGCTGGCTGGCGCCGGGGGCCGCGAGACCGGCCTGAGGATGGCCGGCAGAATATAGCCGCTCACTCCGACGCTCAATTAGCGCCGCAGAGCGAGCGCCGACACGACTCGGGATGCTAATTTGGGCGCCGCGCGACTCGGGCAATCCGCAACCGCCCTCGCAGCACGCTCAAAGAGGGTGTGGAACCGCGAGCCCCCGACGAGAGCGCTGGCGCGGGCACGAGAAGAGACCAGGAGAGATGGGGGATCGCGACGTGACCCCACGCGCGTGCGCACGCGCACGCACCCTGAGAGTCGCCGCCGCTGGTGAACACGGCCAGGCATTTTCCTGCGTACGAATTCTGCGTAACCAGCGCTCCTTCTTTCCCGGGTACGAGCTGAATGCTCTCGGCGCGCAGCAGGCGCGGACCGCTGCGAGGCTCGGTGCTCGGGCTGTCTGCGGCTGACATCGTCAATGCGTTGCCGAGCGGGGCGTGCAGCGACCCGAGGGGCTGGGGGGTTAGGGGGCCGACGTCGGCCGCCTCGTTAGTGCCGGCTGCGAAGGGATGGGAACCAATCACCGACCGACTCACGCATTTCGCTCATAGCTCGCAGGATGTTAGTTTGTTGGCAAAAAAATCTTCCATAATTTATAATATAAAATATAATTAAAAAATACAGTTTGATTATACTCGCTACTCTCAAAGTCAAGTTTGGCCTGACGGGGCAATAACGTCGTACTTCCTTTCGGCCACCATATTGAAGGAGTGCGGCCATGAGGTACTGGGGCTTCTCATTATTTTCGCACGGCCGCCTTTTAACTTATTTTGGCCCAAGCCCAGCAAGCTGTATATGTTGCTAAGTATTGTTTAATTGTATTTATCGATTCGCTTGGCGTTCATCTGTGTTAAATCTTAGTCAGTTTCGCCGCTGATCGTCATGCGTTGCCGACCGTCGCTATTCTCGATGCAAGACAAGGGTTCAATAGTTATTCATCTGCAATGATCGTTGTAGTACGCTGCGTGTTCAGAAGCGGCTTGCCGCGGCTGTTATGAAATGCGGCAAAAATAAGGTCTGGCTCGACCCCAATGAGACGAACGAAATTGCCAATGCCAACTCGCGTAAGTTTACGCGCGTTAGCGCCGCAGTGTGCTGTCAACCCCCGATGTTAGCACCGTACAAGTCATAGACGTCAGATGTTTAGCCATCGTTAGAGCCACCGGTTAGTCTCTTTGACCGTTTTGCTTGCTCCATAATGCAGTTATGTCGCGTCCTTCTGACAGGCATTGCTGAAACGTGCCTCAATTTTGAGTGACATGCTTCTTACGCGGTCAGATTCTTCTGTGACCAAATGGTCGTGTTCCTTTGGTTGTGTTGCTATTTTGAGTTATGGTCAAATAAGATTGGTCTAAGTGTAGCTTTTGACTTCGTACCCTGCTTGAATCTGAATCAACAGTAGGTAATACGGTGTCAAAATCGGCACATGCCGACAATAGAACGTAGCTGATATATATTGTAGGTGCTGATGCATGTTATCCAAACAGAAAAAATATGCCGATCAAAGCTTGTTGCCTGTAAATTTTGCAGTCTCACATAAGATGTCGACAGTGTGCTGCCCTATTGTTGCAAGGTTTTTTATACGTGCGAATAACCTCAATTTGATAATAATGATGCACTTGATAAAGCGCCCTAAGAGAACGTAATGTCTCTCTAGGCCCTTTACATGTGCTGCAAAGGGAAATGCAATTTGGCCTGATGGGGGGAGTATATATGAGAGATAGGCTGGAGCCAAAGAATGAAGTGACCTAAAATGAGCAACAAAACATGTCTGTCCTTTGCTTGACTGGGAGTCAGTGCAAGTCGGCGAGAAGTAGAGTAATGTGGCAACTGTTCGACGTTCACGACAGACTAAGCCTAGCTGTGGAGTCTTGCACCAGCTGTAATCGCCTGATTTCACATGCCGGTAGGCTAGCAAGCAGTGAGTTGCAGAAGTCGAGACAGGATGTTACGAATGCATGGACCCACTTAGACGTGGTATCCTTATCTAAACAAGCCCGAATTTTAGCAATGTTGTGTAGCTGAAAATAGGCAGCTTTGACTGTGGAGCTGATATGGTCGTCTAACGAGAGATCGCTTTGGAACATGACACCTAGATTTCGAGCTGATTCAACAGATGTTCTGGCTGAGCCAATTTTAAGTGTCAGCCCATACAATTTCTGAATCGCACTGGGTTTGCCCATAACTAGTAAGTTAGTTATCATTGTTTAGTTTTAGAAAATTTGCTGCCATCCATGTGCGGATGTCGTTTTGTCAATTTGTTAGGATAGTCATCCCTTGCAGTCTAGAATGCGATATGATTGACATATTGTACTGTGGGAAACAGGTTTGCTGAGTTCTTGCTAGTTTTCGTGCTGATACATTGTTTTCCTTGGTGTGTTGATTTTAATCATTTTGCAAATTATTAGGCTTATTAGTGTATACTTTATAAGGCATGGCGTATTGGGTGGTTTGCATTTGAAGTGTTAGCTGATTGTGAGTCACGTATCCTGATTAGTTGCTGTACCTGGCCGTGCATGCCCAGTGTCTGCATAAACTGCCAAAACCAGTGAGATCGGCAGAAATTGTGAGGTGACATGTTTGTAGGTTGGGCCGTAATAATGAGTTGTGGCTCTATACGTACGACCTTGATCGTGGGTTAAAATCCTGTTGTAGATAATTTATTGCTGCTGAAAGCAGTGGTGATGGCCATCGGGGTTCTTCTGTTGCTATACGAAAGAGGCTGTTTAATCAGCTAGTATTCACTTACTTATTTGTAGCTTCTTTTTTATTATGCTTTGTGGTTGAGCTAAGACCACCGTTCAGCCGACTGAGTGGTGCCTGGGCCATTGTTTAGTCGTGTTATTGGTCCGGGAGGGTGAACTGGTAATCTATTGACTCAATGGTTAACTGGGATGCTCTTTTTTACCCAACGTTGTTCTTCCTCTAAATTAGACCTGATACTCTTCATTTGAAGCTGTTAAGAGAGTTATAAATTTGTATAGCTTCCTCCGAGAACTTAATCTCGCTCTGGGCACTTTACAATTGCTGTAAAGAAAGCGTGGTCAAATTATTACTGGTAACGAGCACAATGTCAACAATATAACATTGTTAGATGTGACATTGTGTGCTGACATGCAGATGCAGTCATTAGCAGCTGTGTCCACGGTGGCAGCATGCTTAATTAAGCACACAGGATATATGCAATAGCATGTAATTGTATGGTCTTGATTTGGACTTCGTGTGATCGCTCAACGTTCTGTCTATGTTGGTTTTGCTTGTGCCTTGTTATAGGGCAAAACGTGAGGAAATTAATAAAAGATGGTCTAATAATCAGGAAGCCGGTTGTGGTGCACTCGAGGGCTCGCGTTCGCAAGAATGCAATAGCCAGAAGGAAGGGTCGACACACTGGAACGGGGAAAAGGAAGGGTACTGCTAATGCCCGTATGCCGGAGAAAGTTATATGGATGAGGCGTATGAGGGTGCTGCGAAGACTTCTGAAGAAGTACCGCGATAATAAGAAGATTGACAGGCATTTGTAAGTACATAGGATTTCTGTGGTCGTTTTTCTATTTGCTTGTGATGCTTGCTGAAACTTTTCAAGCAGTCTACGGCGCGATTAGCCCACAGCATCTTGTTTCAGGTATCATGCGTTGTACTTGAAATGTAAGGGTAACGTCTTCAAGAACAAGCGAGTTCTCATGGAGCACATTCACAAGAAGAAGGCCGAGAACGCGCGCTCCAAACTTCTTTCGTACGTTTGCTATGCATTTTGAATTTCTGTTTCGTATTTTTTATATCACGGTCGTTTGGACCGCAGAAGGTTAATGCCAATGCTCACTTATCTTGCAGTGATCAAGCCGAGGCCAGACGTAGCAAGGTTAAGGAAGCTCGCAAGCGACGAGAAGATCGCATCGCTCAGAAGCACGAAGACCTGTTGAAGACCTACCAAAAAGAGGAAGAGGCGGCCAAGAAGTAAATGTCGAGTTTTAACCAAATAAATGGACTGACAACGGTTAGATGTTATTCATCGGCAGGATTGCTTGCCAAAAAAATCGGCTGAAATGAGCAAATATACTAGCCCCGTGATATATTGTGGAAATACAAGTGCAGTATTAATTCAGCCTTGGGTCTCGTACAGCCTGATGGTAACTTTGCAGGGGATTGATCCCTCAGTCAGGCATAAACTTGATACGACGACTGGGTCTAGTGTTGGAATTGTACTTATGTTTTTGTACTTTTGAGCCATACGTGGATCTTAAGTGTCACGTAAATTGGTCTCAAAATACCGGTGGTTCTCAACGGAGGGGGGTGAATGACCGTTTTCACAGGGATCGCCTAAGACTAAAAATGGTGAAAGAAACTCATTTCCACCTTTTTACGGTTGCTGGTCTCAACAATATGAACTATTTAAGGGTCGTGGCATTAGGAAGGTTAAGAATGATGTATTTCCACCTAACTCCATAAAAGACTATGTGGGTGTTTTTTGACAAGGAGAGATATGGCCACTCACCCTAATCGGCATTCGGTAGCCAATAGACTTAGTCTCACCCAACAAAAAGAAAGTGGGAAGCATAGCAGTCAGTTGAGGTAGTGAGTAGCATGGAAGTAGCAGCTCAGGACCGCTGAAAAGGATGAGTCATAGTCGGCTGCAGGACAGTAGTTGTTGCGTTGTGGAAGCGAGTTCAAGTCTAGAACCTGTAGAACCACTAATATGTTTTCGTCGACTTTCGGCAGCTTGGTAGTGAGGTGCTCAGTATGATTTTTCTCGGGTGTTTTTTATAGGTCTGATCGTAGGCCCTTTTTGAGCGGATTTGCAGTTTAAGGTCGGCTACGCCGATAGGCAGAGACTCGGTTTTAAATGGAAATGAGCCTGCAGTCGTGTGAAAGTCACGGAAGACTACAAAAGGCAGGCCTGGGTGTGAAAATAATCAAATGAAAAAAGGATTTATGAATTGTTCGTTATCCCTGGGTTATGAGTTGGGATCGGGTTGCGTGTGCGGAACATCAAGCCGCACTGACCGGCAGATTATCTCTATGCAAATCCGTCGCTTATCGCTTACCAAATGTAGGGGCTGGAGGACTTGCGGTTAGTTCTCTTGCCTGCTTTTCCAAAGTATGCCAACTCAAGTCGGTCCAAGCTGCATGGTAACTCTTCACTTCGGGCGACAGCAAAGGAGGTCGTTGAGCAGAGAGCAAACTGCTGGAATGGCATGGCCACCATTTCAAAAACTTGCATCCATGGGCTTTTGTTACTTTCAACTATGTGAATGCCTGTTGCAGTTATATATGCAAATCAGCGAGTTATTCTTCTTTTTTACACTCATATCTTCATTACTTTACCACTAGAAGCGAAATAAGGTTCTATTTAACGTGACGTCATCAACGGACTTAGCTTATTATAAAGGTTGGTAAAAGATCTGACTGTGAAGTAGGCATCGCATCGTTACTACGGCTACCTTAAAGGGAAACACCAGCTGCGACACATATTCTCTTTAATGCTGGCCGTCGACAGCTTAGAAAAGGTCGACTCGGCGCAGCTTCGTCGGGGATTATCGCTTTGCCACCATTATCGAAAGCCTTTAAAGAACAGACGTCTGTTCAGACTTAAGCACGCCCCCCCCCCCAGTGTCCAATAAACCAAGCGATGTAATAAGATGGCTTCCGGACATTAGATGGCATCCACGATCCCGTCAGTTTTTGGCTAATGAAGTCACTCTGGCTGAGTGAACAACAATTTAGCAACGAATCGATAGAAGTACGCAGCCATTGGTCCATTTCGATGACCCAGTTTCCTTGCCCTCAGTTTTCTTTCCGTCCGAGTCATTTCCTTGTACACACCGCATTTTGCTACACAAGTCGTTCTAACGAGTCGCGGGCGCCACTCGTTAGAATTATCATGGTGCACATTTGAAAACGCCCTAGTCTTCAGCCACAATGCTCCAGGTGAGCTTTCCCTCGCAGGGCAGCCGCACGGCGGCTTGGCGAGACGACGACCGGCGCCCGTCTCGCTGCCACTTAATAATAATAATAATAATAATAATTCACTTGATAAAGCGCCCTCAGAGAACTCAATCTCTCTCTAGGCGCTTTACATTTGCTGTAAAGTGAAATGCAATTGAATGGTAAGTAAAATCATGCTTGAAAAAACAAACGAGATGAATAATATGGTGAGGGGTGACATGCACTGGGTCAGCATGCAAATGTGGTTAGTGGCAGCATGCACAGTGTCAGCACGCATAAGCACATCGAGGACGAATCACAGGGACCCACTAAATGCTGTCCTAAATAGGTGTGTTTTTAAATTCTTTTTAAATGTGGTCAGGTCGGGGATGTTCTGACGCAGGTCGGGAGGGAGTTCCAGGCTTTGGGAGCATATGAACTAAATGCACGGTCTCCAAAGGATTTAAGGTTTGTATGAGGTATTTCTAGACTGTTGGATTCCGAAAAGCGGGTGGTACGATGCTTGGCCTGATGGGGTAGTATATCTGACAGATAGGCTGGAGCCATAGAATGAAGGGACCTAAAAGTGAGCGAAAAAACCTTGAAGTCAATCCGTTGCTTGACTGGTAGCCAGTGCAGGTCGGCGAGAAGTGGAGTAATGTGGCAACTGCGACGCTCGCGACAGACAAGCCTAGCTGCAGAGTTTTGCACAAGCTGCAATCGCCTGATCGCACATGCTGGTAGGCCAGTAAGCAGTGAGTTGCAGAAGTCGAGACGGGATGTCACGAATGCATGGACCAACTTAAATGTGGTATCCTTATCTAAATAAGCCCGAATTTTAGCAATGTTATGTAGCTGAAAGCACGCAGATTTGACTGTGGAGCTGATATGGTCGTCTAACGACAGGTCGCTTTGGAACATGACACCTAGATTTCGAGCTGATTCAACAGGAGATATGCTGGCAGAGCCAATTAGGAGCGTCAGCCTATACAATTTCTGAATCACGCTGGGTTTGCCCATAACTAGTAAGTTAGTCTTATCATCGTTTAGTTTTAGAAAATTTGCTGCCATTCATGTGCGGATGTCATCAATGCATGCAGCAAGTGAGTTGAAAGAATTTGAGGTTCTCGAAGGCTGGGAGGAATCAAAGCAAAGGTACAACTGAGTGTCATCCACATAGAAGTGAAAGCCTAGATTGTGCTTGGCAATCACATCAGCAAGGAAAGGATTCGAAGGTCAGTGTCATCAGCTCGGCACTTATAATTTTGAAAGCTTCCAAGTTTATCACATTTTCCCTCTGATATCCTATCAACGGATAATAACAACAAATAAATAAGTACATGCTGATTTAAGAGCCTCTTTTGTATAACGACAGAAAAGCTTTTACGGCTATCACCACCGCTTGCAGTGGCCACATAGGATGGCCCACCGCAGGATTCGAACCACCACCTCAGGATTGAGGTCGTGAAAAGCAACTACCTTACCTAGTGGGCCATCACCATCTACAGCCATCACCCCATAATATTACCCTTGATAAAGCGCCCTATGAGAACTCAATCTCTTTCTAGGAGTCTTACATTTGCTGCAAATGAAGTGAATATATGCAAAAAATATATATATAAAGCGGCGTCGGGTGTGCCCGCTTGTCCTCCTTTTAGCTCGATCCACAAATCGCTTGTTGTCGTTTCTAGCAGGCGAACCTCAAAGAGTCCAGTTTTCAGCATGCAGTCGTCGCTTCGCTCTCGCCAAGGTCTTTTGGGACAGACCGTCGTTTCCGCGATTGGAATACAGCTACAGCCGCGGTCGCACAGCATGATGCGGACGCATCTCAGCAAGCAGTTACCGCATCACACTGAGCTAGAGAGAACCAGCAGCGAAAAGACTGATTGGCCACCTCGGTGGAGTTCTTCAATTGTTTTCAAATTATTTTAGGATGCGATGCAGCTGCTGCCGCTGCCGCTATCGTCGGGGACATGGACCTGGAGAATGTGGCTCTATGCCGCCTACTCTTTACTCATAAGCTTTGCTCGGAGACCGGATGTCCAGGACTCGAGGAAGGCCTCGCCGACCTCGTACAAAATGCATGAATCGTTGAGCGAGGACGCCAGCCAGTCCGTTAACGCTTTTGGATGGCGCGCCAAATAAATATCCATAGCGTGATTGTATGGCGAAGGGTGCAATTTCCCAGCAGCTTTACGGACTCTTATGCACGTCATCCAGCGTGATCTAGTTTCTTTCATGAACAAAGAATCGATGAGCTGATTATGACAGTCGCTGAACGCATAACTTTCAGGATTTTAAATGCCATAATTTAACGTCTCTGCGAACAACATCCTACATCCCGCCACAGCGTGCCAACTTGTCGCTCGCAGAGCAAAAGGATTCTCAGCATTCGTTAGTAAAATTCGTTATAAGAAATCCATAAAAAAGTCTTCATTCGAATGTTCAACATGCTTTGAATGTTTCGATTGGTACTTTAGTATTAAGTACTTGGTACTCCGGTAATTACTTTAGTTTGGAAGGCACTTTACTTTGGTACGATGCGGCTCCCGGGGCGTTTGTGTACTGTTCCGACTACGTTTCCGCAATTTTGACAAGAAAGGGTAATGCAATACCTGGCACGCCTCTGCTGAAGCCGAAGTTTTGTGAGATGCCAGCCATCTACACACGGGTGTTAAACTACACCAAATCTCAGTGGACCACTGACAAGGCGAATGCATTCCAACTTTCATTTCCAGCAAATGAAAACTACATGGAAAGAGATTCTGGATTCTTAAATCGAAAAGCATGCAACGCAATGCAATGCATCATCTTGTCATTATTGCCAAACCGGAATCGAGTGCTGCGGCCGGCAATTTTTTATTGGGTTCAGTGGGACAATTGCCGTTAGGGCACTTCTGCCGCTTGGTCGATGGGACATCGACTGAGTCGATGACCACTTCTTTATTTGATTATACGCTGCAGCCTTAGAATTGAGGAACCAGCGAACGAGGCTGCGAGCTTCAACATTTCCAGAGAGCATCGCATTACGAATGAAAAGATTGGGATTGCAGGTTGAAAAGAGTCCTCGAAACAACTTTATTAGAGTTACAGTCTGCCAATGGTTAACAGGAGATTAAGCAATCTGGCGAGAAGCCGGCAGCGCGGAGGAGGTGACGGCATGGCTTCGAGTGAAGGGAGACAGGAAATTTCCTACTCTACTGCCACGAGGCTGGCAGAGCTGGAAGACGGGAAAAGCTTCTCTGGAAGGTTCCCAATCGTCATTCTCTCTGGGTGAAGAGTTAAGACTGCTCGCATCGGTTGGCATCCGGAGCACGGGACACGGTCAGAGCGCGAGGAAGGGAGGCTATCCGCCAATCAGCACGATCTCCTCTAACTGCTGGCGCGGTAACGGTCGTCGTATAGGGCCCGCGCGCCGCGATAGAAGCCCGTTTTGCAAGCTCGGTAGGTCATCGAGAGTTCTAGAGTTCTTCGCGCTAGTGCACGACTGGTGCTAAGACGCGCGCGCCCGGATGCTCTTGATATATACATTCCGTGTGCCTCGGTTCGCCAACTGAAACTGCATCCAGACGCTGCCTCTCTCGTGCAATGTTAATTTTGCCTCGTTCAAGAGACTACAGCCTGGTTCGTTAGCGCAGCGGGTCGGCCACTTAGTCGGCCGTAAACACAGCCCGTAATGAGCGCTAGTGCTCATTCATTGCAAACGGACCAATGACAGGCGAGAGTTGCTCACATTGCCCCGTCGTAAGGAGCTATCGCAATATCAAGAATTTTCGGTCGCCTTCTGGCGGCTCTTTGTAGGTGTCTTTTCTGTAACATCGTCACAACAGCATCCAATCAGCTCATCTGTTATCCACCGGGAAGAGGTATTGCGAATATCGAGAGAGCTTTAGTCCTATCCGACGAGATACCAGAAACGATCTCAAACTAGAGCACGATTAGTGAACGCAAATAAGTTGGAGAAAACCGCCACCCACCGAAGCACACGTGATTGCTATTGCGAGATACCCAATACTCATCCTAAGCATCTTCTCGTCAATCGATTGTCGTATGCCTCACGTTCAGTGACAGACGAAGTTCAGCCGATCGCTAGGCTGACTTTATACCAATCAGTTGACCTTCAAACCTCCGCGAACAATTAAATCACCGCTAATCGACTGATGCAGTCAAATCCATTGACTTTAATGATTCGCCGATTCAGCAACCGCAGCACTGTCGGAGCTGCGAGCAGTTGGCTGACTTCAGCTGCGAAGTAGGTCAATTTCACCAGGTTTCAATCTCCTCAGGAACGATCGCACAAGTAGTTAGATAGACTCTACGATTCTCGACAGCAAGAGGTTTCAAGTAACGGAAATCCGATTCTGAATCGTCGAGAAGTAGGAAGAAGCAGAAGGAAGTAGAAAGAAGTAGGAAAGAGTAAGTAGGAAGTAGGAAGAAGTAGAAAGCGCGAGTTAGCGGCAATTGGCCCTCTCCAGGACCATCGCGAAGCATCGGCGGGCCTCAGTCGTCACGTGGCCGCGTCAGGGGCCTTGCACATCGCCGGAAAGACGGATCTTCATCGGACGTGTCGCGAGAGTCGGAAAAGCGCGAACGAATCATAGCGCAGAGCCATAAACGACCCACTACGTAAGGTTTGAATCCTGCAGTTGGACTATTCTTTGTTGCCTCTGCAAGCGGTGGTGATAGGCTCAAGGCTCTTCTGCCGCTATACAAAAAGGGGTTGTTAAGTCAGCTAGTATTTATATTTATGATCGGCGCGTATAATCTATAATATGAGCGTATAATCCAAGCTGCTGGCAAGCATCGCAGCTGCAGGCCACCTCCTTAGAAGTAATTGTATCGTGGCAGTCGCACAGCCAGCTACTGCAGCCACATAATTCACAGCGGTAACAATTGGCACATGAATGAATGAATGGATGGATGGATGAGTCACTTTTCCAACCGAATTGTCCAGCAAGGCTACGGCTCCTGTTCACTATCTGTTGCAAGGACCTTGCTCTCTTACAAAATCCTTTTTAAGATTTCAAGTCAAGTTCCGTCTTCCGGAAAATTCTCGCTGCTTCAGAGTTTCGTGCTGCTCCACGATGAAATGAGGATGCGGGATATCGCCAAGCGGGAACGCTCGGGGGAGAGTGGAGAGTGGTAGGGCGGGGAGTGGCGCGGCAATTAGCTCTTTTCATTGGCCATTCTTGAGTCGCCTGGCTACCGAGTAAGATTGACGCGTATAAAAAAGTGACGAGAGACTTACGCCTCGAGGGGAACTCCGGCATGCTTCTACGGTGACTCCTAGCGATAAACCGTCGGGCAGCGAGCATCCTACTTGCAGCGAACGGCTCGAAGAGGTTAGCAGGTTATGCAGCCAGCACCCGAGGCCCGAAGCCCGGCTTGCCGCGACCGAGGACTGTCCTCTGGATCTGATTTCTCGGCAGATGGGCTCGCTGTGTCGAGGCACTCGATGTCGCACGCGCTGGCGCCAATCTCCTCGACGACATCGCCGCCTCCACTCGGCCAAGATGACGCGGGCGACCTTATCGCCTACTCGCCTCTGCGTGCGAGCTTATCGCGCCGCACAGAGTCGCCGCGCGCGCTGTCCGAGCGCTGTCAGCTCCGTATGCCAGAGCGCCGCTGGCTGGAGGAGCCAAGGGTCGCAGCGAGCGGACGTATGCTAGAGAAGCCGGGCCTCGCGCTCCCTCGCGCTCCAGAGACCGGCAAAGCACGTGGACAGACGCGGAGATGGACGCACGCGGACAGAGCCTGTGCACCGGCGGCCGCCGCCGCCGCCGCTGGCTGCTGAGCTTACTATTTACCGCCCTCTGAATTCGAGCGCCGACCGCGCGAGACGTTGCGAGCTTCTGGCGCCGTCTGCTCGTCGTCCCGACTAGGCAAATCGACGAGCGCCGCTGCCGGTGGCGTCTCGCGAAAAAGCGCGCGACCGCGAGACGCCACCTCTAGACGGCGCTGCGAGACGCCGCTAGACGGTTCTTACAGCTGCCACCTGCCGCGCGGGGCCGGCAGGTGGCTGCTGTAAGGTAGGTCACGGCCGTCGGCTGCATCGCGGCGACGCCGTCGCCGCCGCCGGCAGCTCGCTCTGACGACCGCCGACGCCGAGCGCGGCTAGCCGTCGCAGCTCGGCTCGCACGCGGTCGCGGTCGCCCGCGCTGTACCGCGCCAGATACTGTTCGTCGATGGCGGCGAACCAGGCGTAGTCGAGCACGGCGAAGTCGTCGGCGAGCAGTTGGTACTGCACGTAGGCGGCCACCATGTCGACGACGCTCTCGCGCAGGTACGGCTCGGGCATGCGGCCGCCGCGCGCTGCCCAGTGCTGCGGGTGGTGCGCGTTGTGCTCGTAGTGGTGCAGCAGCGCTTCCGCCCATCCGGGGTTCTCCTCGTCCGGCCGCTTCTGGACGAACTTGACGGCGTAGGCGCCGCGCTCAGGCTCGCTGTACTTGCTCGCGTCGTGGCCGGCGAGTTCCAGCTCCGGGTAGACGGCCGCGCCTAGCTTGACGACCAGCCTCCGGTGAACGTCCGTCAGCCGCTCGAACTCCTCGAGGTCCCGCGGCGACGGCGAGCTCGCGCAGGCGCAGCGGCAGCAGCAGTCGCCGCCGCAGCTGCCGCCGCTAGGTTCGAGACAGGACGAGGCGAAGGCGGCCATGGCTCGCGGGCGTCAGGCGACTCGCAGCGACAGGCCGCTTCGGCACTAGTCGGGACTAAGTGGCGAGAGTAAGATGCGCGGCGCGACCGCCTAGCGACCGAAGCGGCGGTTATGTACGTACGGGCTAACGCCTCCGGCGCACGCCCGCGCACGCGGGGTGGCGGGGGAGGGACGGGAACCCCCAGCTGCGAAACGTTGACCTGCAGCCATTTTGGGCCGACGGGAAAGTCCTGTGCGTTTGGGCGGGGTGTACCGTTTTACGCGCACCGGTCGGATGCGCCCTGACACGCTACGAGTATCTATGGGGACGAGGATCCGGCTCCGACTGCTCGGTTTCAGTGGCGGGGCGAGCGGGGGCGGGGGACGTCGGCCGCTGAATCGTCGGCGCATCGTCGCCGGCGGGCTTTCTGGGCTTCCCGTCGGCTGCCGCCGCCGCCGCCGCCGGCAATCCTTCCTGGCGGCGCGACCGGACGCGCGGCTAGACTCGCGATGGCGGGGCTCGGCGTCTCGGGCGCGCGTTCGCGGCGGCGGCGCGAAGAGCGTCGCGGCGGCGACGACGGCGGCGGCGGCGGCGGACGCGGACCCCTCGCGTCTGCGGCGGCAGTTTCGTTCGTTCGCCCACTTCCTGACGCCGCTCGCCCGTCAAATCGGCGAGGAGGGACGTCGAGGGACGCGCGGACTTCCACGTCCGGACAGAACTCGGGCAGCAATCGTAGCGTTCGCAGCGGCGCTACTAGTGTCAGCCGATTCGCGACGATTGCCGGCGACGCGCGAACCTGGTATCGAGGAGGCTGGCGACTGGTAGGTGCAGCGCCAGCGAACGCAGCCACGCCCCGCAGTAGCGGAACCCAGCAGCGACGAAGAGCGCCCGCGCATGGCTACACAACTAGTGCGGATCCGCAGCTTCAGAGACTTTAAAGTAACGGAGGGTTACGCGCGGGTTCGACGGCGGCCGCGACGTACAATGGCGGCGCTCAACTGCTGTCGTACGGCTCGTAGCTTGGAGCGCAACGCGGCTCAAGCGCTTAGGCGCGACTGCTAGAGCACAGATGACTGCCTCGTACACGGCTTCGGCTTTTAAGCTGCCGCGACCGTACGTTGTCGCCTAACCAGCTTCCAGGCCTGTATAATTCAGTAACCGCGAATAATGAACGTCAGTCATGATCAGGCCGACGTTTCGGTATCACTCCCGATTGGGTCTTTTTTCTCCACCGCCCCGTGGGTGAGTTGGGAGGGTGGAAAGAATTGAGTGTGGGAGAGTTGAGGGGACCGCCTCTGTCTGGAGTACACTTGCGTCGTCTGCTCAGCAAACTGACGCTAGAAGCTTGCGCGCGCGCGCGGGTAAAGGCACCAAGCTGACAACTGATCGCACGCAAGGCCACAACTTAATGCTGCTGCGCTAGCTAGAGACGAACGCCGCACGAGCTGGGTGAGAAGCGAGCGGAACTGAGCAGACGGAGTTCGCCGCCGCTGTGCAAAAAACAACACGCGATGATTTGACAGCCTCTTTTGCATAGCGACAGAAGAGCCTCTTACGGCTATCGCCGCCGCTTGCAGTGGCTCGCTAAAGGATCGCTCGCTGCACGATACGCACGACTTCAGGACCGAGGTCGTGAATAGCAACCGCCTTTCCTATTGCGCGCCATCGCGGAGCAACGCGGCGGCGCGCACGCGGTCGCCTCGCTGCCCCCTCGAACATGCCGAGAGCGCCGCCGCCGCCGCCGCCGCCTGAGATGGAACTGAAAGCTCGAACAGGCCGAGATAGAGCAGCGTCCGCCGCTCAGACCGTCGGCAAGGCGGACAGTGCGAATGGCGCGTAGCCACTGGTCGCATGACCGAGGCCGAGAGTCGCGTCGCGAGAGTCGGGAGTCCGTCTCTCCTGCGACTCACTTTCGAACGTAGCGCTGCGGAATGCGAACGGAATGCGAACGGAATGCGAACGGAATGCGAACGGAATGCTTCGGACCTTGCGGCGGCACATCGCGCACTCGCTTTTCAATCGCTCGCGTCTTGCTTTGTAATGATAATAATAATGCACTAATGATAAAACGCCCTCGGAGAACTCAATCTCTTTCTAGGCGCTTTACACTTGCTGCAAAGGGAAACGCGATTGAATGGTGAGTGGTATCACTCAATTACAGCATAGCTTCTGTCTCGGCGGGTGGATGCACACAGATCGTGCACTCGGTCTCATACGCACACCGTGCATCGGTCTGGTGCACGGCACTGCTCGGCATAAATGCAAGCCATCGAGAGTTATAGGAGGCTTATACGATTACGGCAGCTTGCGTTGTTTGCCCCATTGTTATCATCCTGCACGTGACCTCTGGTGTGCTGAAACGCATTGTCGGCGAAGTGCTTGCCTATCGCCCAATGAAGCCGCAAATAGGCCGAGGCCGAAGCTAGTCGACGGCGACGCTGGCGTGACTACTAGGAGCTCGATGCACGCGCTGCAAACATGAAGCTGCTGAAAGATCTAAAGCGTCCCGGCGTAGCGCGACGCACGATTTAGGCGCCACGACAAGCAGACGCCGGCTTCAGGAGTTACCTCCCTAACCGGATGGTTCTGTTAGCACTTGGCCGTCGCGTCCGACGGGGTGCTAGAGCGCCGAATGATCGCCCCGCGACGAATGCCATTCGATAGCCCCCCTTCTAGACGCGACAGCTCTTTCTGGGGACCCGCCTCTTTTTTGGCTCGTCAAAGGTGGAACTCCGGCAGACACCATTAGAGACCCTTACCTTGAAAAAATGCGACGGCTTCTTGGAAAAAAGTCCGTCATCTTCTGGACATGGACTACGGTATGTCTGGGAAATGAAGGGGCACCACCGGAAGGGCTCTGTGACCCTCTAAAACGGTTGTTATTTTCCGCTCGAAGAACGAAACGTCGGCGCCGAGGGCGCATCATTCCGTAATGTGCTGAGACGTAATCCTCCTGTTGAGAGCAGTAGACTAAAAATGGCGTCTGTAGGGCATCGAAGAAATGATCATTCCTTCATAAAAACAAATAAAGAATAAAAAATAAAATAAACATACAAACAAATCTGCCCCGTCAAGGAACCGCACACGAAAATGCTCGCCGGAGGTGATCCGCTCGAGTAGCATTTAAAGCCCAATCTAACATCCTCAGCTTAGTGTTTCGTTTTTTAAATTCGCGGATGAATCGCCAGCATTTAAAAATAAATAAAACGAGCTTTAAAACAATTTATAATGTTTTATTCCAGCGAACTTTGCCTTATTCCGCGATAATCTCCAACTCCTCGCCCCGCGCCCAAATATTGATCCAGAATGTTTACCGGCTCGCCTGTTGGCAAGCTGGAATTGATTCTGAATGTCGCCGCACTTTGTCTCCAGTCAGTTTGCCGATTTTTGTAAACTCATGCACAAGAGTACGGCTTGGGCACCCGCAGTTCAACCTGATCGTCAAATTGCTTTAAATCACACTTCGTTGGCTGCTCCGAGTCTGCGGACAAAATGACCGGACCTCAGGAGCTTGATGTAGTGCAGGCACTACAGTGGTGAGCCGTGATGGCACACTAGGTAAGGCGGTTGCTTTCACGACCTCGGTCCCGAGGTCGTGGGTTCGATTCCTGCGGTGGGCGATCCTTTATCACCACTGCAAGCGGTGGCGATAGCCGTAAAGGCTCTTCTGTCGCTATACAAAAAGAGGCTGTTTAATCAGCTAGGATTTATTTATTTATTCACAGCACTAGTTTTACTTAAAAAAATACGTTAAAATGCCCTGAAAATCTTAACTTATTTTAAGAGTAATTTTAAAATGGCATAATTTATTAGTGAATCAAGCATTCTACACTACTACTATCTCTGCTGCACCCCATAGCCGCTCTAGTAGCCCGGCCCTCCTCCCGAAACAACCCTACCGCCAACGCGAAGAGAGAGCCTGCCGCACTTGCGAGGAAACTTTCCAGGAAACATCCCCTGAAAGCCATGCCGCACGTCCGCGTGGGCATTCTCTGCCGAGAGGGGGGGGGGGCTCGAACCGGAGGGGGGAGGGAGGCAGAGCTAGGGGTTAGCATCACTAGTCCTGCTTCAGCTTGATCCGTGCGGGTGGTGGCCCTGCCTATACCGTTCTGACGGGAAATACTCGAAGAGTTCAGTTTTCGATGTGCAATCATTGCGCTTTGCCCTTGCAAAGAAAGGTCTTTTGTGACAGATCGGGGTTTCCATGATGGTAATATCGCCACCGTGGTCGCACAGCACGACGCATCTTATCAAGCAGTTACCGTATCATACTGAGCTATAGAGTGCCGGCAGCGAAGAAGCTTGAGTGGCCTCGGTGGAATTTTCTAATTGCTTTTTAACTTTTTTTTTTAAATGATGCAGCTGCTGCCGCTGCTGCTGCCGCCGCTATCGGTGAGGACATGGACCTGCAGGAGAGTGCTTTTGGCCGCTTGTTTATTATTCGTAAGTTCCGCTCGGAGACTGGATGTCAAGGACTCCAGGAGGGCCTCGCCGAGCTTTCGGGATGTGGTTCTTAACAAAAATGCACAAATCGCAGTGTGAAGACGCCAGTTCGCTTAAGTGTTTGGATGGCAAGGCAAAATAAACTCGCATTACACGAGGGTATTGTAAGGTGCTATTTCCCAGCACCTCCACTATATAGCTGTATATATATATATATATATATATATATATATATATATATATATATATATATATATATATAGCTATATATATATATATAGCTATCTATATATGTATATAGCTATATAGGGTGCACGTGTCCTGCATCAGCCGTGGCGCGCAACGAATCTAACATGGCGCACAGCCTTGGGCGCAAATCTCTCCTGGCTTGAACGCATAGCCCAACTCGAAGCCAGCTTTTCGACTCAAGCTTTTAAACCGACTAGCATTGGATTATGACCACACTGGTTCCTGGTCATTATCATTCGGGAACCGTGAGTAATATTTCGATAGTCATAATCTGGCTAGCAAAGACACCGCAGGTACAATAGCGTTAAGAGCTGCTGGGACGTTTCCTACGCTTAGGGGTTTAAATCGCAGTCATGCGCGATGCAGCCTGCTGTCGAAACACAGAAGTCAAGGTCAAGGCTGACTTAGCAAACCTCATTCATACGAGAGAGCTCGACGCCGGTCGACTCGCTTCGCTGAGTCTTAGTCGAAGCATTTATAAAATGGTCACGGAAGACAACGCTGTGCCATCTTTCTGCGTGACGGAAGGATGCCATCTTTCGCGTGATGGAAGGATGCCATCTTGCCGCGCGACAGACGGACTTTCTCGCTTAATAAGTAGACATGGCGGGAAGAAAAGCGACTGTCGCTTGCAGTGTGCAACACACAGCATTAATAAATCCTAGCTGCTTAAACAGCCTTTTTTTGTATAGCGACAGAAGAGCCTTTATAGCTATCGCACCGCTTGCAGTGGCGATAAAGGATCGCCCACCACAGGAATCGAACCCACGACCTCGGGACTGAGGTAGTGAAAGCAACCGCCTTACCTAGTGTGCCATCACGGCTCACCATGCCTGCTGCGAGACTCGTACCCAGGTCACCCAGGTCACCCGGGTCACCAGGGTCACAGTCCGTACTTTAAGTACGAACACCTTATCACTTGACTTGAGACCCTGCCGGTGATACCTTGTCTACGACGTGGAGGCGTTAGGTAAAGGCGTGTGTAAGATTCAACCTGTTGAGGCAGCAGCATGCGCTATTACCTGCGTTCCATATTTTCACCACTCCGAAGTAAACTTTAACCGATTGTACTGTCTAATTCACACGGCGACAAAAGAGCCTCAACGGCTGTCGCTGTTACTTGCAGTGACGAATATTTCAGCGAGCAATATTGTAACCATCTCACGCTGTTTCGTACGACAGAAGCGTTCGTCTACAATTTCGGGCATTCCAGTGTAGCGTCTCTCTCTTGCGCTTCACAACTCTAAAGGACACCGCAGTGAACCTTTTCTTCAGTCAGGTGAATTCGGCGGCGAAAAACGTTCAGGCTGGATATTGAGCTTCCGGAGTATCGCTGCGTCTAGCATGGTTTTATTGAGCGATAAAATGTCTCGTAAAGTCGTCGCTAACCAACTTGCATCGAGCGCACGGCAAGGCGCGGGTTTTCCGAACTTATCCGGAATTCCGAGCCGAGCGGCATCGTTAATAATTATGACAATGATAATAATAAATTTGCGTAGCGCCTCAGAGAACAGTATTGAGCTGGAGCGGCGTCGTTCCGCTGCATCAAATGCTCTCCTAGCGACGGACGCCGGTACGAAACTTAGCGTACAGCGAGACGATCGCAGCAATTCGTTGCTTTTTTCACTTTCAAGTTGTCTGCAGGATTCCGTTCCGCCGACTGCCGGATCGTTCTGGAAAAAGAGGAAAACCTTCGCACAGCGAGCTTTCTTCCTCTTCTTCTTTCGCCGCTTGCGAGCCGCAAATTCGCGAAAATCCTCTGCGTTGCTGTCCGCAGATCATGCATTCTGCGTTACACGCGTGCATGTCAATGGACTCTGGAGAAGATAGCGCAGCAGCTACCTAAAAGTGCCGACGCGAGCTTTGCGGAGTTAAGAAGAACGGACGCAGTTAGGAATAGCGGAAGTCGGGAGTTTGCGTCCAGATGTAACGAGCGCCAAGCCTGCGCTCAAGCAGTGCGAAAACCGGGGAGCGGGCTCGAAGCGACATTCGGAAGCATGCGAATTGCGATTCAGTCAGCCCAGCGTCCACCCCCCATCCTGGCTCAGTCAATGGCCGCGAGGCCATAAAGAATGACGCCTCGACTACGATACACGAACGTTGATTGGTTAGCTTGGTCGGAACCAATGAGAGGAGACTTAAAAAGAAACGACTGACGTAATGCGGCATCTATGGCTGCCTTTCCGGTCGTTTCTCCCGGCCGCTAGAAGTGTCTGGAAGGAGTCATACCTGGACCCCATAAAAACGACCGCCCGACATGTACCAGCCGGATACGTTCATTGACAGCGAGCCGTTGCCTCCAGGCTGGGAAATGCGCGTCGATCCGCGTACGAGCTACCCGTACTTCGTCGACCACAACACGCGACGGACATGCTGGGAGGACCCGCGAAAGAGCGGTATGCAGCGTCCGCTCGCCGCCGCCGGGTCGCCGCATCTCGGCACGAGCCGCACGCACGAGATACCCGTTCAGCACCGCGGTTCAGCCCACGGCCTGGACTCGAGCGTGCCGCACGCGAACCCCGCGGCCGCCCAGCCCGGGCCAGCGCCGTTCCCTACGGCGCTGGCGTACGGCCGTCCGGCGGCGAGCGCCGGCGTGCGGCCCGCCGTCGGCTCGCAGCAGCCCGCCGGCCTGACGACTTGGAGTATCCCCGTGACGCACCGTCCTCCACCCCAGAAAGAGCCGAGTCCGACGAGAAACGGCGAGGCGTGCTCCGCTGCAGCAGCGGCGGCGCACGCCTCACCGGCCGCAGCTTTCTCCAGCGACGGCCAAGGGCGACCCCACGCGGCCGCCGCAGCTTCGCCGGCGGCGGCGGCCGCGGTGCCGCCGCAGCCGCACTACCAGTCGGCGCCGGTCATCAGTCAGAGCGCGCCCAGCAACAAGAGCCTCGCCAGGATCTTCGACGTGCAGAAGAGCGTGGACGGCCTACAGACCATGGTGGCCGAGTTCAAGGGCACTGCCGGCGACAAGGAGTGCCTGCTGCTCGAGGAGCTGATGACGCGCAGCCTGCTCGAGCTGGACAAGATCGAGGCCGAGGGCAACGACGAGGTGCGCAGCAGGCGGAAGGAGGTGGTCCGCTACATCCAGTCGTGCCTCGACCAGCTGGAGCTGAAGGCCTTGGCCAACGGCTCGGCGACGACTACCGACGATCGGCAGCAACAAGCCGCAGCTGCCGCCGCCGAGCTCTGTGAGTCAATTTCCGCCTAGCGGCTGCTTCGTGCCGCTTCTCATCTCTACTGATCTGCTGCCGCCGCGGCGGAGACGCTTTGCTCGTCGGCTCACGACGTCACTTTTTTACGTGCCCTGCGGGAGAGATTCCTGTGCTTACGGTCCTGCCGCCTTGCCTGATTGTTCTATTGTCGCCGACGGCTGTACGACGTATTGTATGTAGATCGCGCGGCGTCAGATGCCGGCACCAACGTCGACGCACGTATCGATGCAGCAGGAAGCCTTCGTCCTGCCGATGCCTATAGGGACACCGTGCTCCAGCCGGATAATTCGGGCTCCTAGCCAATAAAAGCTGTAATGTAGCGGCTGGCGGCTTTTTTGTGTGCTCGTTGCTCGCTTCGGATTGCCTCGCCGTCCAGTCGTGCTGCTACTCGCGTCCGTGTGTGTGTGTGTGTGTGATGGGGGGCACACATTTTTTTGGCAGGCAAGCATTTGTCATGCTGTGGCTACTGGAATCCAGTATGACTCTGATGACTTCTAGTCAAGGACGAGCTGGCCGTGTGTGATAGTTGAAGAATAAAACTTGTTCTATTTATTCGTTTTGAAAATACGTGCTATCGGTGATATACACGCTGTGTGCATGTGTAAATGCTGCTCGTGAGGCTTCTATTTCGGTAGTGTGATGCCAAGCTGTGGTCAGAGAGATGTGTGACTTGGCTTCGGTGCTCACCCATTGCTATGACCCGACCGTAAGCACAAGGAACAATGTGCTGCACGACATGCCGATATGCAGGCTGCTGCTGCTGCTGCTGCTGCTGCTGCCGAGAGCTTTTCCTTGAGTCATTGGTACTAGGGATCTAAAGTACACCTAATCTCACCGGAGGACTGGAAAAGGGTGGTCACGAGGCAGTATACTCATGCCCAGGTTATGGGTTCAGGTCCTGCAGCAGGCAATCTTTCATTGCATGGTGCAGCATGATGGCCATTATGGCAAGAGAGTAGACGACAACGAGCCAGGGCCAATAATGGCAGGGCTTCTGTAGCAATCGATTCGCCAGCAGCCTGGTTTGTAGTGGCAATCATGTTCGTGATTCATTCGTCGCTTGGCTCAATCTAAAGGAAACGGTTTTAACAACCTAGAATCGACATGAAAAAGACTTTGAATAAACTAAATCAGCAAAAGAACTAATCAAAATTGGTTGCGATCGAGGTTACTTAATTGCTCGGTCATCGTCTAGATACTGCCAGGTCAAGCCCATCGCCGGTAGGCACTGGCATGCTAGCTAGAAGCACTTGGTATCTTTTATACTGATTTTCTTAGTAGCTGGCAGTAGTGACTTAAGTTGTCACGATCCTATAATAAAAAATACATCCCTAGAACTTCGTGGTTACAAGCTTTCGCAATTCTTGCCTACAGTTGACTACGAAGTTCTCGATGAGACATCACTGCGGCTTGAACTGAAAGACGGTGCAAGCAAAGCCTGCAACTCAGTGCTTGGGAACTTAGGTTTAGTGCTCCCGCCGGACGTGCTGATTGTAAGATTGATGCATCAAGCTGCATCGAGCCAAGGGCCTTCTAAATCTACATCTAAATAGGTATGTAACTGCGAGCCTATTTACAGGCACAGCGGCCGTTAATACGTTCCTCGGCTCTCGAGCCAAACTTTGTCTGGAGCACATCTTGAAATTGCTCGAAATTGCTTTGTGTTTCGAAGTCGTGCAGAGAAGTGGCCTGCCTGCAGGCAATGTCGGAGCGAGCCTCTGCTGGCTCAGTGGGCTAAGAAGTAAGGATGTGCGGTGGGCAATGGATGCGTCTACAAACGACGAGAAAGCGATATTGAAAAGAAGCCGAGCCAGTTGCGGAAAATACTCAGCTAGTAAACTGCAGCGAGGCAGCTTGACAGAGCTGATCAACTCGTTGTCAACACACGTCATACGCGATGCAGATATACAGTCGGCAGACATTCAGTCGACTCAGCTTATAAGAAATAAGCTGAGACAGGCAAATGGCCATTCTTATAGGGAGAGAATGATCGTATACTGAGAGACTATAACTCCTGATTAAATCTGGGACGCGGAACTGCTATTCTTATAGGCGGAGTATTCCTGTACTGGGGAAGCTCAGGCTAGCCGCGATGCCAGCCTTTGCCTTAGTAGAATCGACTAAGGCACTAAGTACAGGCCCTGCTCCTGGCCCACCTAGCTCAGGTTAGAATGGAGCCTTATGCAGTCGATGCGGTTATGAGATGGGCCGACTAACGTGCTTGCCATAGCGCGCACGACTAGGACGCCGAATTTAGAGCCGTTTTAGTTAGAATGAAGCCTTGTGCAGACGATGCGGTCAGGATGGGCACCGACTAAGGTGCTAAGTAGAAATTGGCGGCTACGTGCGAGGTCAGGAGTTAGGAGAGAGAATATTACGGGACGACTGACAGAGCTCGGGGCTGCAGCTTCCGTAGTCGATGCGAGAGGCTACGCTTCGAGAGCACGAGAGACGAACTTACGGCGAGGAACAAGTCCATCGATAGTGACGCGCGCATAGGGTAGTTTTATTAGACGCGGGCTTCGGGAGTTCGCGCAGGTAACTCTGTCTGTCCTGTGCGCGCCGCGTAAAGCGCTTGCACCGGCGCGTAACCACTACTAACAGGGCCACAATAAACTGTCGCTTTCGGCGCCCAGTTGTGGTCGCTTGTGTTTTAACGCACTGCGGCGCTGCACTGCACAGCTCGCCGGTAGATATCCGGGGGACGTGCAGTACCCCCTCGCGGTGGTTACATTCCGATACTCGATATTCGTATACGCGGAGTCGACTGTATGTATATATATATATATATATATATATTCGTATATATATATTACAATATTGAATGTGCCTATGTATATAGCCGGCAGTGCCCTGCCTTGCCGGGGTCACGGGTGTTACCCGCGCCTCCCGGTTCAGGACCAGGGACCGCACGGCTTTCGAGCCGGTAATGGCGTCGTCGGAGAGGCACAGCCGCGACGATGTCGTCCACTCCTTGTGTGGAATGCCGAGGTCGGCCGTGCAAGCTTCATTGATTGGCCACTGGCTGTCGGGAGCCCCGACCGCAGAGGGCGTCAGGAAAGATTGGGCAACAGCATATGTAAAGTGCCTAGAAAGATACTTTAATCAGCATTGATTTACAGTGCGGCAGGGTGTTGGGAGTGTATGTATCCCGGCACTCATGCTTATCCATTGACGCACCGCACAAAGCTGTCACTTCTACTTGCTAAACGGATTCGCTGCATGCAATAGCGCTTGGCTTGCGGGTTGTAGTTTGACATTCTCCAAGCGGCAGGTACGCGATATCACGCAGAACACCGAACCGGGCTCAAAGACGTTTGTTTATTCACACGGACGCCGCAGCGGTCCAGTACGCGACTGCCCACCCGGCGTCCTCGCAAGTTCTCAGGGGGCGCTGTGCAAGTGTATTATTATTATTTGTCAGTGCTTCTCTAGCCCGTTATTTGGTTCGCGAAAAGAAGCAGTTTTTCTTTAAGCTGCTATCACACAGAGAAATGGAAGTACTACGCGCACTCTTATGTGAAATAGCTCATCCCCTCGTCCACGTTTTCTTAATAGTTGATGCACGTCCGTATTTCTTTCACTCGAGCATCAGAAGATATCAACCGACTGTCTTTTAATAGCAAAATAGCATCGCGAACGAAGTCGGCGAAAAAGGCGAGGTTCTCTTGAGCAGCTCGTGGAGTTCCGGTTACAAACCTTGAGAGGCACGGCTTGCCCAGGCGAGAATGAATATAACAGAATTACTTGCGTGCTTCTCGCCTTAAAGCCAGTATCATATGCCAATGATGGCGCAGAGCACCTATATTTCACATTTAATTATTAAAGTGCAATTGACTGAAAATGCGATTTAGCATACTAATAGTAGAACTATTTTATTGCTAATATAAAATTGATATGTCAGAACTAAATCTTGCTCTACGAATTGTATTCAAGCTGAAAAGAAAGCCATGCAAAGGGTAATCTCGGTAACCGGGTGGGGGGGGGTAACGCTTTCCAGAGGGTACCTTGAGCATGATGCTTGGTATGCAGGTAGACCCATTTTGTTATTCGACCTTTAACCATGGTCAAGGCCGTCATTGCATGAACATAGGACGTGGCTGGGTGGCGGCCTACAAAGCTGCACGCAGATGTAAATCTGTATAGCGCTAAAAAAAAAATCCGTGGTCGACCGCAGGGACGGGGGAGGGAGCTGTTGCTCGGCAGCAGCCTAAAAAAACAACCATGCAGTGGTCAATCTGTGTGGTGCTACAAGTGCTTTCCACCGGTAGGGCTGTTCAGTTATCGAACACCGTTATTGCATGTCGAGTGACAGCAACATATTCATTTCAAAATAAGACTGCACACGCAAGACTTTAAAAAATGCTTGCTGCCCAAGCCATTTACAGGGCTTGGCTCGTGAGATCGCGGGATCCTCAGTGCTGAAGATCGGCTCTCGAATCCATATACTTCGGAGGTTAAGGATGTAGGGAGGTAAGGACGCAGTTAGGTAAGGATGCAAGGGTGAAAAACTCGGCAGCGTGGCCGGCATGTCGTCAGAGGCATAGCTGCCACGTCGAAACACTTGAGAGTCTGAGCTCCGCCCGGCTCTCTATTCAGAAGCATCGACTCAATGTAATGTTCCTCGGTCTGACTTAGAAGTCGCATAAGTCCACCAGACAACCTGTCATTGACCTCCATACTCCTCCAGTCACGTGCTCTTGCACCACCAGCTCCTCAGCATCTAGTCATCTTGCCGTCCCTCGCATTAAAATGAAATCCTTTGCTCATCTAGCCGTCAGCTAAGTCGGGAACTTGCTTCATTCAGGCTTCGGGCACTACCTGCAATGACCTTGCGTCATTTAAGTCTCAGCTACAGATGAGCCTGTGTAGGCCAGCTGTCCCTTGGCTCCAGTTAAGTTTCGAAATTGTCGTCCCCGTGTGATTTGTCTGCTTACCTGTGCAGCATTCAGTGAATGTTTCTAGTCAGAACTCCCACTGTGTGTTTTCTTGATCGCTTTTGAAAGCTTGAAGGGCCGTGATAGTCCAGGAGGTAACCTGCTGCTCTTCACAACTGAGGTCATGGGTTCGAATCCTGCAGTGGGCGATCCTTTCTTGCCAACTGCAAGCAGTGGAGACAGTCGTTAAGGCTCTTCCGTGGCTATGCAAATGAGGCTATTAAATCAGCTGATATTATTTTTGTTTAAGCATGATACCGTCAGTTCATGCACGTCACAAACCCTAGGTTATTGATTCCCTTGCACCGAGTTGTAACAGGCCGGGATAGGAATTTAGATCCCTCTTGGGCACTAGAAAAACGACCCAGAATTTTTATTATTATTACAGAGAGCATGGCATTCATATAAATATGCTGTGAACTCGGTACAGATGCAACTCAATAGATTACGAAGCATCCCTGACCGGAGCGATGCAGACCCCGGATGTGGACGAGATACTTGCGACATGTCATCGACGGCCAGTCAGTAGGCAGACCTATGACCCGTGAGTCGGCAGCTGCAAACCGCACTCGACCGGATCGCCGCTATGGAGAATCGGCAGAATGAGTTCACGCGACTGTGCGTAAGTCGAGCCGCCACTCGGCAGCTGACAGTCGACACTGACAGCCTCCTGCGTTAAACATGCTGCGCACCGGCGACATACGTCTGCGACGTATCGTGCAGCTGCCGCGTCTGCAACAACTGGCGGCCCAGCTTTGCCTTAGCAGCAGCAGCAACATCTGCAGCAGGCGTTCAACGTTCTACGAGGTGAAAAGATCCTCCACGCGGGTGAGGTAGTCGGCACGAGCCTGGTGCAAGTCGCCGTCGGGCCTGTTGATGGGCGTCCATACGGGCGCGCCAGTGAACAGCCGCATGACCCTGATGTAATCCTACTCGGCACCGAAGCAGAGCAATCAGCACAGCGACGGAGGAGGCACCGCCGTGTCGCCGACGACGACGGGTGCTGGCGCACGGTGGGCACACTAGAACCGTGACAATTTCCCAAGCCGCAACGCGGGCAGGAACGGCAAACGGGGCACTGCCGACGGACGTCGGGGCGGCAGCGACGCCGCTGGCAAACAGGACTATGCAGGGCGGCTCCGAGGCTAGCGCAACGCAGCAATACGTGCCCCGGTGTCCACGGTGAAGCGATGGTAGATGCCGGCAGGAAGTACGAGCAGGTCACCCTTCGTGACAGCGATTCGCACCCAGCGATCGTCCTTGGAGCGAACGTCAAAGTAGCCCGAGCCGGACAGGACGAGCCGGATCTCATCGTCTGCGTGCAAGTGCTCGGCGTAGAACTGGCTCACCTGCAGCGGCAATGGCAGCGGCAGCAGACGCCATTATAAAGTGTAGAGTACACATAACAGCCAAATCGTGACAGGGCATTAGCGTTGAGTTTGTTGCTAATGCATCATATGCAAAGCGCCTAGAGAGAGAAAGAGAAATTGAAAAAAATGGCTTCTCTTAATAATATCAATAATTCATTTGTATAGCACCCCAAGAGAACCTTATCTATTCAGGTACTTTACATATGCCACATGGCTCGAGCTCACGACCTTGACCATCAACTAGATTCACCTTGACCTCAATTTGGGGGAACAGCTTAATCACTGGGCCATTTGCATGTACTGGCATTTGCTTGGTATACATTCAACAATTGACGTCTCCCCATTTCAAATGGGTTTACCTTATGTCCTACACAAATTGACAATACAAATGTGCCTTGATGATGGAGTAGGAAGTTTAAGACTTAGTTCCTGTGATTCGTCCTTCAAGTGCCGCATGCTGCCACCAACCACATTTGCATGCTGACCCTGTGCATGTCACCCCTAACCATGTTATTAATTTTGTTTGTTTTTCAAGAATGATTTTACTTACAATTCAATTGCATTTCCCTTTGCAGCAAATGTAAAGCGCCTAGAGAGAGATTGAGTTCTCTGAGGGCGCTTTATCAAGTGCATTATTGTTATTATTATTATTATTACGGTTGTTGCTGTTACCGAGGCCCTTCTCACAGGACGGCCAGGGCGCTTGGCCTTTGCAGCAGCTGAAGTCACACGTATAGCACGCCGGAAAGGTGGCCGCCACAGGCCTAATATACTAGCTGATTTAACCGCCTCTTTTGTGTAGCCACAGAAGAGCCTTTACGGCTATAACCACCGCTTGCAGCAGCAATAAAGAATCGCCCACAGCAGAATTCGAACCAACGAACTTTGGATCGAGGTCACGAAAAGCAACTGCCTCACCTATGCACCATCACCTAGCACAGCAATTCCTGAGGTCAAGGTCAGCATCGGGGTCACGGTCACCAGGCTATCCTCTCCCCTTGCGATGGCACTCAACAACGACAAGCCACCTAGTAGCCCGACCTCTTGGCACCTGGGTAGCCGAGAGAAGGACACGTGATACTCTTCATAAAAAAACAGGGGCTGCCACATTTCGTCATAACTAGGTGTCCACACCTACCCCACTCCCGTGCAAATATAGCCAAATGAGGATAGTGACCCAAGCCAACGGGTCGCTAACCACACCACGGCAGCCCCGAGCAACTCAAATACGATGCTAATGAGGCTGCGCCCCATCGCTGGAACGTCTTAGTACTGCATCACGAGAGAGAGAGAGAGAGAGAGAGAGAGAGAGAGAGAGAGAGAGAGAGAGAGAGAGGGAGAGAGAGAGAGGTCTGTGCACTTGACGCAACATTTAAGAACGTCGACCACAAGAGGCAAGGACGCAAAGCAGCGACTTCTCACGAGCCTCCGAAGAGCACGAGAGAATGCTCGACTCGCGCAGCTTGCACTCAAACGCTGCACAAGTTGGGAGCTGTCGGGAACTCCCGAGTCGGCCATTTTCCTGCACGAGTACCAGAGAGACGGCCAACTCGGGAGGTCACGCCACGGTGGGCTGCAGGGTGGGGGCGCAGCACGATAAACCGTCGGCTCTGCAGCAGACTGCTACCCAACCCTGGGAGAGAAGGACCCTAACTTCGCACCCGGCACATACACTACGCAAGGATAAGGTGCTCGCACTTAGAGAGAGGACGAGGTCGTCGGTTTAAGTCATGCACCAATCAATCTGTTGTTGCCCCTGCAAGAGAGGATGGTGATCGCTAAGGCTCTTTTGTCCCCTACATAAACGAGGCTACTAAAGCAGCAGATCTCCATCGTTTTTAAAAAGTTCAGCCAGCTTCCAACCGGAGGCATAGAGTCGCTTTGAACGCAGCACTAACTTTGCTGCACCAACATGTGAACGCAGCCTGCTCTATGTAATGTAATGTCTGTAACTCCACAAAGACCATGTGGGTGTTAGGTAGGAGAGTTTTGTGTAGCGCACTCACAGCCTAAGCGGCTTTCGGCACGCATTCGGTAGCCAACAGACTTCATCTCGCGCAACAAAGAGAAAGTGGGAAGCATAGCAGAGTCAGGAGAGCAGTTTAAGTAGGGAGTGGCATGGAAGTAGCAGCTCAGGACCGCTGAGAAGGATGAGTCATAGTCGGCAGCAGGTGAGAAGTTGTCGTTGCATAAAAAACTGCTCTACCGAAGTGCAGTCTCAAGCGTCAGTACAGCCACCAGTTGCAGTGGCTTCGCCACGCCCACTCAGCCTTCCTTCCTTCCTTCCCACTCACCACTTCGCCACCCCCACCGCTCAGCGGCGCTCGAGGCGATGAGCGGTGGGGCGAGAGCGCGATGTGCCGACCCTCAGTGCAAGCCAAACCCAACGGAGGCGGAGAGACAAGGCTCGCCTGACCCGCTGCGGCCAGACCGCTGACACGGACGACGGCACAGGCAAACGCCACCCACCCTGTGGCAGGCCGCGCTGCTACTGCTCCAGGACTGCAGCCGCCGGCGGCGTGGGGCGCACGTTCACTTCTGCTCAGAAGAACGCACGCAGAAGCAATAAAACGGTGCGTCTGCCAACAGCGTAGGCGCGACTTCGTGCTATCCGCATGGAAGCACTGATGTGGAAGCACGGGGTCGGTCGGTCGGCCGACAGAAGAGTAAGTGGAGTCAGCAGAGAAAGCAGAGAGGAAGCAGCTTAGAAGGGGCATACGCTGCGGCTGACCGCTGCCGCCTCCAGCCGCCGGCTCACCTTGGCGTCATAGTTCGGCAGCTTCTCGCGGCAGACGTCCACGAAGTCGGCGTAGCTGTAGCCGCGCTCCGCTCTGATCTGCGCCAGCAGGGCACTCTCCTCGATGGGGTCCTCGATCTTCGGAGTAAGAAACGCACTGCCAGCGCAGCGCTCTGCGCACCGAGCCAGCGGCAGAGGTGGCAGCAGCAGCCGCCGTCGCCGGAGAGCGGCACGGCTGCTGCTACCGATAAGACTGGTGGGCAGCAGGCATAATAGGCGTGAGCAGGCGCAGTGGAGGTGCTGGCAGGCCGTCTCTCTGCCTGCGCGAATACGTCAGAATTCCGTTTTTAGCCACCCCGGATGCAAGAGTGTCCAGGGCAGGGCTATAAAGTCCAAGCAGCAAGCAGCTTTGCTTCAGCCGTCGGCCCAGAGCCACTTTTGGTATTAGATACACTCTGCCTATATCATGCTGCCACACATTAGCAGTATCGACTACATAACGTCAGCATTGTCATTGACTTGTCGGCTCGAACGTGGTGTCACCTAGCAACACTAGGTGAGTAGAACTTTCACACCGCGGAAGCAATAGAGGTTTCACAGTGCCGCTAGCATGCACTCGCTTGCGTCGGAGGTAGGAAATTCGTCTTGCCTACCGGCAGCCGATTGGCTCTTCGGGCTGTCGCCATGCCAAAAGGGAAGACGACTCTACGAAGGGCGACTGCAAGGCTCGCGAGCGCCCAACGGGCTTGAGCAACCGGAAACGTTCGGGAAACTGTTGATTAGCCACCAAAAACCCGTTAGCTTGCAGAAGCTTCCGAGCACAGGGAAGCGTGGCTAGCTTAACACAGTCAGGAAGACACAGAAGGAGGAAGGATCTGAGCATTTCAGCAGAGGCGAAAGGAAGGAATAGCTCTGGAAGCTATTCGGGTCATTCGAGGCCTTTACCAGTAGGCGGATCGGTGAGGACACTGTTCAAAAAAGGCTGACAGGCTTTGGCACGTTCCGACATGGCATGTGACCCAAGAAACGAAAAAGGTCACGCCAGGCTCGGGCGGCCGCCCTGCAGCATGCACACACACTCGAAAGTTGACCGGGTTCGAATCCCACGGACTGATGAGTCCAAATTCACGAGGTAAGCAGGCCAACGTGGAGGGGTGAGTGTTACGGCCCACCTCAGCTGTCTGCAGAAAGCCACAAGATTGGGCAGAGGTCATAGCGCATTGGTCTGGGGACGGGGTGTTTCACTTCAGCGCTCTGCATCGAATCAATAGCAAAATGGACCAACATGTCCCCCGTTGATGTGGTGAAGAGAGCGTGGGATTGGCTGGTGCCAGAGCTCTGCTTCGGAGAAACTTCATTAGGTGGCACACAATTCACAGCAAACGCTGAGCTAGCAACACATTTTCTTTCAAGGAAATCGAGTACCCGACCGATGTGAGTTGGCCACGTCAGCCACCAGAATTAAACCCCTTGAAAGAAGCTGGAACGAATTGCAGCATTGCAAGAGCTGCGGCCGATCTCGTTCTCGCCGATCTCGTTCTCACGAACGAGATCGGTCGCAAAAGTCACACTCGTTGAGCTTTATAACCGGCTGCAAACGCGCTGGGAAAATATTTCTCCCGAGATTGTGCCAACACCCGAGAGACAGCCCGAGAGACCCATTAGCCCTCGGCAAGTATAAGGAAACCGAGTACCATCAACCTCTCACGGCCCTCGAGCTTCCGGTGTCTGCCAGTAATGTTTGCCTAACTAAAGAGCAACGAGAGGCCGCCTACCACCTCAGGAGAGCGAGCAAAAGCAAAAGAAGAAATTCACCCAGAGCTTTATTCCAGATAAGTGGTGATCAGTGCCACTTGGTCAGTAATGATATACACGACGAGATCAGACGTGGCCACAGATGTGCTGCGAACGCCAGGAAAGCCGATTTCGCAGAAAGGAGCACCTTGTGTCCCAGGCACCTCCGTTAGGGGTATTTCCTAGCGAACTAAGATTGTAGCTTTACGTTTGTCCCAAGCCACCAGTGAGGTGCCTTTTCTACACAGCTAAATGATCGTGGTCACGAATGCAGAAAACGGAAGCCACATCATCATTTTCTTATCCCCCAGCGATCTGCACAGGCTGCCTTACGACTAAACCGGCGGCGTTGCTTTTGTTTCTGATCACGTGGGCAGACGGAAAATTCTTAAGACAGCATGCTCGTCTCAAACTATAAAACTACAAGAAGGGGTCTCGGGTCTCAAGAAACAGGTGCTGAGCGGGTGGTAACGCTTTAAGATAATTTAAGCAAAGCACAAATACCGCTGTACTCTTTTGAGGTCCATCAGCTAACAATGTCGGCAAACCGCGAAAAACGGGCGTCGGATGAATGGGTCACATGCGATAACATATGGTCTGGCCAGAGTTTGGATTCACAGAGACTTTGACCTCAATCACGATAGACTTGACTCGCAAGCGATCATCTTGCAAACTTGCAAGCCAGAGAAATGAAGGTGAATGAAAACGACAGCTACTTCGGCCGTGAAAGGCATCCTGCCTTGCGAATTGGATCGGCCGATGATGTCAGAGAACAGCCTTGATCGCAGCTACGTACAAACCAGTGCTCTACACCCAGTTCTTCCAGCTGCTTGTCGCTAACGTAGTCCCCTGGCAAAAGCTGATGCGGCGATTTCTGATCCGCGGGAACGTCATCCATGAACCAAGACTGCACCATGGCTGACAGCAGGGGGGCGTATCGCAGTGCGTGGTCGCAAGCCCACGTGACCTCACGAGCGGGACGCTGTGACGTGGCAACAATAACTAACAACATTGAAGCGAAGTTGGCTTGCATGGTCCAACGACACCTAAGAAATGCGTTCATATAATCTTAAATATATATGTATGTATATTATAAGTCCATTATCATCAATCAAGCGTATAGCATACTTCGCCTTAGATGGTCGCTTCGCCGACATCGCGAACGCTTAGATATAAGCCCACATTATTATTATTATTATTATTATTATGTGTATGGGTGGCTGGCGAGTGAAGGTGTAACGGGAGCGCTTCAATGTGCCGACTGCTAGTAAGCTGCGTTGTGAGACAAACCGCTTACAAACGCGGTTTAGTGCGTTTTTACTTCCGTACTTAGTAGACTGCAGACGCAGGACTCGTAACGGTGCTAGTCTCTGCCGTCGCTCGAGCGAGTGAGCGAGCGACGGATCGAGGAGGCGACGCGGCGAGCCTCGGTATCGCGGCTAGCGGCTTGCGTGCGCAGCACAGGCGCTGCAAGCAGTCATGCCGCGACAGTAGCTGAATACGGAGGCGCAGATGAGCGCCCTTGACCTTAAGATGACAAGACGATATAAATAGCGTAATATAAAAAGCGTAAGGGGAGTTTATTCGACAGCGAAGGGACGTTCGCAGACTCCAACGAGAACGAGGTGTACGACTATCGTGTACCACAGCGCCGGCCTGGCTCAATTTTAGGGTGCACAAGAACTGCTCAGCCGGAAACACCTCTTTCCTAGAGTGCTGAGCAAGAGGACGTAGCCGTCGTAGTAGGATCGCGTAGTAGATCGCGTAGTAGATCGTCGTAGTAGGAGGTGATTGATATCAGCTACTGGCCTGTCAACCCTATAGTCCCGGCTAGCAATTTAAGAATAGGGCAACGCTTGCCCAAGGTCGCTGTCGCCTCCAGCCGTCCTAGAGTTGCTGGGCGGGTTTCCGTGAGAACGAGAAAGGTGGCTGAAAAGCACCTGCGTCCTCTAGAACGCAGCGGTCATGATAGACGGTTTCCGCGAGAATAGGAGAGGTGGCTGAAGAGCACCTATTTTCTCGAGCCGTGAGCAAGAGGACGCAGCGTCGTAGAAGGATAATGAGGGGTTGATATCGGTTGGCTTGTCAACCCCATTGTCTCGGCTAGGTATTTAAGAGTAGAGCAACGCTCGCTCCGCGTCTTTTGTTCCGGCTCCTGCTCGCTCTTCAGCTTCGTTTCAACGCCGTCGCCAGTAGCTGCCGGACTCGTTTCTCTGAAAGCGAGGGAGGAGGGCGGACTGTTCGCCGGCGATTGACGGGACAGGACGAGACAGCGCCAGGAGGATTCGGTGGACGCCACCGAATACGATCGGATCGCGCCCGAGCTCGCATTTTGTGTTTCTTTTGTGTTGTGTGTGTGTGTGTGTGTGCGTGCGCGCGCACGTGGTCTCATACTGATTTGGCAGTACGAACTAGAAGTAGCTCGGTGTGGTGTGTGAGATGTTTTGTTGGTTCGGGCTTCTCCGCGGATTCGCCAGCAGCCAAGTTTGTAGTGGCAATAATGTGCGGGAGGATCCAATCATCGCCTGGCTCGATATTAAGGAAACACGGTCACATAGCGTTGAATCGGCATCAAAACTCGCATAACTTTGAAACAAACTTGAAGTCAACAAAAGAACGCTATTCAAAATTCGTTGTGATCGAAGATTACTTGGTTGCTCAAGCGTCTTCTAGTCACTGCCAGGTCAAGCCCGTCGCCGGTAGGCACTGGCATGCTAGCTAGAAGCGCTTAGTAATTTTTTATACCGATTTCCTTAGTAGCTGGCAGTAGTGACTTAAGTTGTCACGATCCTATAATAAAAAAATACATCCCTAGAACTTCGTGGTTACAAGCTTTCGCAATTCTTCTTGCCTACAGTTGACTACGAAGTTCTCGATGAGACATCACTGCGGCTTGAACTGAAAGACGGTGCAAGCAAAGCCTGCAACTCAGTGCTTGGGAACTTAGATTTAGTGCTCCCGCCGGACGTGCTGATTGTAAGATTGATGCATCAAGCTGCATCGAGCCAAGGGGGCCTTCTAAATCTACATCTAAATAGGTATATAACTGCGAGCCTATTTACAGGCGGCACAGCGGCTGCAGTTAATACTTGCCTCGGCTCTCGAGCCAAACTTTGTCTATAGCAATGACTAATTAGGAAAAACTACTGCTGCTGCTGCTGCTGCTAATGTAAAGGGTATGTGTGATGTTCGGGCGAGCTGTCTTCAATGCTCGTTTGCATTTCGATCTGACACTCGGGAAAATGTCGTTCCAATGCGATTTCGATCCGCATTCTGGAAGCTTTCTGCTGCTGCTACCCCCCACTAAGGCATTGACATATGTACGCCGGAGCGCATCTTGAAATTGCTCGAAATTGCTCTGTGTGGCGAAGTCCTGCAGAGAAGCGGCCTGCCTGCCTGCAGGCAAAGTCGGAACGAGTTTCTGCTGGCTCAGTGGGCTAAGAAGTAAGGATGCGCGGCGGGGCAATGAATGCGTCTACAAACGACGAGAAAGCGAAATTGAAAAGAAGCCGAGCCAGCTGCCGAAAATACCAGAAAATACTCAGCTAGTAAACTGCAGCGAGGAAGCTTGACAGAGCTGATCAACTCGTCAACACATGTCGGACACGATGCAGATATACAGTCGGCAGACATTCAGTCGACTCCGCTTATAAGAAATACGCTCCGACAGGCAAATGGCCATTCTTATAGGCAGAGAATGATCGTATACGGAGTGAGACTATAACTCACAGATTAAATCTGGGTCGCGGAACTGCTATTCTTATAAGCGGAGCATTCCTATATTTGATATTCTTATACGCGGATTCGACTATATATATATATATATATATATATATATATATATATATATATATATATATATATATATATATATATATATATATATATATATATATATATATATATATATATATATATATATATATATATATATATATATATTAATTTATTAAACTATTGAATTTGCCTATGTACATTAGCCGGCAGTGCCCTGCCTTGCCGGGGTCACGGGTGCTACCTGTGCCTCCCAGTTCAGGACCAGGGACCGCACGGCTTTCGAGCCGGTAATGGTGTCGTCGGAGAGGCACAGCCGCAGCAAGTCGTCCACTCCTTATGTGGAATGCCGAGGTCGGCTTCGAAAGCTTCATTGATCGGCCACCGGCTGTCAGGAGCCCCGACCGCGAAGGGCGTCAGGAAAGATTGGGCAACAGTATATGTAAGGTGCCTAGAAAGAGATTAAGTTCTCAGAGGGCGCCATGTGAGTGTACTATTGTTATTATTTGTCAGTATTTCTCTAGTCTGATACTCAGTTCGCGAAAAGAAGCAGAACTGGTTTGGCCCAGTCGTGAAGGTGCTCGCGCCGACCAAGGTTTGACCGAGGATGTGTGCTCAAGCCCCGTGGCACACGTGAAGCACCTGCATAGAGATTGAGTTCTCTTAGGGCGCTATATAAATCCATTATATTTTGTTTATATTATTTTCTTTAAGCCGCTATTGAGCAGAAAAATTGAAATACTACGTGCACTCTTATGTGAAATAACTCATTCACTAGTCCATGTTTTCTTAATATTAGTTAATGTACGCCCGTATTTACTCCACTTGCACGTCAGAAGATATCGACCAACTATCTTTTAATAGCAAAATAGCATCGCGAACGAAGTCGGCGAAAAAGGCGAGGTTCTCCCAGGCAGCTCGTGGAGTTCCGGTTACAAACCTTGAGAGTCACGGCTTGCCCAGGCGAGAATGAATATAACTTACAACTACTAATGTGCTTCTCGCCTCTACGCCAGTATCAAACACCAATGATGGGGCACAGCACTTATATTTTATATTTAATTATTATAACACGATGGACTAAAAATGTGATTTGACACACTAATAATATACCTTATTATTGATAGTATAAAATTAATGTCGTTCTATGAATTGTATATATGCTGAAAAGAAAGCCATGCAAATGGTAACCTCGGCAACTGGGTGGGGTTACGCTTTCCAGAGGGTACCTTGAGCAGGCTGTTTGGTATGGAGGTAGACCCATTTTGTTGATCAACCTTTAACCATGGTCAAGGCTGTCATTGCATAAACGTAGGGCATGGCCGGGTGGTGGCCTACAAAGCCGCACGCAGGTGTCAATCTATATGGCGCTAAAAAGAAAAGTTTAAGTTTTCCGTTGGTCGGTCGACCACAGGGACAGGGGCTGTTGCTGGGGCGTTCGCCTACAAAGCAGCACCACACGCAGTGGCCAATCTGTATGGCGCTAGAAAAAGAAGTGCTTTCCGCTGGTAGAGCCGTTCAGTTATCGACCACCACAATTGTGTGTTGTGTGACAACCACATACTGATTTCGAAATAAGGTGCACGTGCGAGACTTAAAAAAAAATACTTGCTGCCCGAGCCAATTACCGGAGTTGGCTCGTGGGATCACGGGATCCTCAGTGCTGAAGATTGGCTCTCGAATTCATGTACACTTTCGGAAGAAAGGATGCAGGGAGGTAAGGACGCACAGGGAGGTGAGGATGTACGGCGATTACCAGATTCACTATGGAGGGAAGGCTGATAAGGCAGCAGCACTTTCGTGCTGCTGCTTTCAGAGAGAAGAGCCGCATGTCCGCATGTGTGCGGCTGCAATGTCCGCATGTGTGCGGCTGTGTCTACGAATGAGGGCTACTTGGATCACTGCCTCCGCAGCAGCTAGTACATCACCGACATGTAGCTGTTGTCTAGTAGCTTGACGCATTTGAAAATTTTGAGGCCGACAGTTCAAACGTCTCAGAAAACTGCAAACCAGATTTATGGTGAGACAATGGGCTCACTCATCACGCAGGTGCTCGAACGCGACAGTATCAGAGCATTCTAAATATTCACAGCTGTGTGGGATTACCGTCTATAGCCAAGGGCTGCAGCGATCGTAGCATGCAGCCTATGAAGCAATGAGCTCATTATTATTCTGAAACGAAATATGCGAAATTGCAACTCAAATGGAACCCGACTGGCTGCAGCAGAATGTTTGCAACACAGTTCATCATGATCATGATAAAATGCCAAATTCTAGTTACAGTCTAGCTAGCTGGTTTGCTTTGCCGGTGTTGACATTTCCCATGCGCACGTGAGGCAGCTATGCTATCGGGAGCTGTGCTCGTGAAGCAGCTGGCCTGCTTACGAGTAAGGGACCCACCCAGTGGGCCATGCGTGGAGCCCACTCGAAAAGGGCGTCGTCAGCTAAGTCGGGAACTTGCTTCATTCAGGCTTCGGGCACTACCTGCAATGACCTTGCGTCATTTAAGTCTCAGCTACAGATGAGCCTGTGTAGGCCAGCTGTCCCTTGGCTCCAGTTAAGTTTCGAAATTGTCGTCCCCGTGTGATTTGTCTGCTTACCTGTGCAGCATTCAGTGAATGTTTCTAGTCAGAACTCCCACTGTGTGTTTTCTTGATCGCTTTTGAAAGCTTGAAGGGCCGTGATAGTCCAGGAGGTAACCTGCTGCTCTTCACAACTGAGGTCATGGGTTCGAATCCTGCAGTGGGCGATCCTTTCCTGCCAACTGCAAGCAGTGGAGACAGTCGTTAAGGCTCTTCCGTGGCTATGCAAATGAGGCTATTAAATCAGCTGATATTATTTTTGTTTAAGCATGATACTGCCAGTGCATGTCACAAAACATAGCTTATTGATTCCCTTGCACCGAGTTGTAACATGCTGGGATAGGGATTTAGTTCTCTCTTGGGCACTATACAAACGAGCCAGAATTGTTTTTACTATTACAGACCACATGACATTCATAAAAATATTCGTGAACTCGGTACAGATGCAACTTAATAGATCGAGAAGCATCCGTGACCGAAGCGATGCAGTCGCAGATGTGGACGAGATTCTCGCGACAGGTCTTCATCAACGGCCAGTCAGTAGGCAGACCTATGACCTGCGAGTCACAACTGGCGGCCCAGCTTTGCCTTAGCAGCAGCAGCAGCATCTGCAGCAGGCGTCCAACGTTCCACGAGGTGAAACGACCCTCGCAAGCGGGTGAGGTAGTCGGCACGAGCCTGGTGCAAGTCACCTTCAGGCCTGTTGATGGCCGTCCACACGGGCGAGCCAGTGAACAGCCTCATGGCCTTGATGTAATCCTGCTCGGCACCGAAGCAGAGAAATCAGCATAGCGACGGAGGAGGCAACGACGGAAGAGGCAGTGGCAGAGGCCTCCGAAGACGGAGCCATGGCGTTGACGACGACGCTGGCACACAGGTGGGCATGCTAGAGCCGTGATAATATCTCAAGCCGGCGTGGGCAGGGATGGCCAACGGGCGTCGGGGCGACACAGCAGCGGCGCTACAATACGTGCCCCGGTGTCCACGGTGAAGCGATGGTAGATGCCGGCAGGCAGTACGAGCAGGTCACCCTTCGTGGCGGCGATTCGCACCCAGCGATCGTCCTTGGAGCGAACGTCAAAGTAGCCCGAGCCGGACAGGACGAGCCGGATCTCCTCGTCTGCGTGCAAGTGCTCGGCGTAGAACTGGCTCACCTGCAGCGGCAATGGCAGCGGGGATGGTAGCGGCAGCAGACGCCATTGTAAAGTGTAGAGTACACATAACAGCCAAATCGTGACAGGGCATTAGCGTTGAGTTTGTTGCTAATGCATCATATGCAAAGCGCCTAGAGAGAGAGAGAGAGAGAGAGAGAGAGAGAGAGAGAGAGAGAGAGAGAGAGAGAGAGAGAGAGAGAGAGAGAGAGAGAGGAGAGAGAAAATCAGCTTCTCTTAATAATAATTCATTTGTATAGCGCCCTAAGAGAACTTAATCTCAATCCAGCCGCTTCACATATGCCACGTGGCTCGAGCACACGACCTCGGTCATCAAATACATTCACCTTGACCTCGGTTTGGGGGAGCAGCTTAATCACTGGGCCATTTGCATGTACTGGCATATGCTTGGTATACATTCAACAATTGACGTCTCCTAATTGTAGATGGGTTTATCTTATGTCCTACACAAATTGACAATACAAACATGCCTTGATGATTGAGTTGGAAGTTTAGGACCGGCGGGTTAGCTATACCGCCAACGATAGCTTAGTGGCAAGCTGCCGTGATTTCAACAGACAATACAAACGTGGTACGTAGGCTATACTACTGCACACTTGGGGTGACATACAAACTTATTACTATTATTATTACGGTTGTTGCTGTTACCGAGGCCCTTCTCACAGGACGGCCAGGGCGCTAGGCCTTTGCAGCAGCTGAAGTCACACGTATAGCACGCTGGAAAGGTGGTCGCCACAGGCCTAACATACTAGCTGATTTAACAGCCTCTTTTGTATAGCAACAGAAAAGCCTATACGGCTATAACCACCGCTTGCAGCAGCAATAAAGAATCGTCCACAGCAGAATTCGAAAATGTACGTCTCTTTTCCTGAAGAGCTCTACCGTGCGCCCAGTGCTGGTCGGTAGACGAGACCGAGGGTGGTCGGCCAGTCGATTGTATGGTCTGCATTAGTTCGAGGGCCGGCTGGCCTGGCTGGTCTGAAGAAATCAATCGGAGCACGAGGTGCTAACTTCGGCCGCTGCCCACTTCGGTGCTCGAAAAGTGGTGGGCAAGCACCATGTACGAAGTGACCTGCTTTCGCACGGCTGCCTCTCTCTGTCTCTGTCTCTCCCCTCCCCGACAGGCAATATGAAGAGAGAATGCAGGAGCACAGGGGCTGCACAAAGGTTGCACGTGAACAGTTTTCACATCGGAGTAGCACAAGTGATTGCCAAGCAATGGCGCTCAAGAACTCCAAGCTGGTTTGGTCCAGCGGTTAAGATGCTCGCCCCGACCAAGGTCTGGCTGAGGTTACAGGCTTGAGCCCCGAGGCACATGTGAAGCGCCCGAATAGAGATTAAGTTCTCTTGGGGCGCTATACAAATGAATATTATATAATAATAATAATATAAGAACGACAAGCCACCTAGTAGCCCGACCTCTTGGCACCTGGGTAGCCGAGAGAAGGACACGTGATACTCTTCATAAAAAAACAGGGGCTGCCACATTTCGTCATAACTAGGTGTCCACACCTACCCCACTCCCGTGCAAATATAGCTAAATGAGGATAGTGACCCAAGCCAACAGGTTGCTAACCACACCACGGCAGCCCCGAGCAACTCAAATAAGATGCTAACGAGGCTGCGCCCCATCGCTGGAACGTCTTAGTACTGCATCACGAGAGAGAGAGAGAGAGAGAGAGAGAGAGAGAGAGAGAGAGAGAGAGAGAGAGAGAGAGAGAGAGAGAGAGAGAGAGAGAGGTCTGTGCACTTGACGCAACATTTAAGAACGTCGACCACAAGAGGCAAGGACGCAAAGCAGCGACTTCTCACGAGCCTCCGAAGAGCACGAGAGAATGCTCGACTCGCGCAGCTTGCACTCAAACGCTACACAAGTTGAGAGCTGTCGGGAACTCCCGAGTCGGCCATTTTCCTGCACGAGTACCAGAGAGACGGCCAACTCGGGAGGTCACGCCACGGTGGGCTGCAGGGTGGGGGCGCAGCACGATAAACCGTCGGCTCTGCAGCAGACTGCTACCCAACCCTGGGAGAGAAGGACCCTAACTTCGCACCCGGCACATACACTACGCAAGGATAAGGTGCTCGCACTTAGAGAGAGGACGAGGTCGTCGGTTTAAGTCATGCACCAATCAATCTGTTGTTGCCCCTGCAAGAGAGGATGGTGATCGCTAAGGCTCTTTTGTCCCCTACATAAACGAGGCTACTAAAGCAGCAGATCTCCATCGTTTTTAAAAAGTTCAGCCAGCTTCCAACCGGAGGCATAGAGTCGCTTTGAACGCAGCACTAACTTTGCTGCACCAACATGTGAACGCAGCCTGCTCTACCACAGCACTGTCTCAAAGTTCGGTCGGTCGGTCGGCCGACAGAAGCATGTGGATTAGCAGAGAGGTAGCCTATTAGGCTGCAGGAGGTGCCGCTGACCGCCCAGCCGCCGGCTCACCATGACGTCATAATTCGGCAGCTTCTCGCGGCAGACCTCCACGAAGTCGGCGTAGCTGTAGCCGCACTCCGCTCTGATCTGCGCCAGCAGGGCACTCTCCTCGATGGGGTCCTCGATCTGCGGAGCGAGACAGCCACTGTCAGCGCTCTGTGCACGCTCGGCAAACAGCAGCAGCTGCACGTGTGAGAGTGGGGTGTGGCTGCAGCTGCTGACAAGACCGGCGGCAGGCATCATCCGCTTTCGAAGGGGCACTGGAGGTGCTCTGTGTACGCTTACGTCAGAACTGCATTTCATCGAAAGGAGCATTCGAGCGTCGGCATTTCAGCAGAGACGAAAGGAATAGCTCTGGGAGCTTTTCGGGTCATTCGAGGCTTCTACCAGTAGAGGGATCGGTAAGCACACTGTTCGAAAAAGGCTGACAGGCTGAAAGGCTGACAGTACGTTCCGACACGTGACCACAAAGCATAAAACGTCAAGCCAGGCTCGGGCGGCCTCCCTGCAGCGTGCCCACACTCGTCAGTTGACAAAGTTCGAATCCTATGGACTGATGAGTCCAAGTTCACGAGGTAAGCAGGCCAACTTGAAAGGATGAGCATTACGACCCTGTGTGACAGCCCTCCGCACGACCAGTCGTCGGGCTGGGTAGCACGACCGAGCAACAAGCCTGCTGGCTCCAACGAGCACTTTAGTCTCCAAAACCATGCTGGCCAAGCCTAGTCTACACACTCGTGACGGCTGCCGGCATCGAGGGATCTAGCCCTCCCCTCCCTCGTGTTATATTCCAAGCATGAGCTGTTTTTCGCACTGTCGGGCCATTGTTCGTTCCGAATACACATAACAGCTGGCGGCAGTTTGTGGTAGATGGATGTCCCACAGATGCCACCAATGCATGGATTTGGGCAGGACTGCCGAGTCATCGTCTACCCTCCACCACTCGTGAGCCTGCGGTTGCTTAGGCAGTCTGAGCCCTCGTTGGGTCTCATGCTGCAAGAGCCATGCTCCCTCCCACTCGGCCTCAGCTGTCTACAGAAAGTCGCGAGATTCGGTTCGGTTGAGGCAATAGTGCATTGGTCTGGGGATGGGGTGATTCACTTCAGTGCTCTGCATCGAATCAGAGAGAGAGAGAGAGAGAGAGAGAGAGAGAGAGAGAGAGAGAGAGAGAGAGAGAGAGAGAGAGAGAGAGAGAGAGAGAGAGAGAGAGAGAGAGAGAGAGAGAGAGAGAGAGAGAGAGAGAGAGAGAGAGAGAGAGAGAGAGAGAGAGAGAGAGAGAGAGAGAGAGAGAGAGAGAGAGAGAGAGCAGGATTGCCTGGTGCCAGAGCTCTGCTTCGGTGCAACTTCGTTTGGTGGCAGAAAATTCACAGCAAACGCTGAGATAAAGCAACACATTTTTTTATCAATGAGATCGAGTACCCGACCGATGTGAGTTGGCCACGTCAGCCACCGGAATTAAACCCCTTGAAAGAAGCTGGGACGAATTGCAGCATTTCGAGAGCTGCGGCTCACTCGTTCTCACGAACGAGATCGGTCGCAAAAGTCACACTCGTTGAGCTTTATAACCGGCTGCAAACGCGCTGGGAAAATATTTCTCCCGAGATTGTGCCAACACCCGAGAGACAGCCCGAGAGACCCATTAGCCCTCGGCAAGTATAAGGAAACCGAGTACCATCAACCTCTCACGGCCCTCGAGCTTCCGGTGTCTGCCAGTAATGTTTGCCTAACTAAAGAGCAACGAGAGGCCGCCTACCACATCAGGAGAGCGAGCAAAAGCAAAAGAAGAAATTCACCCAGAGCTTTATTCCAGATAAGTGGTGATCAGTGCCACGTGGTCAGTAATGATATACATGACGAGATCAGACGTGGCCACAGATGTGCTGCGAACGCCAGGAAAGCCGATTTCGCAGAAAGGAGCACCTTGTGTCCCAGGCACCTCCGTTAGGGGTATTTCCTAGCGAACTAAGATTGTAGCTTTACGTTTGTCCCAAGCCACCAGTGAGGTGCCTTTTCTACACAGCTAAATGATCGTGGTCACGAATGCAGAAAACGGAAGCCACATCATCATTTTCTTATCCCCCAGCGATCTGCACAGGCTGCCTTACGACTAAACCGGCGGCGTTGCTTTTGTTTCTGATCACGTGGGCAGACGGAAAATTCTTAAGACAGCATGCTCGTCTCAAACTATAAAACTACAAGAAGGGGTCTCGGGTCTCAAGAAACAGGTGCTGAGCGGGTGGTAACGCTTTAAGATAATTTAAGCAAAGCGCACATACCGCTGTACTCTTTTGAGGTCCATCAGCTAACAATGTCGGCAAACCGCGAAAAACGGGCGTCGGATGAATGAGTCACATGCGATAACATATGGTCTGGCCAGAGTTTGGATTCACAGAGACTTTGACCTCAATCACGATAGACTTGACTCGCAAGCGATCATCTTGCAAACTTGCAAGCCAGAGAAATGAAGGTGAATGAAAACGACAGCTACTTCGGCCGTGAAAGGCATCCTGCCTTGCGAATTGGATCGGCCGATGATGTCAGAGAACAGCCTTGATCGCAGCTACGTACCAACCAGTGCTCTACACCAAGTTCTGCCAGCTGCTCGTCGCTAACGTAGTCCCCTGGCGAAAGCTGATGCGGCAATTTCTGATCTGCGGGTACGTCATCCATGAACCAAGACTGCATCGTGGCTGACCGCAGGAAGGCGTATCGATGTTCGTGGTCGCAAGCCCACGTGACCTCACGAGCGGGACGCTGTGACGTGGCAACAATAACTAACAACATTGAAGCGAAGTTGGCTTGCATGGTACAACGACACCTAAGAAATGCGTTCATATATTCGAAAATATATGTGAATGTATAATATAAGTCCAGTATCATCAATTAAGCGACTAGTATACTTCGTCTCAGAGGTGGGCAAACTCTGGCCTCTACGCCAGACACGGCTTAGATCGTACTCCAGTCCTGCCTAACGCCCACTGGTTATTAATTTTTGGTTCCTGCCTAATTGAATTATCGCGGTTTGTTCCCCTTCATAAATGCTGGTTGCAGCTCAAGCTGTGGCCTGTTGTAGGTATATGCCCTTTTAAGAACATTTCCAACTCAAACTTCTCAGATACTCGCTAACGCTCGTACCTTCAAAGTTTTCATTGAAAATGTTCCAAAAATGGCAAATACCTACAACATGAATTTATTACTTGCAGTTTTCACTCATTTGTTAAACTACAGACTTGTTTTTTATCTATTTAATCGTAAATTTCATTAACACATTTTCAATTAAATCTTTTATTTTTATATTTATATATGTATCGAATACGTTCTAATAAGGGAAACTTTTATCACGCAGAAGCCAGAAGGCTAATGAATATTGATGACATAACACCAGGAAATAGTGTTGCTTCAAGACTTCATAAATTTAAATTAACATTTATTGAAGCTAATGGAAAACACGAACGCTTTGTTTTTAAAGGTAAAGATTATCCAGCTACTGGAATTGATGTTAAAATATTTTAGTACCAAGTTATAATAGTGCGTTACTTGACGTAACAACTATATTTTCTTCGTTCAAATTACAGACTAAGGTAGCAGTCCATTTCTATCACGATCAAACGGATACTCATAGTTACAATATAATTACTAGTTCCAAATTAGTTGCAGTTGGTAAAATAACTGATTATACTAGTGTTATTTTAAATCAACTTAAATCATTAAAAGAATCTATTGATAAAGTTATTGATTCAAATCCAGGTTCTGGTTGGAGATTAGTCGGAGTCAAAGGTCTCGAAATCAACATTAGTGACTATATTATACGAATGGGCTCTTCTTATTTCTTTTTATTATTACCACCTACTTTAGCAAAGAAAGGCAGCTGTATCAATATAAAGAATAAAGATAATTATTGTGCTTTGTGGTGTATATTAAGATTTCTTAACCCTGTAGCTAATATTCCTGGAAGATATAGTGACTTGTTAAAAATATTAAAAAATGAATTTTCATCACTTAATGAACAATTATCAGAAATAGAATGGCCTCTCAAAGTAATTGATACTAAACAATTAGGTAAACTGCTTAATGTTAGTATACATGTTTATGAATATAGTAGTAAATCTGGTATTTGTCCTGTTAAAATTGTAAGTAGGAGGTTGGAAATTCCAAATAGACATATTAACTTATTCCTAATTAGTAAACTTGAAAAAAGTCATTATGTCTTGACAAAAGTTTTTAGTAGTCTTTGTAGAGCCCCTAATATGGGAGGCTCATTATTTTATTGTCATAGATGCATAGGCAGATTCTTCAGTTCTAAAGATTTAGAAAATAATTTACTTATGTGTAATGGTGTTAATTCTACTTATTCTACTTTAAAAATGCCAGGCCTTCAAGAAAATAAGAAAACAGGCAAAATAAAAGATACTACACTTTTGAAATTTACCGATTATGCTAAACTTATTAAAGCACCGTATACTTGTTATGCAGATTTTGAGAGCTTGTGTGTAAAGACATGTGATATTTATTATGAAAGTATGTTATCAAACAATGTTAATCCACAATTTTGTGACACTAAGTTAACTGCAGATAATTATAGTGACTAATTTACAAATTTACTTCAAGTTCCATGTGGTTCCTGTGCAATTGTTGTTGATTATAATAGAAAAGTTGTTAAGGAATTTATATCTAGAGGTTCAAATTGTGTTGAACTACTTTTAGAATTTTTAATAAATTATTCTAGTGAGCCAAGAAAGAAGTTATCTGAATTCAAAGAATTACCTATTGATATTCATGACGATGCCACAGAGTCTTTTAAGAATTCTAAAATATGTTGGGTGTGTAAAAAAGGATTTGATAGTGAACATGGTATAATAAAAGTTGGAGAACATTGCCATTTTACAGGTAAATTTAGAGGAGCTGCTCATAAAATTTGTAATTCATTAGTTAGATTTCGTATCAAGGATCGGAAACTACCTATCTTTATACATAATTTTAAAGTTTATGATTCTCACTTGATAGTAAAAGGAATGTCATCATATAGTATTGATTGTAAACCTGTTGCAAATAACATGGAAAGTTATATGTCAATGTCATTTAATGATTTTGAGTTCAAAGATTCCTATAATTTTATGAGTAATAAATTATGTGATGTAGTTACTTCTTTAAATAAGGCTAACTGTACATTTGATATTACAATGAGTATCTGTAAAAAACTATATTCAAATATTAATCATTGTATGTTATTATATATACTATCAAGGGAAGGAATTTATCCATATGAATACATGGATTCGTTTGATAGGTTCAATGAGAATACAATCCCACATATTAAAACATTCAATAGTAAACTTAGTTTTGATAAAAGTATTAGTAGTGAATATTATGATCATGCACTAAATGCTTTTAAAGTTTTGGATATAAAGGATTTAGGAGATTACCATGACGTTTATCTAAAATTGAATGTTACACTTCTTGCAGATTGTTTTGAATCATATAGAAATAATTTCATTGAATTATTTAAATTAGATCCTGTTCATTATTTATCTGCACCAAATTATGCATGGTCTTGTACTTTGTTTTATACTTCATGTACTGTAAACTTACTAGTTAAAAACAAAGACGATTTTAAACTGTATCAAAAGTTTAAGAACTCAATCAAAGGAGGTGTTTTCCAAGTAAGTCAAAGAATTTGTACAGCTACCACAATAAAGAAAAAACCCAACCACATTATGTATTATGATGCAACAAGTTTATACCCAAAAGTTATGATCTGGCCTCTCCTTATTACAGGACCTAATGAAGACGATTTAATTAATTGGCCACTTAAAAAAAAAATGTCACTACCTCCAGATAATGACATAGGTATATTTGTTTTAGTTGATTTGGAATATCCACAGGAATTACATGGTTTACGCAATGATTATCCTCTTTGTCCTGAAAGTAGAGTTGTTGGCAGTTCAGAATATTCAAACTATCAACTACTTTCAACAGGAGGAAGTGATGTGCCAAAATTGATTTGCGATTTCTCTAAGAAAACTAATTATCTAACACATTATAGATACTTTCAATTTGTTGTTAGTAAAGGTCTGCTACAAAATAAAATACATCAAGTTTACAAATTTAAACAAGAACATTGGGCAAAATCATTTATTGATATCTGTGCAGAGAAAAAGATTGAATTTGATCGTAAAATAGATGAGTTTAAAAGACATCTATGCAAAGGATTTGTGGGTCAGATTTTTGGAAAACTTAGCGGAAACGTTGAAAACAGAACATGTGTTAGAATAGTAAATACAGGAACTAAAAAGAATGATTCACGGTATAATAAATTGATAAGAGATAGATCCAAGAGTTGAAGAAATTAGATGTTTTGATAAAACTTTAGTTGGTTTTGAACATGCTAAAAGAACTACAATTTTAAACAAGCCAGTGTTCACAGGAGTCGCTATTCTTGATTGATCAAAATTACATATGCAAAGATTTTACTATGATGTATTAAAAAGTAAGTTCAATGACAGGATAGATTTGTTAGATACAGATACTGATTCATTAGTTGTTAACATAAGAAGTGAAAACTTTGATGCGGAACTATCTGATATTAAAGATTGCTTTCATAAAGATGAGTTTGGCAAATTCAAGAATGAGATGAAAGGTGAACAAATTAGTGAATTCATTGCTTTGAGACCAAAACTATATTCAGTTAATTCTGTAAATCCGGTTATGAAAGCAAAAGGAGTTCCAAAATCAGTAATTAAACTTCAAAACTAACACATAAACAATATGCAGATTGTTTATCTACAGCAAATGATATTTATAAAAATAATTATAATAAAAAAGAGTTTAATGAAACACTTTATAGAGATTTCTATCGTATGACACAAAGTAAGCACAATATAATTACAAAGAAATTGAAAAAAGAGCACTATCTGCTTTTGAGTCAAAACGAGATTGGTTAGACTGTGGAATCTGTAGTTACGCTCATGGTCATTATAAAATTGCTAAGAATTTGAGTGAAGGAACTAATCCAGGTCGTTGTGATAGATGTAATATTAGTTAATTAGTATATAGATGCCAAAACGAAAGTGTGAAAACAACAAGCAAATAGCCATAAATAAATTAAGATTTGCAGATAAAGAGAAAATGGAAATAGATAAAAAATACGTTGATATCCTAGAAGAAATGAAGCTTTTTAAATCACTAGAGAAATTAATTAAAAATTAATAAAAGTATTAAAAAAAATAATAGATAATATTATGGATATGGAATTCTAGATAAAGTAATTGATGGTGTTGGAAAAGTAGCACCTGTAATAACTGGAGTAACAGGTCTAAGTACGAACATTGCTAATAACGTATGGAAATGCATCAAGCAAGAAAACTAATTGAACTACAAACAAAGAAGAAAAAAGTGGATCGGGAATATGCTAACAAACGTAGAGAATTAGATGATAAGCTTGAAGATAAAGAAAAAAGAAAGAATTAGAATATGAACTAGAGAAGCGTAAAAAAGAAGAGGATTACGGCAGAAAGATAAAGGAAATGGATCTTGAGATTAAACATGCTATGCTTGATAAACTTAAACCAAGAATTAAAAAGAGTCGTAAAGTGAAACTTGAAGAAGAGCCAGAAGTAGTAGATTATTCTGAGACTCTTAAAGAGAATGATCCAAAAGCATATAAAGAAATTGAGAAGGTAATAAAGGAAAAGACTGTTGCTCCTGCTAGTAGACCTGATGGCTATGGTGGTAGAATGAAAAAATTGGCGCTGGATTATATATTCAATCAAAATATTAATTTTTAGTTTTTTTATATAGAGAAAAAAATGGCAAGTGCTCCTATTGAAAGTATACTCGATTTAAGTGATCCTAGTTTTCCTAATTACAAAATTAAGGATTACGAATACAGAGAGTTTTACCAAACGAATGGAAATGAAGCTGATAGTATTGCTGGCAAACTAGTTACATTCATTGTTCCTGGTGAACAACAAACTTGTTCTGTGTTGTCTGACGCATATCTACTGCTTGAAGGTCAACTGCAAGTTCCTACAGGTTCTGCTGATGCTAATGGTGTTATTCCTTATGGTGCTCCTGTAAGAAAACTTGCTGCTGGTCTTGTTAATAATGCAGATGCTTGGTTGTCTAACAGTATGAGAGTTAGACTTGGTACTGAAGAAGTTGAAAATATTTGATTGACGCAAGGAGTAGGAACCGTTTCAACACTAATGGGATTGCTATGTTATCCAAATGATTTTAACAGAACTGAAGGACCTGCAACTGGTTGGAAAAGGATGAGGCAACTTCCCTAGATGATCTGGTTTTAACTAGTCTTTATACGTCCTGCTGCGTCTGGAGCAGTTGCTAATAATATCGGATTTATGTATAGAAGGTGTATTATGAACAATCTTATTGATACAGTTGGAACATTTAGTATTTTACTTCCTCTATCAAGAATTTCTGGATTTTGTGCTGATATGAATACAATTCTTTATAATATTCCATTTACTCTTGTAATGACACGCGTTGGAGGAAGTGATATTGATGCTATTATGACTGGTGTAAATGGAACAGCAGCAACCTAAGATAATGCAATTGCTACTAGAGGTGTTGCTTTTGCAAATGGGAATTGTGTTTGGTCCGGATTTAAAATTTAAATGTCGAAAATGAGACTAATGGTTCCATGTGTAACTCCTAAAGAAAGTATTCAAAGGGCACTTGCTGACATTTCAAGTGAGAGATATAAGAAACTAAAATTAAACTATAGAGTTAGGCGATATGAAAATGTTACTGTAAATAGTACAAACCAAGGTACTAGATATACTAGAACACTATCTGTACAAAATAATATTGATAAAGTTAGGCGGTTGATTGTTGCTGCTCAAAACTATAATAAATACAACAGTTATACGGATAATCCTTGTACTTATAACCTTTGCGATATCAAAAGCGTTAGTGTTATTGCTAATGGATCAAAACAATATCATAGCGTTACAAGGAGTAACTTACCAAAAACTGGAAATGTTCAACTGCATATATGGATTTTACAACGTTTAGAAAACAATATCTTGGACTGAATGAAGTAACTGAACCAGTTGGTGTTACTTATCCTGAATGGATAACTCTTTACCCTATTCATGTTATTGACTTGCAATACAATGATGAACCTCTTAGAGTAGCATCACTTTTGGATGTAACAACTGAATTCAATATTACAGTTGATGTTGGTACAACGCTAATCTTGCATTATCTAACTATTTGTGAGAACACTGTAGAACTAATGCCTACTGGAAATAGTTCAAACTTCACTTGTAATAGAGGATTGACTGTTTATGATGCAACAGATATCTAAATAAATTTTAATTACTAGATATCATGCACAATTTTTTTTATTCAAGCATCAGATGAGTGGAAAAAATCTATGTCATTGAATATTGGTGGATCAGAAGTTTATTCTGTTTTAGGAAATGATATGGTTTTTGGAGCAAAAATTAGTTGTGATATGGAATTAATTGCAAATAGAAAACTAAAAAAATATATTGCCAATAACTCTTCCATGAGATTTCCTCAAATTTTATTTGGAAAGTTTTTTGAACCAATTGCTACTAAATTTCTAGAAATGGAACTTGATAGAAAGATTGAGAACGCAAATGATTGTTTTACCAGTGATGGAGTTTATAGGTATTCCCCTGATGGTATAATTGATAGTGATACACTAGTAGAAATAAAATGTTTATGGAGTAGAAGCATTGTTGAAGAATTTATTCCAAAACAATACTTAGCACAGTGTTTACTTGGATTGCATGTTTTAAAATTAAGTAGGTGTGTTTACTTTGAGTTTGAGATTTGTGCTCCTGGATTAAATTATAACGATGTGCCTGTAGACTACATAGCAGCAGGTAATGTTAGAATGCCTAAAAAATTTGAATTTGATATGCCAGTTAGAACACCATTGTTTATGTTACTTCTTAGAGAAGAAAAGTATTTTGATTTTGAGTTTGATATAATAAGTGAATATGGTAGATTTAACAATAAAAAAGTAAGGGTTATGATATAAAACATTATATAAAAAAATTAGAAATACAAGTTGTGGAGGATTAAGATCCTTTTAGATTTGCTAGAATAGTTCCAGTAGTTAGAGGAGTGTTAGATAGATCCAAATTATTAATAAACAATTATATAGATGAACAGAAAGTTTCACAGTGAAGATTATGTATCACAAGCTAATGGTAATATACTATCAGATCTTGATGCAGGTGGAAATATAATTATAAATTTATCTGATCCTGTTAATGATGGTGATGCAGTGACAAAGTCCTATGCAGATGCTAATTTTATAGTTAATTCAACAGGATCATTAAATCTTAGTGGTAAGCCTATTACAAATCTTGGTGCAGGAGTAAATCCTACTGATGGTGTTAATGTTAGTCAGATAAATAATTATGTTAAAAAATCAGGTGATAAAATGACGGGTGATTTAAACATGAATAGTTACTTTTAACATCTAATTACTGGAATTCAGGTAATGGAAATCCAGTTGTATTAAATGACGACTTTTGCGTTACGCATGGAGGAATGAAAAGAGATGTTTTACTAAAAGCTTATCCTTCAACGACAAGTATAAATATGGGAGGTAACTCAATTACTAATGTTGCTGAACCTGTTAATCCTTCTGATGTTGCTACACAAAATTATGTACATAAAACAGTTTAAAAAATAACAGAAGTATTAACGATCTCAATGAATCCTAAATCTATGAATTCAATTATTAATTTATCCACAACTTATTCATGGACAAATAAAACAGCTCCACCAATAATGGTATTAAGTGCTATGGTTGTTGGAGCATCTAATTGTGTATTTCTTAGACCTGGTAGTGATACAAGTGTTGTATCTGGTGAAATAAGAGCAATAAATACTTCACCAAGTGGAAGCGTGGACTTAAATTATTATGCATATTTCACTAAAATACCAACTGATTATTACTTCATTGATGATCTTGGAAATTTAATGGTAAACCTCTTGGTTAGTTATGTAACCTCCTGAAAAGTATAGATGAGTAATTAAAACTATTCACTCTTTTAACTTATTTGCTTTTCGCTTACCTTTAACTAACGGTAATAGTTTTGAAATAGCACTAATAGCTTCAGGATCTAAACAGTAATGTAAACACGAAGTTGATAGGCATCCTTTTTAAGTGTTTCTTAACTAAAGAGCATAATTTAGACGGTTTCTTTTTTTTGAATGTATTAGAATTTATGTTACAGTATAACCCAATAATAATTTCATCATTACGTAAAAGACTATAATCAAATTCAGTTTCATTCATATCAAGATCACATATATCACAACGAATTTCATACTTTTGTTTTGGTTTTTTCTTTTATGTGGTTTACAATAAGTATGACCTGATTCAAGGTATTCTAACTCACTAAATGTTTTCAACAAATATCACAAAATATTTCCATTCTCTATAGAATGTCATTTTTAACTCTAAAAGAAAGAAAAAAAGGTCAATTTAATCCTGACTCAGATATAAGTCAAGTATTCAAACCAAGACCCAAGGAGATTCCACAAGGTTTCTTTAATATTGTTGCACCTAATGAAAGCCATCAAGCAGACATTATATATATATGCCGAATGATTCTGGATATAAATATGCTTTGAGTGTAATTGATGTTGCTAGTAGATACAATGATTCAAGACCACTTAAAACAAAGTCTTCTAAAAAAGCAACACAAGCAATAATAGATATTTATAGTAAATGACCTTTAGAATGGCCAAAGAAGATAACAGTAGATCCAGGATCAGAGTTTAAAGGGGAGTTCACGAAAGAAATGAAAAGACATGCTACACGTGTGATAGAAGAAGGTACTAGTAAAAAGAGTGTTGCTATGGTTGAGAGAATTAATCGAACAGTAGCAGAGGGAGCATTTATTGCACAATATGAAAAATAATTATAAAGTATTAATAAAGGAGATTATACTAGAAACAAAGAGTGGATTGATAATTTACCAAAGATTAATAATAATAATAATAATAATAATATTGCACTTGATAAAGCGCCCTCAGAGAACTTAATCTCTTTCTAGGCGCTTTACATTTGCTGCAAAGTGATACGCAATAGAATAGTAAGTAAAATCATGCTTGAAAAAGTTATTGATTATCTAAATAATAGTAATACAAGAAAAACTGGTGAAAAACCTTCTAAAGCAATAAAAAAATAAATAGTAAAACTAAAGAAACCAAAATATCAACGAAAAGTAGAACAAGAAAAATTATTAGAACTTGGAGCAAGTGCTAGATATTAACTAGAACCGAGTGAAGAAGAAGACGAAAGAAGAATAAGAGCAACAGATCTGATATGGAGTTTAACTAAACATACTATTGTTAGAATAATGGTAATGAAAGAACAACCGAGTAATTCTTTCGTAAATGACGCTAAAAGAAGTTTCGTCAGAGAGGAGTTACAAGTTATTAAGCAGGTTTAGAGCCACTTGGACTATCTAATTGTTCTACAATTATTTGATCAAATTCTTCTTTATTTACATTAGTATCATCCAACACATATATGATCTTTGAAACAAAGTTAAGATTTGATTGAAGATTAGAACGTTTTCTTCAATCAATTTGGGATATGGTGCTTTCAATTGATATTATCATTGTTGCTAGACTTCCTAAAACAGTTACTACATGAGATAAATCATCATACTTTGGAATATAGGTACTGATTACAGTAATTGCAAGAGTTAATTTAATACTTATAAATTGAAAACAAAATCTAATTCTTATTAATTTAGTTAAACAACTTCTAATTCTTTCGTTATCTGTAAGTATTCAATTGTATTTGTCGTTAGCAAATTTCGTTCTTAGATCTGACATGCTTGTCCTATATTAATTAATTAATTTTACTGCCAATGTCTTCTAGATCTATAAAGAGAATCATAACAATGACTGCATTTTGGAAAAAAGCAATCACAACTACCACTGCTATTACTATTTTCAATAGCAAAATCATAATCATAATCTGTTACTATAATTGTTGGTACACCCAATTCCTTAAGTTCTTTTTTATAATCCCTCTTAGATTTCCAAGATTCCTCATCTTTATCACGAATGCAATTCAAATTATTATGGATACAATATGCATATTTTATATTTTGTAACTTGGAACGAATCCTAATGATTTCATGATATTTATTCTCCCAAGACATACTATTAGTTTCCAAACTCCTATTTATTTTAACTAACATTTCTCTCCAATGAAATGCTTTTCTAGCAATATTACATAATAGTATATTAAAATCAAAACCCTACAAATTTGATCAAACAAACATGTGTTATCTTCTAAAAAAGTATACTTTGTAACAAACATACCAAGTTCTTTAACTTTTTTAGGTATTTCAACAATTTTTATAGAATAAGAATACAATATTTTATTGACACAATTTTTCCAATCTTTTGCTTTTTCTCCTTTTCTTCTAAACAATGTTCTAGAAATATAAGACAAAGGCATTTAAAATAAATAGTAAATAAGTTCTTAAAAATAAAATTGTCTTACTATTATATAGATTAAAAAAGTCTGTTGTTTAACAATCAAGTGAAAAACTGTAAGTAATAAATTCATGTTGTAGGTATTTGCCATTTTTGGAACATTTTCAATGAAAACTTTGAAGGTACGAGCGTTAGCGAGTATCTGAGACGTTGGAAATGTTATAAAAGGGCATATACCTACAACATGGCCCATGTTCATTTTTAGAACTGACGTCAGGCGCTATTAGGAAACGGAAGTCTGACCGGGAAGGGATGATGAATGCGTACCCCTATAACTGCAGTGCACGCCTGTCTGTGCGTCTGTTGCGACTGTCTTCAAGCATGATTTTACTTATCATTCAATTGCATTTCACTTTGCAGCAAATGTAAAGCGCCTAGAGAGAGATTAAGTTCTCTGAGGGCGCTTTATCAAGCGAATTATTATTATTATTGGCTCGTCTGGCCACGCCCACTCCTCTGACCCAGCGAAGTGGGCGTGGTTTCTTCTGCCCTTGTTTGCCTTGTTGACCTCCTGAAATGGTCAATTAGTCCGAAAGGTTCGAAGACCCCTGCTCTACAGACACAAGTTCTGAAGAATGATATCGCAATGTTCACTAAAAATTGATATATAGTTGCCGTGGGCATCTGTGCGACCGTTGCGACTGTTTGTTTGTCGGCTGGCTACGCCTACTCCGCCGGCCGGCCGGGAGGGGAGTGGGCGTGGTTTCTTCTGACCTAGTGTGCCTTCTTGACTTCCTGAAACGACCTAGTAGTCCGAAACCTTTGCCGACCTCTGCTTTAGATCGTCGTTCGGCCGCCGATTGACGTCCGCGGCACGCATAGTAGGCCGACATTATGTCTACGGGTGGCCGGCGAGTGACGACGTAACGGGAACGCTCGGTGGCGCTAGTGAGGTGCGTCGCGAGATAAGCCGCTATATACTGTTACAAGCGCGGTTTAGTGGATTTTTTTTACGTCCGTACTTAGTAGACTGAAGACACGGGAATCGAAAAAGGTGCCAGTCCCTGCCGTCGCTCGAGCGAGCGAGCCTCGGTATCGAGCGAGGCGACGCTGCGAGCCTCGGTATCGCGCGGCTAGCGGCTTGCGTGCGCAGCACCGGCGCTGCAAGCAGTCATGCCGCGACAGTAGCGGAATACGGAGGCGCAGAAGAGCGCCCTTGACCTTAAGCTAGCAAGTCCAAATCCTTAGCGTAGAGAAGTGTTTTGGACAGCGACGGGATGTTCACTGGCTCCAAGAACCAGCCCAGGCGTACGACTATCGCGATAACAATATATTTGTACAGTCCCATCAGAGAACTTATTCTCTTTCTAGGCACTTTATATTTGCTGTAAAGAAAGAATTATCGAGTTGTTACTGATAACACGCACAGTGTCAACAAGCATGACACGTGAAGAGGGGTCATGCCAATATGGTTAGTGGCAGCATGCACAGTGTCGGCATGCATAAGCGCTTAAAAGGCGGATCAAAAGGACTCAATAAATGCCGTGATGAAAATGTTAGTCTCTTTTTAAATGTCGACTAGTCAGGGGATGTCGTGACGTCAGTCGGGAGTGAATTCTAAGGCTTGTCGTAGCGCAATCAGAGCACCTCTTAACGGCCCTAATACCTCATAACTGCTTTACCAGAGGTCTAAAGCTCAACTCAGCTCAAGCTCTAAGGCGCAACTGACTGTTGCCCATTTAATTCTTGGCTGCCGCTATGAATCCGCTGGAAAAAATTAAATCACCTTTTTACTTTTCTCATTCACCTGCACACAGTGTCCCAAGCAAGCATTCCACCCAGTGCAGCGGTGCCACCCATCGCCCTCTATTACATCTCGCCATTGCTCACCTCCGGCCTACATATGCTCATCTATCCTCTTTTGCTCCTGTGACTGTCATCATTTAGTTGCGCCTCTAAGCAGCCTCTCAAGTTCTGTCGAAATACTAACTTCAGCTCCTTTTGCCGCAAAGCATACAACTGACTGACATCGAGGCAAATTTTTTAGCTGAAGACGTTGACAAGCAAACTAAAAACTCACACCTTTTGCTCGCCGCCGTATCTCTGTCCTATTGATGCGTCCTTCACATGCAAATGCGAAGTGAAACAGTAATGGTATTAATATCCATCACTTTATATGCTTCCATTTTAGCCTATCCGAAGTGCTTGGAAAAAGATTTAGTTCTCCTAAGGCGGACTAAACGAGCCAGTCTTAATGATATTGTTATTGTAACTATTCGTTCAAGATACGTGCAGCCGCCGGTGTATACAGAAACACTTTCTCACAGGCATCCGAAATCACACACAGTCATAGGTCGTAGGTTGACCTGCAGAACAAATATTTAGCAAATTGGGTTTCAACACAATGGTGGTGTCAGTAAGACCTCGTATGTGTAATACCGTGTGAAAAACCTTTGAGCGGCATTACAGTTTTTCTTTATCTGATATGCACTCTGTGACTGTGTTGCCTTTTTGTACGGATTGGCCATTCGTTTTTGCATGAAAGCGTGGCAACTATAATTTTTGTTGGGATTTTTACTTTATTTATACTCTTTGTGTCCCACACTGTATGAGCAATCAATTTTCAGTAAAACAAAGTATACTAATTTGATACAAAATTGGGTTTATATGCTTGGATGCATTTTTGAGGAGCGGTGGATAGCTTTCAACAGATTTTCAAAGACGGTCAGTATCTCAGGAAAGGTCAAGGACAGTGTGACAAGAGGTAAGCAGCTGCCCTAACCGAGCCTGCTTAAAAGCCCAGCACTCAGAGGGAGCCTCGTGACTTCCCTTAGGGCTAGCTAATTTAATGGCAGAACTGAAGATTGACCAGCGAAAATAAATGTGTCAATGAGGCAATTAATTCCACAGGTCGAATTGTGTACAGGCTGCCTGCCGGCCGCGTGAATAGGTTATGTGAGTTCACTTTCGCTCCACGGTATTGTTGACCCTGGATCACGAATCTTCGATTCTACGAGCCCCACCTCGCTCCGGGATTTACGATCGGTCTTTGAAAACCAGCAAGGATCTGCTTCTTAAATCTCTACACCAATCCTCTGAACCTACTTTAGTTTTACACTTAACTTGCATTTTGGAAAATCGTGTGTTGCGAAAGAAGGCATGACCGTGCTTAGAAAAAGCACGGATCTTGGTGCAGGCATTCTAAACCGCGTTCTCGCAGACGTACGTCCGTCGTCTACCCCGGTGGCCTATTAACGTCACGTGACATATCGTCTGATTTTAACAGTCTCGTGCTCTTATTCTTGCAAGGATGAGCTGCTGAATGAGTCACTGTCTGCTGATCGCCATTCGCAGATGAATCTAGAGGCCGCAAATCTTCAGTGCTGTCGTTTTCGTGCGGCTCGGGACCTTTTCTCGGAGACTAGCCCAGAAATTCGTGCTCCATACTGTCTCTAGATTCGCACGATTACAATCTCTCTCAGTGAGTCAAGAGATTTGTGAATTGCATGCTAGTTTGGCTAAGAGCCGGCTGGCTCGCTGGGTGACCGCCAAGAGTCGATACGATTACACGCTCGTACATCAATTTCAAGCCGTTTGCAGTCCCCTCGAAGCAGACTTTCGAATCTCATGTTTTGAGTTCACTCGACAACAAGCTACTAATGGTGGCAGTAGTTTATCGTCCTCCAGGTATCAAGTCCTCCTTTATCTCAGATTAGTCTGATCTCATTTAAATTCTGTGTGCATGAGATCGATCTTTTCTCGTTATGGGTGATTTAAATATTCATTTTGATAACTCCTCTGACTCCTTCAGCACCGAATTTCGTGAATTGACTGACTTATTGTCTCTTGTGGCTCATGTGCATGGCCCTACTCACATCAAGGGTCACACGTTCGACCAAATTTTCTCCTACAACTGCATGCTATCATTACCTATTATTACCAAATTCTGCTTATCTGACCACATCCAGATCTCATTCAGTCTACAATGTGTGCCCCCTCCTCCTCATCTAAAATCACACGTGAATCGCAAAAACTCAAAAGATCCTTGACATCGATGCTGTTCGTGCGAGAATTTCTGTTTCACCTCTGCTGTTCAATCCCGCTTCTGGCCTGTCATCATTGGTAGATTGCCACAAGACGACACCAGCTGACATGCTCGACGAGTTTGCACCTCCGACTAAGCGCAGTGTGCGCCCTAGCCCAGAGTCCTTTGGTTTACGGCAGACGTTAAACTAACTAGGTCTATTAAGCCCAAGCTTGAAAAAGCATGTGGAAGATCAGGACCGACTGTCCATTGAAAGGCATGCGAAAACTATTATAGATCATACCAATCGAGCCTGTGCGTGCCGACACTGTGCATGCTGCCACTAACCATATTACCATGCTGACCCTGTGCATGTCACCCCTAACCATAGTATGCTTGCTGTCATTGAGCATGCTAACACTAACCTTTCGATTCTTTGCAGCAAATGTAAAGTGTCTACAAAGAGATTGAGTTCTCTGAGGGCACAATTTCATTGCATTATTATTATTATTAATAATGTAAGAGCAAGCAGGGAGTTGTCAGCACAAGCAACACGCCCCACTGCAGCCCCGAAGATTCTGCAAGCAACGAGCCACGAGCTCACGATGAGCGATGCAGCTGGCGATATATCACGAACTTGCCACGCGACATATCAGCTCGATTGGAGAATTCCCAATTGAGCTTGAACTCAATCAGGGCACGGGGGCCTGTCTGATAATTACTCAGGGGGCCTGTCTGATAATTACTCAGGGGGCCTGTCTGAGCTGACTTCGATTATCGACACCCACACGAAAGAGACACGAGTGAAAATGTAAATCTTTATTGGCAAAATCGCACAAAAAATATAATCACTAATCGTCACTCGGACTGGCACAGTAGAGGACTGATGCAGATTTGAGGGCTGCTTCAGTAGCGCTTCGAAGCCTTCAACGAGCGATCAGTTCAGCATCGCGTGATCATCGCGGCATGATCGAAGCATCACGTGCCGTACGTAACATTCGCTGGCCGATCGGACGACTTTTTCTGCGATTTTCTCACACGAGGAGGAGGAGCAGCAGCAGCAGCAGCAGCAGCAGCAGCAGCAGCAGCAGCAGCAGCAGCAGCTG
>WPIO01000008.1:2605000-2760000 GCA_009760855.2 Cristatella mucedo | reverse complement strand
TCGGTAGCACACTCAGTGCAAAGGACGGCACTAAGCGTAGTCGCCTCACCTACTTTGCGTCGCGTGAGCGCCTCGCCGCTCTCGCCTGATGCTCGCCCGAGTGAGAAGGAAGCAGCTGTCTGGCCAGCCGGCCACGAGGCCCGCGCCCGGTGGACGCTGGCCAGCAGTAACGCTAGCCAGCATCCACCAAAGCACACAATTCCCGTGTTGCCAGGAGAAGCGGTGGCAGGAGAAGGAGTGCCAGGGAAGCTCAGAGCCCCGAGGAATGTGGCGGAAGCACGTGCGCCGTCGCTGCGAAGGGCTTACCGAGCGCTGCCCTGGTGGTCACCACCTCCGCTGCTGCCACTCAGCCCGGAGTGGCCGGCGGCGGTGGCAGCTGCAGCAGCCGCCCCGACGATGACTGGGTGCGCGGACGCGGCGTCTGCCGACGCAGGCGCCGCCTTTCTCGGACTGCTGGTCGCACGGCCCGAAGCAGCGCCGGACGCGCCGGACGCCTCGCTTCGAGCCTCCGTGATCGCAGCGGCCGTGGAGGCTGGCGGAGGCAGCGGAGCAGAGCCGGCGCTTGCGCTCGACGAAGTCGGACCGTCAGTGTGTGGCAACGATGGCTGAGGCACCTGCGACCACAGAGCAGCAGCAGCAGCGCTCTAGCTGCGTGGCAACGATGCACGCTAGGCCAACGAAGCAGTAGGCAGCAGGCACGGCGCGATCGATGGAGGGAAGTCGCTGCGCGAGTGCCAACGATAAAAAACCGGCAGCCGAAATGGCTGCCGCAACTGCCGCTGGCACGAAGCAGCAGCAGCAGCCGACGTCCAATGGCAAACCATTGGTAACGCAACAGCCGTGCCGACAGCTCGAGTAGCAGAGGAGGGCGGCGGACCCACTGGCACTGACATCTGAGAGCTCGAGCCAGATCAACCAGATTGCGACTGATATTCGCTATTTGCGCTGTTCCTGAGCTCTAGCAGCTAGGAACCGATTATGCGACAATCTACGGCCGAGGCCACATAAAACGCCGGCGCCATAAAATAAGGAGTTGGCGCGCTTCCGGGGTCGGCATCCGAGCTGATTGGTGCTCTACGCCACAGAAACGACAGTGCAAGGTGATTGGCTGTTGTTGAACACATGCAACCCGGTGCTGTTGTCAAATATATGCGTCCATGTTTACGGATTATGATAAGGTTTGAGCACCGCTCTTCGTTCGCTTTGCCGTGTTCCGGTATGGGCGACTTGCATGTGTGTGCATTGATAGATATAACTATATTTAACTCATTTATATAGCACCCCAAGAGAACTTGATCTCTATTCAGGCGCTTGACGTATGCCTCGGGGCTCGAGCCCGGGACCTCAGCCCAACCTTGATCGGGGCGAGCACCTTAACCGCTGGACCAAACCAGCTCGGCATTGATGTTGCACTTGCAAGCTGCTGGCCGTGACACGTGGTTCAGGTGTCGCCAGCATTCGTAGCGCATCGGCTGAGAGACTAGAACCATAACGAGCGCTGCGTTTGCCGCCGAACTCTTTCTGCCCGAACGTGGAGGCCGCAACACCGAGCATGCATGCCGGGGGGGGGGGCCGAGGCGCAAGCTTGCAGTGCGTGCTTCAGCTATCTTACGTGTCTCGCTAGTGGCTCTCTCCAATCTTGCGGCAAAAACGAGTGGGTCGTCAGAGTCTGCTCAGTTTGGTTAGCGCTGGCAGTTTTAGTCGCACTTCACGCCGACACCTGACGAATCAGGGCGGCATCACAAGCCCCAGCAGCAGGCAGCAGCAGCAGCAGAGGGAGAAAGATGCACCGGAAGCTTACAAGCTTTCCAAATGCCGACACTTCGATGGCTTCGATCGAGCAGACGCTCTGTTTTAGCTGCTCCAGACCCGGAGCACTGTTACTCTCGAGTGCCAGGGTTAGCAGGAGGCCGGAAGCATTGCAATACCCCGACAATTCCTTGCCGATGTGTTGCAATACTATTGCAATGCCTCGACCCCGCATTGCTCGGAAGCCACTAGCTCTGGGTTGGCTCGCTGCAGCCTCAGCCCTGAGCAGAGCAAAAGCAAGATCGGCTGGCTGGTGGCTTTTTTTTTGTTCCACGGTTTTCGTGCCACGGATAGCTGATACCTTGATATCTCATATATGTCATATCCACGATCGTCTGATATCATCTTGATATCTCATCAGATATCTTAGCAAAATATCGGATAGAGATAGTAGATAGATCTACTAGCTGAGCGACCCGAGATCTGGATTACTTTTAGCTGAATCAATAGCAGCACTACGCTAGCAGCCAGCCTGCAACACTGGTCACAGCCGTCACAACCTCAATAGCGTGGCGTGCCGAGTGGTGGTAAGCGGTAAGCGAGGGCGCGGCCGAGCTGCTCACCGCCTGCTCCTGTTTGGGGGGCGGCGTGTCGGCCTTTGTCGTCGAGCGAGACAACCACGAGAATATTCCCTTCCGGCGATGGTCCTCCGCCTTGGACGACATGTGCTGTTTGATCAGCGAGTCGACCAGGTCGGCTGGCGGCGGGCAGTGGTATGCTGCAGCGGCCATCACCACCACCGAGGCCACCTTCCAGTTGAGCAGCCTGCGAGGCAGCGGCAGCACAGGGAAGAGTTTTTGAGCCGCTCGCGAGAGACTGAGCGAATAGCCGAATCAACGTGCAAATGGCCCTTGATGCAGGCCGGCTGTCTGCTGCCGTCGCAAGCCACAGCGCAAGCGCTTGGGGACAGACGTTGCGCCGATGCCTGGTCTGGGCGGATGAGAATCCTATAAGTTAGCATTATACAATAGCAAATATATTGGAGATCGTGCCTTTGGTCTGTACACTCCCAAACTCGCCTGAAACTCGCTACCAATCGATGCCACAAAATCGCCATGCTTGATGACATTTAAAAAAAGAAGCTAAAAACACACCTAATCCTGTCAGCATTTTCTAGGTTAATGTGTTCACCGTTCATTGTGTGCTCATGCCTACCGACAAAGTAGGACCTCACTAATCTATTAATGGCTGCGCTTCCTTTGTAGCACATGATCGGCACCTACAAAAGAGCTTTAGTTCTCTTAGGCAGCTATAAAAGCAAATGCCTTATTATTATTATTATTTCTATTGTTCTTATTTTCATGGAGGGTAAGCAGCACCTGAGCGGCTCTGCAGCTTCTGCCCTTCCTCTTTGCTGAGGCAGCTGGTTAAAAATCCCAAGAGTCACGTGACTATGCTACTTCTTTCTAGCGCCATGGCAACCTTTAGAGCACTTCAGAGCTAACGAACTCGGTTGATGGATAGGCCTCGGGCCCAGCCAGGCAAAGCTAGTACCATTGAGAGCAGCAGCAGAGAAAGCCGCAGAAGCTGAAGCAGTACTGGATACTGCAAAGTACCTGCCGTGCAGTCGGACGACCAAGTTGGGATTGTCGACGATGCTGGGATCCTTGCAGAAATCCTCAAACGTTACCAGGTAGCGGTGAAACTTGTCCATAGAAATGCTCCCACTGCAGCCGTCCTTGAGTCCACCACAAAGCGAGAGAGAGACGTCGCGAAAAAACCTGCACAACCAGACAAAGTGTGAGAGACAGAAGGAGAGAGAGAGTGAGAGAGAAAGTGGGAGAGAGAAAGTGAGAGAGAGAGAGAGAGAGAAAGAGAGAGAAGGAAAGGGAGAAAAGTGGGAGAGGGAGAAAGTGAGAAAGTGAGAGAGAGAAAGTGAGAGAGAGAGAAAGAAAGTTAGAGAGAAAGAGAGGGAGAAAGTTAGAGAAAGAGAGAGAAAGTTAGAGAGAAAGTGGGAGAAAGAGAAAGTGAGAGAGAGAAAGTGACAGAAAGAGAGTGAGAGAAAATGACAGAGAGAGAGAGAAAGTGACAGAGAGAGAGAGAGAGAGAGAGAGAGAGAGAGAGAGAGAGAGAGAGAGAGAGAGAGAGAGAGAGAGAGAGAGAGAGAGAGAGAGAGAGAGAGAGAGAGAGAGAGAGAGAGAGAGAGAAAGAGAGTGAGAGAAAGTGACAGAGAGAGAGAGAAAGAGAGTGAGAGAAAGTGACAGACAGAGAGAGAAAGAGTGAGAGAAAGTGACAGAGAGAAAGTGAGAGATGGATTGTCGAGGTTGAGCCGAATGCTCCTGCCAACAAGCCACTGTCACGACCTGCGAGCGGAGCACACACCGGAGCAGACCGGAAGTGCCGTAGAATGGCAATTCACTGCTGCCAAGTTTCTTACGTGTACGGGTAGCTGTGCTCTGCCAATCCCGAGTCGACGTCACTCAATGGAGAACAGGAGTGAGACGGCAGGCTGCCGCTGCCAGGCGACATGGCAAGGTCAAATGCGAAGGTCGGCGGGCGAGACGACGGCACGACTTCCAACTCGGCGTCCTCGTCATCGTCCGTGTGACTGCACTTGACCTCCAGCGCCGTCGCGAAGTTGCGCCTGCGTGCGGCCGCATTGTGACGCTGGCAGCCAATTTTGCATAACACTGCACATTGGGCTGCTGAATGTGATCCACAAACATGGGTTGCTCCAGATAAAAGGCTGCAGTGCAAGGGCATGGTCCAGACCCTTAAACCAGGCAGCATTCTCCTGAAGGGGCAGTGGTCTGGCTCCCCTGTGATTGGTCGACCTTAATCGGAGTCCAAGGTCAGCACTCCAATGAGGCACCAGCCCACAGACACACCCACACACGCACGCGCGCACGCGCACACACACACACACACACACACACAAGCATGTACATGGGGGAGCACCCACACATGAGGGCTCATGTTTGCACATATGCTAACACGTGCACACACGGGCCGGCAAACTCGAAAGCGCGCACAACAGCACATGTGCGCACACACACACATACACACACACACACACACACACACACACACACACATACACACACATGCACACACACATACATACACACACACATGCAACACAGAGCCGTGCACATCAGCACGACCATGGAAATGTTAGCAGTGGCCGGCCTCGGATTCATCAATGCAAGCAGCACAGTGCTCAGCCAGTCGGCCAGCCAGCCAGCCAATGAAGGCCACACACGTGACTGCTTAGCAGCTGCAGCAGCTGCTAGCTAGCTACCTTTCGGGGAAATACAGAGCTGTCTCCTCTGCCGTCAGTTCGTGGTGGTCGAGATCGTCGAGGTAGATTCCTTGCTCGCCGGCTTTCGGCCGGCGCTCGACAAGTGCCTGTCGCCGCTGTTGCTGCAGCTGCGGATTAGGTGGCAGCAACAGCGACACCGGAGCGGAAGCTGCCACTGCAACACAGCAGCGGCGCCGCACACGGCCGTCACTTCCCGCATCTGCTCAGTGAGCGAGTCGAATCTGCAGCTAGGCGCGGCTCAGCTGCTGCCGAATGGACGCCAGCCACTGCAAGCGTGATAGCCAGTAGACAAGAGGGCGCAGTACCCTCTTGAGCGATTGCTCGAGCGAATACGCACTTGCGCGCCGCCTCGGCGGCCAGTGCAGCACGCACCTGGGGCACACGGCGCACCCACGCTTGCCTGGCCTCGGCTTGGCGGCGTCGGCTCCACGGTGCTGTTTCGTGGCATCGATGCAGACAGCAGTGCCGGCGGTGACAAAGATAGACGCCAAGATCCGCTGCCAACGGCACCTGGGTCGCCGCCGCTGCCATAAGAGCTCGACAGTAGAGGGTAGAGGTCACAGCCTCGATTCGGGGCCTCCTCACCAGTGACGTGTCGAAGCCGCCGCTGCTGCTGTTCCTGATGCTGACATCGTGCCGAGATATTGTACGCTCCACTGTGCAGCTCCGACGATGGCGGCAGCGGCGGCTCCTTGCTCTCACCATGCTCGGCATCTACGTCGGGCATGTCCATGACAAACACGCCGCCCTGCGGCGTCACGCAGCTGCCGTCGGCGCAGCCTCGCTCTCGTCTGCACAGCTCGCTGTCGGAATAGACCCGTACGAGACGGTCGCGATCTGCGTTGTCGACATCGGCCTGTTCGACTGCAGCCAGCTCGAAGTCCGACTCCTCACCGCCGCCGTCGGCTGGAAACTGCAGCGGTGCATGCAGATACCGTGAGCGTGCCCGAGCAGGCCAGCGCCCACCTGCTTCCGCGCAACAGCCGGCAGCTTGGCCACCGATCGGCGCTCGCCAGCCCACGCCCCACAAGCGTGCGCATGCACCGACAAGAGCCGACATCGGCATCATCGACTCCGTAAATCAGAAGCAGGGAAGGAATCGGTGGGGTGGCACTGCTGCTGCTGCCGCCGCGCCGCTGCCGTACTTCCGTGTGGTCGGTGCCTGCCGACGGGAAGAACGCCTCGCCCTTGCTGCTCAGCACCATCTTCAGGTCACACGGCTCCCCGTTGACGTCGATGTATACCTGTGCAGCACGGCAGCGCCACCGCCGAGGCTGATTGATGCGATATGGCCGAAGCCTGGCGAGCAGGGTGTGAACAGCAAGCTGAGCGCAAATAGCATGACACCTCGTGGCAGGCCACTCTGAACGAAAGCCCGGATGGACGTATCACGTGTCCACGGAGGGAGGAGCTCTAAGGCCGCCTTTGTCTGGCCGTGCACACTCGTGCACTCCTCCTCACACCTCGCCGTCCTGCCACCCCCTTCACACGGTTCCGTCCCACCTCCCCTCCCCCACACACACACAAGACCGACCAACAGCAGTCAGCCATGTCTGACGGTAGAGTCGTGATGGCCAGTGCGCGAAGCCCCGAGAAAAAGGTCGAGGCCAGAAATCCTTGAGCGGCTGCCGATTGCTTGCGCACCCGCCCCCCCCCCCGACAATCGATCACAAGAACCTGAACCGGGTGAGACCCCTTTCTGAGGCACGCCCCTCTCCCTCTAGCCCCCAACTTTGCTACGTCTATGCTGCATCTGTGCCGAGTCTCTCTGACCGCTCTGCCCAACATCAAACATACGCTGAGTGGACACAGAGCAGGCAGCCTGACCCTTGAGCAGCAGCAGCATGTCCGGGGTGGGGGTGGGAGGGGCACGTTAGGCTATAGGTCTGGTTCGAGACCAGACTTTCTGAGTAGTCAGTCCCTGCACTTCTGCGCCAGACGTGCGCTCAGACAGTGCGCACACACACAGGCACAAGTGCATGCACGCGAGCGAGCACGCACACACATACACACACACCGAGCAGAATCTGCCGCTCTGCCTCCTCTATGGCATAAGATTGTCTGCCGATCTCAAGCCTGAATCAAAGTAAACATGTCTCGGTGTTGCAACGGCAAAGTGATGACATTCCCACACCAACCATTCCTGCCAGCTGCAGCTGCTATTGCAGTTACATGCAGCTTCCTGCCCTGCAGATGAGCTGGGGGGAGGGGAGGGTAGGGGAGGGGAGCTATGATACCGAATCGACCATAGGAAGCCGTTATCATATCAACAATGAGTACACGAGTTCATCCTCATCATCTCGTCCTTCGGAAGGGCTGCCACTTGGCCGATGCCCAACCAAGCTTGGCCCCTGGACTGAGCTAGAATGCACAGATAGCCAGCAAATGCACAGATAGCCAGTGGGCATCGCATCCGACCTAGCCACGGAGTTGCATCAACTCACTGCAGAGATATGCAAATTCTAGGCCAAACACGCTCTCGGGCACGTGCATCCAGCTCGGGCAGCATCCTGCGCAGCAGTGCTGGCTGCAGGTCAAGTGCAGATCAAGGTCAAGGCCGCTACACACGTGAATCGAGGTCACGTCGCTCTCAAATCTATTCCTTTGCTTTGAGAGCGATCGAGAGCCGATGTAGCGCTCGTCAAACGGTCCGTCGTCGACTGCTGCCAGCAAAGTAGTGCTAGAGCCACGGCTAGATGTCGCCTCCCCGTGCAGAGAGAGGGCTGCAGCTGCTTCAAACTGAGCAGCAGGTGGCTTGTTGTACCTTCAAGCCTGTTCTACTGCTCTCTGTCTCTGTCTCTCTCTCCCCCTACATTCTTCCCCAGCATTACACTTGGCCAGGGATGCGCTTGAATCAAAAGCCTTTTGACCCAATCTTGGACATAAAACAAAGACGTGACAGACGAGCAGCTACGATCGGGCGAGGTTCGAGCACTGGCCCACCACCCAACACTTCCCCCACCCACCCGAGGCGTAGGGCTAGCAGAATGTCGAGCGTCCGAAGGGGGGCCGAACAGCATAAGTTGGGCACGACGGGTCAATTCGAGCGAACGACGGGGCACGGGACAGCCTGAGGCAGACACACGAAGTTGCAGGCAGGCGATAGCCAGGCACTCCTGCAGGCCACCTGCCCCCCTTGCCCCCTTGCCCCGACCACCGTGACGAAATCAAAAGCCCAAACGAAACCAGTGCTGCCCCACAGCCCTGCGACGATTTCCATTGGCCGTGTCTATACAGCATTTCTTTGTTTAGTGCTGCTGCTGCACAATGGGCCCTCAGCAGTCGGCATTTCAGGCCCTGCCTGAAATGCAGGCAACCTCCAAGCAGAGCTGCCTACCACTTGGCTGGATGCCAGAGCAGCTCTGGCATCCAGCCAAGATAGAGTGTGACAAACGACAGAAAAATCAAGGCTGTGACGTTGGCCACAAAGTCAGAGACAAAGTCAAAATTCCTCGATGCTGCTGCTGCTGTTGCTGCTGGTTTGACCCAGCAGTCAAAGTGCTCGCCTTTAACGAGCTAAGTAAAAGTTAATGCACTTTTTTTTACGACCAAGGTTTCGGGGCTCGTCCCCTCGTGGCATTTGTTAAGTGAGCCTGAATTGAGATTTTAGTTCTCCTGTGGCGCCACCCACAAAGGATGCATATTTATTTTTTCAAGACCTGTTAGCTGGCGATGTGAGCTTGCAGTTTCAGTGTCGCTCAATACTGTGCTGCAATATCGCACCTTTCCCTTAGAAAACAGCTTTTGCCTTTCGCGTTAGGAAAGCGAAGCAGCTCACCGAGAGCAAGCAGCAGCGCTCACCGAGAACAAGCAGCAGCACTCACCTCGGTCGCGTTGGACCTCATGACGCCGAGCTTGCCAAAGCGGACAGAGAACGGCGAGGAGACTAGAGAGCCGTCCGGCTGCTCGACTACCACGATGTCATTGGCGCCAGAGAGCGTGGCAGTGTTGATCTCTTTGTAGTAGGCTTTCACCTTGGAGACGATCCGCTTGCTTGCGGCCCACATGATCGGCAGTACTGGCAGCAATAGTTGACTACTACTCCTGCAGCCGAGCCGTGCTAGCTGCAGTACCTTTAACGCCCCAAAGAGAACCGCACCCATCTTCATATGTACATCAAAACGCCACAAAGTACAGTAAAGTTCGGGCAATCTCAGATCTCAGGGTCTTTCGCCAGAGCCAGAGTCTGCTGACGCCGATTTTGCATTTCTCAGCACCGTCTATGTCAGCTGGCCGGACAACTGCCAGCACACCTGTAGAAGTACACCTGCTGCACCTGCCACAGGTGCAGAAGCCAAGTGCCTCAAGCTACCGAAGTAAAATCCTCTGGTCCGGTCCTGACAATTACAAGTGGAGCATCGGTGAAGCAGCTTTCGTTGGCTAAACAAGAGCTGCGATCGAGACATCTTTTGCCCACCTTTTACCCGAGCCCATCTATATCAGCCCACGAAGCATTAGCAGAGGAGTTTGGAGCTCCCTTCTAGTCATCAGCATCGGACCGCAGGGATGGCATCTAAAGGGGGGGAGGGCAACGGTATCGGCCATCCAGTCCTGAGTACTGGCGAAGTGCCAATCGGTGTTAAATAAGCACACTGGAGGCGCCCGATCCGATAAGCCTCGAGGCCGCAGCCTTGCTACACTTGCTGGGGTGGGGGAGGGGCCCGGAGCAGAAACCAGCCTGCAGGAGGCGTGCTGCCACGCCTACGAAAACGACGGCCTGACTGGCCGGTTCCGAAGGCCGCGGCCGGCTGATCGAGAGGCCGCGGCCGGCTGGAGGCCCAGCCAACACGCTGCCCCCCCCCCCCGAAGCTAGCGGTCGGCGCTGAGCGTCTGGTAGGTGGGGTCTATAAAGTCAGCCGCGGAGCCAATCGAAGAGGCAAGGCTTCTCCCACGCTGAAAACCCAGCCACGATGAGAACTTGAAAGCCTTATAATGGCCGGAACACTAGCACGGTGAAGCCTAGCCCCCCCCAGCCCCAGTGGCTCGGCCCATTCGAATAGCCAAGCTTAATGACGGCTGCTGAATATATATATATATATATATATATATATATATATATATATACATGTATGTATATATATATGTATATATGATAGGAAAAACACAAGCTTTAGGTGAAGAATGAAAGCTTAGGCACAATTCCCACAGATAGTTCACTTACGCTGGTACCTCTAGTGCCTGCAAGCAGGTCGCGGGACGGTGGTCCAGTGATGACTAGCCGTTACATTAGCCGTGGCAGCAGCAGCAGCAGCAGGCGTAGCATCGCCGCTCGCTCAGTCCAGCCTCTCCTCCTGCTCGCGACTCGTGCGCCTCCGGGCGATGCCAGGCAGGCGCTACGCTACCAGCAGCGGCGCGGCTGCAGGCGGTGGCAGCGACGGGCGACCCCCCCCCCCAGGTAACGCCATCTGCAGATCACCCAATCAGGACACGGAACGAGATCCACGCCCACAGCACTGCCTGCCGGGCTCCTGGAGCTTCCGGGAGCGGCCGGGCCAGGCTAGGCCACCCGAGACGGGCTAGGAGCTATAGTTCGCCAGCTCGTGCTGCGCGATGGAGCACCGGGCGGCGCAGAATCGGCACGAGGCGAAGGAGAAGGGGCTGTGAACGCCTACCTGCCTGCCTGTTTTCCCTCCCTCCTCGGCAGTCTCGCGGCCTCACCGGGCCGATGCAGAGATTATCCTTCGGTCTGGCGGGGCGGGGCCGCCCCCCCCCCGAGCCAACCCTCCGAGAGCGGCGATTCAAATCAGGCCTCCGCTGGGGAAACGTGAAGCCGCAGGAATGTGCCGCCAAGCCATGGGCCGAGCTTAGCGCGAGTGAGAGGAGCCTACTGCGCAGTGACCCACGGTCAGCGGCTGTGAGTCACACCCGCAGCGTCGGACGCGGCAGACTAACCTTGCCGGGCCGTGACGTCACGGTCCTGCTCCCACGTAGCGACGCCACCTAGCGGAGCCTCCTACGCGCCGTCCCGCTCGCGCGGCCTGTTGCCGTACCCTGCCTGTCGTACAGCCGCAGACCGATTCAAGGACGGGGGGGGGCGGGGCGAAACGGGATGCGTGCAAAACTGGCTTCGTGCGATAAAGAAAATGTACGAGCAGCTTCCAGCAGAAGCGATCGATATAGCGAGCCGGGCGTGAAACGCCACCGAACACGGGCGGTCAATCGGCGGCGACGGGTGTATTCTCGCTCTTCGGCAACTCTGGCCAGACCGAAACTCTTCTTATCTTTTATGCGTAGCAGTCGATTTCTCGCCTCCTGCCTGAAGCTACCCAAGAGCGGCCCGACCGGAAAGAGATGCACTGAGTCGAAGCTCTCAGTAGACAGACCGTGCTCTCATGCCTGTGCCTGCGAATTATTTCGGAAAACTCAGGTTACAGATTTGCTCCGGAACGCTGGCCCCAGTGTCCGCTGTTTGTCTTTCTCGGCGTTGCCTGTGATAGCTGCCCATATTTTTACTGCTAAAAGTGGGTTACGTGGCAGCGGCGGCGGCGGCGCCGACGTCCGGACGACAAGGGGCAGCCGACAAACGTCGCTCGCCAAACGGCGCGACCGTTAAACCGACGACCCTAGGAAGCGAGGTTAGTGAATTGTGGGTACAGCGGCGGCTCTCGCTGCACGCTGGTAGCAGGACGCGTCGACGACGACGACGCGCTGCTGCGGGCGCACCTCAAGATAGCAACATCCACATCCCAGACACGCAGAGCTGAGTGTTCGACGGGGACGGCGGAGAAATACACACATCTAGTACCAGCAGTCATGGCCCGCGCCCAGAGCGCCTATCGACTGCCTGACCCTTAAGAGGTCTAGAACGGAACTCCTGCCCGGGTCAAAGCCTCGAGCTCAGCCGACTCGCTATTACACGACGTCGGCCGCCTGACCGTTCATTGCCATAACCGTTATCGCACAGCCGGTTCCTAGCCATTCCAATACAAGAGCCGCGAATAATAAATATGTCGGCAGTCGCAGTCTGGCCGCTCCGCCGCCGCCGCCGCCGCCAGTTTGCAGCACTCTTGGCGAGCATCCGATGCCATCCGAGTCCGGTATTTGCTCACTATGACTGGCTCTCGCGTTTGGTCGCATTTCGACGGAATCGCAATCGGCATTCGCATTCTCACATTCGCATTCAAAGTCACGCGGGATCCCTTCCCAGTGGTCAGCGTCGGCACGAGCAGCTGCAGATTTCCAGTTACCGAATGTTCGCTCGCGCGTACGCACCGGACGAATCGGGCTGCAAGGTTAGTCAACAGACCCCAGAGGCTCTCAAGTCTTGTTGTTGCGACAGCGAAACCCTCGCATGTTCGGGTAGCGGCACAACTCGCGAGAAATGCGAAAAGACCTGAAGGTAGCAATTCGCCGACGGTAAAACGCAGCACTCGATATTTCCGCACGAAGCGCTAGCAGTAACGTCGTATTTAGCAAATGCACGACAATAGCCCGCGTTCGACAGCCAAGTGACTTTCTGCTGTCTTGCCAACACGTTCGCGGCAGCTCACGCTCAGCGCCAGACTCGCTGACTGGCAGACCGTTTACGAGACCGCCGCCTCGGTCGGGCGAAAGCCTTATATAGTAGCCAGGTCGTAAGCTACAGCAATCACAATCCTACACAATGCTGCTGCTCATAAGCCTCAGCTTGTTGCGGCCATCTCGTGAGCGTCCCACCTCAGCGGCAAAGCATCGTAGCTGTCAATCGAGGCTAAGCGCAGGCAGGCTCATAATCTCGGGGCACTACGCTGCTGCGCCTGCGCCTCCGGCTGTGCCGATCGGAGCAGCGACGGCACCGATCGATCGACGGACAGAGAGAGAGAGAGAAGAATTCTTCCTCTGCTCCGAGGAACCCGCCGCGGCTTGGCTCCGTCGAACCTAGCTAGCTGAACTGCTGCGCCAGTTTCAGCCGCCTCGAGCCCCCAGGTCCTCGGTGGAGTAGCAGCGCCATTCGGACGGTAAAAGACCGTTGGCGGCGATAGAGGCTCCTGCCGCACACGTCCTAGAATATGGGGCTGCACTGCCGCAATTGGCCCCTACGCAGCAGCAGCAGCAGCAGCAGCAGCAGCAGCAGCAGCAGCAGCAGCAGCAGCAGCAGCAGCAGCAGCAGCAGCAGCAGCAGCAGCAGCAGCAGCAGCAGCAGCAGCAGCAGCAGCAGCAGCAGCAGCAGCAGCAGCAGCAGCAGCAGCAGCGCTATCTATTCTCTTTCTGCCGACTGCCGCTCATCCTATCTCGCCGCATCCGGTGAACTCGCTACCTCGACCGCTCTCGAGAATTAGCTATGCTTCTTGACTTTCTCTTGGTTGCGCGACATGGGGTCTTCTGCCTACCGTGCGCGCACCGGAAGCCACTCTGGCTTCGAGTTCGCTACAGAAAACTCTCTGAAAGAGCACTCACCTAGTTCTTGTGGCTTTTTGGACTTATAAAAGGCGGCGGCGATGAAAAAGCTGCATTACGTGCATTGAAAAAATTATGTCGGTGAGATTGATGTGCTGGTATTTCGGTGTACAGTCTATTATTTAGATTCCAGAAAATTTCTATTTCGGGTTTGGGTTTCATCCATTTCTTTCTCATCGAATTCCATCGATTTTGATATGACTTGGGTTCCACCAAGATTCGATCCGTTTGGGTCCCGCAAATATCCATCCTATTTTGAGCCAGCATCTACAGGGTGCGATTCTCGTCCCCAGCTCTCCGAGCGTCTCTTCCTCGCCGAATGAATTCAAAATTTGGGTCGAATTTCCCTAAAGATTATTTTACTTTATTTTCGATTGGGCAGACGTGCGCCACCATCTCGGGGTGCATGGTGGTATAGTTACTTGGCTCTTGTCGACGCGTACGTAGGAGTAGTGTTTTGGGGTTCAGCCGGGCATGCTCGCAACGGCGTCGGGGGAACGGCTACTGTCGATCGGCTTCCCTGCTAAAAGGCAAATACGCCGTCTGCAAGCCAGGTGGCCCGGCGGTGGCGGCGGTCGCCGTGCGGCGCGGCTGCTGTTGCACATTCGCCCGAGCTCGCGTGCAGCTCGCTACATTCCGCCTTCGCTCGCGTCGCCGCGAATTGTGAACGCCTCGTTGTTGAAGCGTGGGTCGCCTGCGGGAGCGAATCGAAAGGCGACCGTCGCAACGAAACGTGTACGCTGAGTCCCGTAGACGCTCTTCTGATTCGCTAGCCGACGCTGACCGGTGTGAAGAGAGTCTGCACAATTTGCATGGCGTGCGGCCTTCCCCTGCGGGCAAGCTTTTCTCTTAGGATAAAGGCTGTAGTGCTTAATTGTGGTAAGCGTTCAACGCTCTTCCCCTCTAGCTTCATGGTAATTGAATGCTATTTCCTTGAAGTAAACGATGAGACAGCGGACCTGCTACTCATAGGAAACCTCAAGTGCGTGGCTGTTCTAGAAGGCTTTACTCTTCTAGTAGGTGATGCCGATGTGCGACCATCGCCAAGCGCTTGGAGTTAGGTGCCATCTTCGACAGCTGCCTAAATATTGAAAGCTTCATTAAGAAGACTGCCTCCACAGCTAGCCATCACGTCCGATACGATACCTATCGATGATTAGGAACTGACTTCCATGGTGGCTTGCGAAAAATGTATTTAGCTCCATGATTCTGTCTAAGCTAGATTATTGCAATTCCATTTTGGCTGGGGTGCCGAAAAAAGTCATTAGGCAACTGCAGCTGGTAATGAGTATGGCTGCAAGGCAAGTGAATAAATCTCAGAGCTTCGACCACGCGTACGCTTAGCTGAAGGAGTAGCTGAAAGAGTAACTGAAATACTAGCTTGGTTAACACGTAATGTTACACTACATAACGTTACGTTACCAACACGTGGCGTTACACTACACTTGTACGTGTACGCTTAGCTGAAGGAGCTTCGATAACTTCCCCCTGATCAACGTATACAGAGCAAAATTCTTACCCACAAGGCCAAGGCCACGTCTTGGCTCATCCATACCTAGCCGAACTATTACGCACCAATTTCAGCCTCCTCGTGGCCTCAGGTCCTGCATGGACAATAAATTAGCTGTTCCATTCCTCCGCTTAAAGACCTGTGACGACAGAAGCTTTAGCTCTGCAGGTCCAAGACTATGGAACTCGCTTCCACAATTCTTACGCAACGGCAACTACTCTCCTACTGTCGACTATGGCTCATCCGTTTCAGCGGTTCTGAGCTGCTCCTGCCATGCTACTCACTACCTAAACCGCTCTGCTGACTCAGCTATACTTCTCACTTTCTCTTTGTTTCATGAGGCGAAGTCTGCTGGCTACCGAATGCGTACCGAAAGCTGCTTAGGCTGTGAGTGCGCTTTACAAAACTATGCTGGGAGTGCGCTATACAAAACTATCCTGCGTAACGCCCACGTGAACTTTTTGGTTTTGTGGTTACAGTGACGGAGATACATTACATACATACATACATACAAGGTAGCGGCACAAGGACAATCAGCAAGCGTTCCGTTTCGCAATAGACTTCGCAATTTCTGCCGCATTGCCAATTACTTCTGCCAATGACCAGCGTAGAGTCGTTTTCCGTTCGCATGGCTTTGCGTGCCGTGCACGGTAATGTATGTTTGAAATTTTTTAAAGGCTGCTGCGTAGAATCGTTTTTGGCTAGCTGACCTCCAGCTGTCCTGTTTCGCGTCTCGCCGATATGCGTGACTTGACAGACTCCACCCCGTTTCAAAAAGCGCCAAAACGTGTCACGCGCAGTGCGCGCGTGTCCCTTCATTGGTACGTACGGATTGCGATCTAAAATGCACGCCGAATACGTTCCGCGATTACGCTCGCGGGTCTCCTCTGCTCGCAGTAGCGGCCTCCAGCTTCGCCGCTTCCCTCGCCCGCTTACCTTTCTAGCGTCTCCTTGATTTAAGCCTGATATAACTTTCGCCATCGACTAGCGGTCGAATGCGCGCGCAGCGCTAACGCCACACCGACGCGGCCGTCTCCTCGAAGGCCATTGAAGCGCGACGGAGCAAGTAGGATAGCTTTCGCGTTACTCCTTGCGCCGGCTCGAAAGACGCCGAGCAGCACTCTTTCGTTGCTCCGGGCTTCTTAGCTGTAGCTGCGGCGGCGCTCTGGCGTGACCTCTGCGAGACGCACGCACGACGGACGGCTGCGCGCCGCCTCGGGCGGAGCGCGCAGGCGGCCGTCCGTCCGTCCGTCGGGACGGCCTCGACCTTGACAACGCTTGCCCGCTTCCGGCCGTCCGGCCTGGACCGTCTTCTCTGCCCCTCTGTGGCGGCCCTTGCGCGCCCGTTACCAGGTACGCTCGCCCCCACTCGTGCGCGCGCGCGCTCCACCGAGCGGAGCCGCTCTCTGCCGCCCCTTCGCGTCCGCAGCCGCGCGACGCCGCTGCACAGCTCGTCGCCGCCGCCGTCCCATCGTCGCCGCTGCCGCCGCCGCCGCCGCGATGCTCGACCGGCGTCGTCCCGCGTCCCCGTGAGTCGTCGCGAGTCGTCGCAAGTCGCCGCGCAGCGAGCAACGACGAAAGCTGGCTGCACGCCGCCGACCGTCCGCGGCGGCGTGCTGTGCCGGAGCGAGCATGGGCCCGTGGGCGTCGGCCTGCCCGAAGAGCAGACTGGGCAGGACGCGCCTGTGGAAGGCGGCGCTGCTCGCCACCGCCGCCCTGACGCTGGTCGCCCTCGCCGCGGCGCGCCTCGGCCTTCCGTCGGCGTCCGATGGCGGCGGTGTCGGCGTTGCGCCGTCGCGAGCCGGTGGAGGCGGCCGGCTCCAAGACTCGGCGGCAGCCGCCGACCTCCTCGGCGGCGGCGGCGGCAGAGGCATCGACCTGGGCTACCACCTGAGCGACATGCAGCGGCTGCAGGCGTCGGTCATGGCCGAGCTGCGGCGACTGGAGCAGCAGCGCAGCGAGCTGAAGGCGGCCATCGAGCGTCACCAGGAGCAGCTGGCCGCCAAGCAGCGCGAGGCGGCCGCGTTCAGCGTGGACTCGCTGAGCGCCCGCCTCGCACTGGACGAGCTGCGTGCGCAGCTTCGCGAGGAGCGCGACACGCGCGACCGACCTTTGCTGCGCATTCCCGAGCCCCTGATTGCGGCCGCACTGCTGCCTCCGGCGCCGGAAGGCCCCGATGCTGCCGATGCTGCCAACGCAGCAGCTGGCGATGGCCGCTGGGAGGTCGGTCGACGCGTCGCCGACGCCGGCCGAGGCGGCATCGGCGGCGGCTGTCGGCTGCACTCGTGCTTTGACTATTCGCGCTGCTCCGTCGCCACCGGCTTTCCGGTGTACGTGTACGAAGCTGCCGTGACGGTCGGCACCGACGTCCCGGCCGCTGCCGCCGAGGCCGCTGCCACCGCCGCGCCGTGGATAGACGCCCTGCGGCGGTCCGATCATGTGAGTGGCGATGCCGGCGGCGCGTGCCTCTACGTGGCCGTCGTCTCGCTGGCCGGCGCAGGCGGCAGCGGCATCGGCGCTCGAGCCAACGGCGGCAACAGCACGGACGGCGGAAGTGCGGCAGCTGCAGCATCAGCTGCTGCTGCAGCTGCTGCTGCGGTGCAGACGCGGCTTCGCTCGCTGGAGCACTGGGGCGGCGATGGCCGCAACCATCTGCTGCTGTTCGCCGGCCCCTACGACGTCGACCTGCCACCTGTCGACACGGGCCTGGCGCTGCTCGCGCGCTCGTCCTTCGCGGCCGCTCGCTTTCGCCCCGACTTCGACGTGGTCGCACACGCCGCACCGCCGAGCGACCGCTCCGTCCTGGTGCCCGAGGTGCTGCCGCTGGCCACGCCGGCGCGACGCGCCCACCTGCTCACGTTCGACGGTCGACCGCCCGACGCCTACCTCAAGCGACTCGCCGACGGCCGCTCGGCTGCCTCTGCCGCAGCGGCCGAGCTGCGCTTCGTCGACGACGTGTGGCGGCTGGCCAAGGAGGTGGACGGCTTTAGCTTCGACGTCGGCTGCCTGAACGAGGCTCGTGCCGCCGGCGCAGCAGATGACGACGACGAAGCGGGCGTCGCCACTGCCCGCCGCCACCGCCAGCACGACGACTCCGAGTGGTGGCCATGCGGCAGCCGCCGGAGCCGCCTCGCCCGCCTCGAGCAGTCCACGTTCGCGCTCGTCGCGCCGTCGGCCAACGGATCGCTGCTCGCCTCGCCGGCGCCGCTCGAGCGTCTACTCGAGGCGCTCGAGGCCGGCGCCGTGCCGGTCGTGCTCGGCGCCGGCGCCGACGGCCGCCTGCTGCTGCCGTTCGACGGCACCGGCTCGCCGCTCGCGTGGCGCGAGGCGGCGCTGCTGGTGCCGCGCGCTCGGCTCGTCGAGCTGCCGCTCGTGCTGCGCTCGATGGGTGACGCCGACGTGGTCGCCATGCGCCTGCGCGGACGCGCACTGCTCGAGCGCCACCTGGGCTCGGCGCCGGCCGTAGTCAGCACGCTGCTGGCGCTCGTGCGGGCGCGCCTCGCGCTGCCCGCGCGTCCGGTCGCCGACGAGCCGTCGGCGGGTGCGCTGGGCGGCGGCACTGCCGCCGTGCCGCCGCAGCTGACTTACGCGCCGCCGCCGCGCGCCGAGCCGGCCGACGATGAGCTGCTCGGGCTTCCCGAGGCGCCGTTTGCGTCGCCCTCGTTCGTGCGCAACTTCAGCACGGTGGGCGCGGCCGAGCACTTCTTCGGCATGTTCGCCAGCACACCGTGGGACCCGCTGCTGCCGAGCGAAGCCAAGTTTCACGGTGAGCGGCGGCTTCGGCAACGGCGACTCGCGGCAGCCCGTTCGCGGCAGCAGCAGCAGCAGCAGCCGTGGCCTGCTAGTGGCGGAGCATGACGCTGTCGGCTTCGGTCGGCTAGGTGTCGATTCTAGGGCTGAGGCGTGCACGCAGAGGCACCCAGGCGCTTACCGGCCAGCTGCTTGTCTTCTGTCGCTCCAGGTTCGTCGTACGGTTTTCGACCGATCAACGGCGGCCAGGGCGGTGCGGGCGTCGAGTTCAGCATGGCTCTCGGCGGCAACAGCCCCAAGGAGCAGTTCACCAGTGAGTCACTTCCGATGGCGCAGCCACCGATGGTGCAGCCGGCTGCATGCAGGGCTGGTAGCAGCAACGGGGGGGGGGGGGGGGGGGGGGGGGGGGGAGGGGGAGGGTTGTGGGCAGTCGATCGAGCTCGATCGAGGGTGCCTGCCTAGGGGGAAGCATGTATGCCTAGCTGCCGCTGCCAGTGCACAGCGGCGACCGTGGAAGTCAGCCGACACGAGGAGCTGAGCCGCACCAGCCCAGCTCGGGCAAACCCAGGCAAGACCTGAGAGAATGCGTCTGTTTCTTTTACGAGGGCAGACACGAAGCGCTGTCCTGCTAAATGATGCACTAGCATGGTTGCACGCTCGTCTGCTGTCAAGAGCACACATGGCTCACTCACTCGCACACATACGCAAAAACATGCACACGTGTGCACGCATGCTTGCATTCTCACACGAGCGTTCACATGCGACAGTGCACGCTCGTTTGTGTTAGTGCATGCTCACACTCACACACTCGCGAGCACACACTGCAAGCTGTTTGCAGAGGCTTGTGTGTCAGCGGCTACAGGTTGCCGTGCTGAGTGAATATCATAATACTGACGTTACAGCCACACTAGTCCAGCGGAGGGAATTGTGCTGGACCCTCTAGAGCGTGTTACTCGTTCGATCCCAATGCTTGCAGCAGCGCGCAGTGGCCGTTTCGCTGGCCGCAGCCGTTCTCACCCGGTGGCGGCGGGCGACCGCTTGCTTGCGCTGGCACCGCTTGCGCCTACTTTGCCTGCAGTCGCTTTCTCTCTTCCGTTTCTCGTCCTGTTTAGTCGTCGTGCTGACGTTTGACCGCACGGAGCTCATGATGAGTCAGCTGGAGACCTACAAGAGCCTGCCCAATCTGAACAAAGTCGTCGTCGTTTGGAACAACCCCGTCCTGCCCGCTGCCGGGCTCAAATGGCCCGACATCGGCGTACCGATCTACGTGAGTAGTTCGCTCTAAGGCCTTCTAGCCGTGACTGCCGCCGCCGCCGCTGTCGAGGCGGCACTCGCCTGCTGTGTAGTCCTGCCGCTGGTGCCGCCTCAGTCGCCTCGGTTCGTTGGCTCCGAGCTCCGGGCCGTCGTTAATGCAGCACCACACCACGGTCTCAGGTTTTGAAGATGCCGAAGAACAGCTTAAACAATCGGTTTTTGCCATTTGACGTTATCGAAACGGAAGCTGTCCTCTCCGTGGACGACGACGTCTTCTTGCGACCCGACGAGATCACTTTCGCTTTCAGGTACGCTTGTACTCAGGCGAGAGAGCGAGGCAACCAGGCGTGGGCGTGCTTCGTGCCGATGTTGGGCAGACACCGGTCGAGCCTGCTTGTAGAACTCGATCACGTGAGACAGACTGCCAGCGAGATGTCACTCGTGACTCGACTCGCCTGCGTATCTTGTTCAGGCAAAAACATGATCGATTATACAGATTATCGATGCCAACTGGTGTTGTCTTAACCTAGTCGCCTATCTGCTTAACGCTATTTCTGGTTCTGCTAATTCTTTAATTATCTGCGTGGTTGGCCAAATGGATTTTTGATGCTGTCGCTGGCTTAGCTCATTCCATTTGTGGTCACTGTCATGTCGAGACTATCATGAGGCTATCACTATCACTATCATGAGAGAGATAGAGAGAGCTAGAGAGAGAGAGAGAGAGAGAGAGAGAGAGAGAGAGAGAGAGAGAGAGAGAGAGAGAGAGAGAGAGAGAGAGAGAGAGAGAGAGAGAGAGAGAAAGAGAGTGATAGAGAAAGAGAGTGATAGAGGGAGGGAGAGAGAGAGAGAGAGACTGGAAGGGGGAGAGAGAGACAGAGACAGACAGAGATAGAGGGGAAGGAGAGAGGCAGAAAGAGAGAGAGAGAGAGAGAGAGAGAGAGAGAGAGAGAGAGAGAGAGAGAGAGAGAGAGAGAGAGAGAGAGAGAGAGAGAGAGAGAGAGGCACAGCGAGAGAGACACAGAGGAGACAGAGAGACAGAGTGAGAGACAAAGAGACAGAGAGGCTTAGAGCAATTGCACCGACAGGCAGACAGAGAGGAAGACGGACAGAGGGGCCGAGAAAGAAACAAAGACAGGAGTCAGATTCTGCGCTTGTCTAGTTGTGGCATGTCTTCCTTATTGTTGGAACGTCGTCGTGAATCTTATGCTGGTCGTCTGACGGTCTGTAAGCTAGCAATGGCTGAGATATGTGGGCTCATTATTTTGTGTTCCGTCAGTATGCATGGGGCCACAATCGTCTGCAGCCCTAAATCATCTGCTCGATAATCACATCAGCTCATGCCGGTTCATGTTTTACCTAGTGCCCCACTAACGTCCATCGCATCAGCAGTCAAATTCCAAGCTCGCTGGTTTTGGCCAATCCACTAGAGCCACCCATCGGCGATCCAGCATGGTGACTGGATGGCCGCTTTCGATTAGAGAGCATTCGTCCAGGCATTTGGGCTGCCGCTTTGTGTGCCAATCCCTGACTGCCGGCTCAACTAAGCTGCTGTGAATGCTGTGTTGATTGATATGCTCTTCGTCCAGGCACATTGTGCCCAATTGTCAGCCAGGTGCATTGTGGGCATCGCCTCCTACGATATGTTAGGGCTTCGAATGCCTCATTGTGCTTCGAGACAGATCGATATATAAATGCATGAGAGAGTTCAGCAGTTCAATAGACTTCTAATGCTGCGTCTATTACCCGATCGCTGCTGTCGAATTTCTAGTCTCGGGAAGCAGGTCGAAATAATAATAATAATAATTCATTTATATAGCGCCCTAAGAGAACTGAATCTCTATTCAGGCGCTTCACATCTGCCTCGGGGCTCGAGCCCACGACCTCAGTCAGACCTTAGTCAGGGCGAGCACCTTAACCGCTAGACCAAACCAGAAATGGGTTTGCTTGGTGATTTGACTTGGCACTGCAGTGCAGGAAAATTGTGGGTGTCGGCTCTAAGTGCAAGGGGTATCAGCTCACCCTAACCATGTTATTCTTGTTGTTTATTGAGTATGTTACCACCAACTATTCGATCGTGCTTCCTTTGCAGCAACTGTAAAGCGTCTAGAAGGAGATTGAGTTCTCTGAGGGCGCCTTATCAAATGTGTTATTATTATTATTATTATTAAGTAGCTTACGAAGTAGCAGACGACGGCATCGATCTACGGTCGAATGCAGCAGCTGCAGAGCCCTTCGAATATTCTGCCGCCAAAAATGAGGACTCTGCCGAGAAGCCGTCGCGCTGCCCGTATTCCCAGCTCATTTGTTCTGCACTGATGCGACTGCACCAGACATCCCAGACACAGTCAAGCGGTCGGGTTGAGTCGAATGTGCCCTGCGTGTGCCCATTCAGTGCCTCCTTAGGAAGTGGACCTCGGTGACTCACCGAGAGCTAAAGCATATGCAATTAGTTGGAGGCATCAGCATGCGTGTGCGAGCCAGCCATTTTGGGAAAGCTGCCGGCTGCCAGTCCAGTCGCGACCGTGGAAGCTACTGTGCAGAGGTAGAATAGCCGTGCTATTTAAGTGTCCAGGTGCACAGCAATGGCGTAGCTCTGTATCGGGCATCGTACCAGTACACATTCGCCACCTGGATCTCGCTGGCTGGAAAATGGACGGTGCTCTGATCTCTGATGTGAACAGAAGCTTAACATTGAATCTTCTGTGACAATAGATTAGCTTACTTCTTGTGTTAGTGGTAGACTTTCTTGTCTGATCCAATCGACTAATTAAATGATAAGGTCGTATGTATAGTGCCTTGAGAGAAGCAAATCTCAATCCAGGTGCTTTACAGCTGTCTGCTAGGGAATCAACAGATCATATTTAGAGATGTGCACGCTGTCATACTTTGATAAGCATGCAAAACACAAATAACTATTGCAGACAGCATAATCAGCACATCAATTTCTTTGCAGCAAATGTAAAGCGCCTAGAAAGAGATTGAGTTCTCTGAGGGCACTTTATCAAGTGTATTATTATTATCAATCAAGACAGGAGATCGCAGACAGCTAAAGCACGCAAGAAAATACTAAGGGCCTCGGGTGGTTAGTAAGAGCCCTGCTTAATTAGTAGCATGCACTGAATAGTGCGCAAGTCAAGTTCGCAGGCATGGCACTGAGAGGGAAAAAGGCCGGTACACTGAGGGCAAGTAAAGCTGAACAAAGCAAGTAAAGCTGTTTCCTTAGCTGAGACTTGAATGACACAAAGTCAATGAATGCGGTGAGAGAAGCCGGAAGCAAGTTCCAGGCTTTCTTTGCTCACGAACTGAATGCTTGATGAAAAAAAGATTTCAATTTAATGCAAGGAACGGTGCGGCGACTGGAGGCCGAGGAGCTTGTGGTGCCGGAGCACGTGACTGCAGGTGGAAGAGCACGTGACTGCAGGTGCAAGGAGGTCGAATAGGTAGCCCGGTGCAAGCGAGTGAAGGTACATTTAGATCAGAGAGGATTTTGAAATCGATTGACCCTTAATAGGGAGCCAGTGAAGCTCAGACAGAAGTGTTTCGATGTGGCAGCTATGTTGCTGACGACAGACCATACCTAGTTCAGAACCAGTTGCAGACGAGTAAATGCACAGGTCCGAATCCTTAATGAAGTGAATTGGGTAATCTAGACACTATTTCCCAAACTAGTGACCTGTGTTTGCTCTCGTACCCTCATCAAAGCTGGATGTCTGATGTATAATCCAATAATATATGGATAACTGATTCGTGTAGCACCTGAGGTAACTGTGATGGAGCCGAGTTGGCGAAAAGGATCAAGTGGATCGAGGCGTGAGCAAGCAGATTTTTGATTTTGCTCCAGCTCTAGCTGTAGTCTTCGAGGCCTTTTTTTTGTTTTGCTTACACGTTCGTTGTTTTCTTTTGCGTGTGCGGTAGCAGGCTGATCTCTGTCTGATCTGCTGCTGTGGGCTATCGTGCCTATTGGCGCAGCTCTGCAGAGTGCCAAGTCTGCGACCGTTCGAGCCACCCCGAGAAAGAAGCCCGCGTCTTCGAGGTTGTAGTGTTACCAGACTGCAATGAGTTTACTCGGCAACCACACTTCGGTGACAGATCCCAGAACGAACATAGCCAACGGCACGGTATGCAAAATCCACTTATTTCCTTCAGGCCCCTAGAACTTGGCTGGACTCCCGGAGACCTGAGACGCCTAGCCGGCTGCTTATAGTCGTTAATCAGGCTCATAGCCGGGATGATGAGGGTTCGACTAAAGTCTCAAGAAAGAGGACAAATTTGACCGGTGAACCGAATTGGCAAGACTTCCTCTGGATCTGGGTAGTCGCCTACCCGAAGCTATGCCAGAGGGTGAGATTACAGTAATCCTGAGAGAAGCCCTTTGGGTGACTATGTGAAAATACATGCCATCGCACGTCAGGTGTGTGATCGCCGAGGCGCGGCTGACAAAGACTGATGGGTTGGTTTTAAAGAAGCGAGTCTTTCTTTGTGATGCAATGCGCACAGCAGTGAGAGTACTGTCGCTCAGTTAAGAAGCCTCGAGTGTAATCGCCTCAAAAGCAGCCGGCCTGAACTGACGAGCCTACTAAAAAGAATTGCTCTGCACACGATAGCTAGCTCATGTGCACCATATCTGTCTGTCTGTCATGCAGATGTCTGCTAGATGTCGAGACTCGAGTTTTCGTGTTATCGCACAACGAGTTCTATGCGCCGTCTCTATAACTGGATCATGATTTGGCTAAGATTTGCTTCCCGCATTCCTCACAGGCTGCCGCCAGGCGAGCGTGGCAGCCTGCGAGCAGAGCGATGTCTCCGTGCTCCGAGCTCTGTGCGCAGAGGCGGCTCTGTGCGGCCACTAGACGCTCGCTGGGTTGCAGGGTGTGGCGCCAGAGCCGTGAGCGACTTGTCGGCTTCCCCGGTCGCTACCACGCCTGGGACATCAAGCACGGCAGCTGGCTGTACAATTCGAACCACTCGTGCGAGCTCTCGCTTGTTCTCACCGGCGCCGCCTTCTTCCACAAGGTGGGCTTCGCGTGCCTGCACTGCTCGGCAGCGCTGGCGTCGTGCTGCTGCTGCTGCTGCTGATGTGTGCCAGAGTGCTCGTCGCCAGCATGCAGGCCATGCGAATGGTCGAGGCAGCGGCAGCCGCTCTCTCCACCTCGGAGCAGGCAGCGTGCCCGAGCTCGGTCCCGGCGGTGCGGCGGGACCGCCGGGCGGCTGACGCTGCTCTCTCCTGTTCTGCGTTTGCAGTACTACATGCACATGTATTCCAAAGTCATGCAACCTGCGATCCGTGCCAAGGTCGACGAGTTCATGAATTGTGAAGACCTAGCCATGAATTTTCTCATTGCTCACATCACGAGGAAGCCGCCCATAAAGGTGAGCAAGCGAGCAGGTCGATTCACTGCGCAGCAGCAGCTGCTGCTGCCGGAGTTGCTGCAATCGTTTGGTCCACAGTTGGTGAAATTCTCTCTCCCTCTTTCTCCCTCTCCCTCTCTCTCTCTCTGCCTCTTTCTTTCCCCTCTATCTCTGTCTGTCTCTGTCTCTCTCTGCCTCTGTCTGTCCCTCCCTGTCTGTCTGTCTCTGTCTCTCTTCCCTCCCTGTCTCCCTCTCCCTCTCTCTCTCTCTCTCTCTCTCTCTCTCTCTCTGCCTCTCTCTTTCCCCTCTATTTCTGTCTGTCTCTGTCTGTCTCTGCCTCTGTCTCTCCTCTCCCTGTCTGTCTGTCTCTGCCTCTCTCCCCTCCCTGTCTCTGTCTCCCCCTCTCTCTCTCTCTCTGCCTCTCTCTTTCCCCTCTATCTCTGTCTGTCTCTGTCTCTCTCTGCCTCTGTCTCTCTCTCTCCCTCCCTGTCTGTCTCTCTCCCCTCCCTGTCTCTCTCTCCTCCCTGTCTCTCTCTGTCTCTATCTCTCCGTGTCTCTGTCTGTCTGTCTCTCTCTGCCTCTCTCTCGTTCTCTCTGATTTTTCGGCACCACCAAGGGAGTCGCATTATTTTCTAGCCAGAGCACCTACCCAAGTGCACCATTGTAATCAATCCTGGTACTTGCTAGCCAGAGCTGCAAGCGTTCGAGTAGCAGTCGTTGAAAAATGCACTTCCTGGTTTGCCTGCAGTGCTCTGGTTAATAATAATAATAACACACTTGATAAAGTGCCCTCAAGAGAACTCAATCTCTTTCTAAGCACTTTACATTTGCTGCAAAGGAAACACGATCAGATGGTTAGTGCTAGCGTGCTCGATAAATAACAAGAATAACATGGTTAGGGGTAACATGCACAGGGTCAGCATGCAAGTGTGGTTAGTGGCAGCATGCACTGTGTCAGTATGCATAAGCACATAAACCACTAATCACAGGGACCCACTAAATGCTGTGATAAATAGGTGCGTTTTTAGGTTCTTACCCTTCGTCCGTCTGCGAGTCGGGCGTGGAAGCCCTTCAGACACTCGTGAATCTGCTGGGGCACCTCTTCGCACTGTGCCTGAGGATGCGACTCGGGGATTGAGAGAGAGAGAGAGAGAGAGAGAGAGAGAGAGAGAGAGAGAGAGAGAGAGAGAGAGAGAGAGAGAGAGAGAGAGAGAGAGAGAGAGAGAGAGAGAGAGAGAGAGAGAGAGAGAGAGAGAGAGGAGGGAGGTCACTCTCGGCTTGCTGGTACAGTCCGGCTCTGTTCCTCTTGTTGCCCTGCACACGTCACGTGGGCCGCTGATACACGGAAATGCAGATGGGGGTATGCACGTGATGTACACACAGCTTTCTACAACAGGGTATTAAACGATCGCTGCTCATGTTGCTCGGATGCTACTCACTCCGCAAGTAATTCTGAGAAAGCGCACTTAATTTGCCAGAGTTTGGAGCCAGGAGTCAAAATCGGAGTCGAATCTGTATGTTGTATGTACTCGGTAGTTGACTCGGAGTGGAGTCGTGACCTCAAGTCGTTGCTTAGATGTGTTCGTAACTCGGTTTGTCTACATTTCACATTTCATCACCGTCTGGCATCGGTGCTACAGCGGTTGCTGGCCAAGTTTCCCTAGCTAGCCTCCAACAGCATCAGGAGCAGGCATCAGCAGCGAGCAGCAGCAGGCATCAGCAGCAAGCAGCAGCAGCTGGCATCAGCAGCTGGCATCAGCAGCAGCAGCAACAAGCAGCAGCAGCACTAACAGCAGCAGCAGCACACATCAGCAAGCAGCAGAAGCTGGCATCAGCAGCAGCAACAAGCAGCAGCAACAAGCAGCAGCAACAAGCAGCAGCAGCAGGCATCAGCAGCAAGCAGCAGCAAGCAGCAGCAAGCAGCAGCAGACAGCATCAATAGCAGCAACAAGCAGCAGCAGCACACATCAGCAGTAAACAGCAGCAAGCAGCAGCACCAACAGCAGCAGCAGCACGCATCAGCTAGCATCAGCAGCAGCAGCAACAACAAGCAGCAGTAGGCAGCACCAACAGTAGCAGCAGCAGCAGCAACAGCAAGCAGCAGCAGGCAGAACCAACAGCAGCAGGCATCAGCAGCTAGCAGCTGCACCAACAGCAGCAGCACGCATCAGCAAGCAGCAGGCAGCACCAACAGCAGGCAGCAGTAGCAGGCATCAGCAGCAAGCAGCACACGAGCTCCTTCAGAGTAGTAGTGATCAGCCTGGGTCTGGTGGGGCTCCATCAGCATGGCCGTGGCTGCCCCCTGGATGCCGCCGAGGTTGCCTTTGTTGCCCGCGCTCAGGCTCCTTGGTTTTTTTTGCTCCGAGTCAATCATCTGCGTGTGAGCTTGATTTCGGTTAAACGATGCAGCCAAAGGTTAATCGCTGCTGCTTCAGCACCGACCTTGACCCGACCGCGCCTCTGTAGTGTTGACGCTAGAGGGGGGCTTCGTTGCATTTGCTGCGGCCTGCTCATCTTGCCTCGATCTTGCCTCGGGCGTGTGCAGGTGACGTCTCGCTGGACGTTCCTCTGCCCGTCGTGCGGGGACTCGGCGCTGTGGACCGACAAGTCGCACTTCCAGGAGCGTCACGAGTGCATCAACTTCTTCACGCGAGTCTACGGCTACACGCCGCTGCTGTACACGCAGTATCGCGCCGACTCGGTGCTGTTCAAGACCAAGGTGCCGTCGGACAAGAGCAAATGCTTCAAATACGTCTGACCTCGAGCCTCGCCTCTGCAGCCCCACTTGCCTCCACCGACGGTTTGTGTGCGCGTGCGTGTGTGTGTGTGTGTGTGTGTGTGTGTGTGTGTGTGTGTGTATGTGTATGCGTGTGTGCGTGCTCGTGTGCGTGTGTATGTGGCCCCTCCCACCCGAGGGAGGAGAAGTGGTCACTGCCCTGAGGCAATGTGAGTGGTCACGTGGGTATGCACCATCAGTGCATGCCCACGTGACCACTCCCTGGCCAGTCGTTGCGGTCACTGCGACCGACCAGATCGCTTCTCCTCCCTTGAGGGAGGAGAAGCGATCTGTCTGTCGCTCGCTTGCTAGCGGCCTCGATTGGCCAGTTCCCGCAGGGCAGGACCGCTAGACGGCGGTGTCGTTGTGCAGGCGTCAAACTACGCCGAGGGACGAATCTGTAACGCTCGTGCTCGGACAATATGCCACTTTCAAGCGAGAATTTGAGAGAGAGAAAAATCGTGCTAGTTTTGTAGCACTCGGCGTTGCTGTGTCGCTGCCAAGGTTCGAGATGTCAGTATTCGCCATATTTTTTTAGTAGGACAATCGCACTGCTGCCGGCAGCCGTTCGGCTGTGATGAGTGCAACGGTACCGACGTTTGGAGCCATCTTTTTTCGGGTGCAGCTTTCGGTGCTCGAGGCTGCACCGTTGTTTTTTTTTATATATTTGCCAACAGCTGCAGGGTGCTGCAGGCTACGACACACGGCCTGCCACTGCTGCTGCTGCTGCCGCCAGCGCCGCGGTGTGCCACCATTGACCGGCGCTCACCAACTTCTTGTCGGTGGCCGGTGGCAGTCGCCGGCAGTGGAAGCCGCCTGCTGGCCGGCCTGCTTTCGCCGAGCACCACTCCGAATCCTTTCCGCCGAGCCGATCGATGATCGTGTCGTCGCCGCCGCACCGCTGCTGCGCCTGGGCGTCTCCAGACGAGGCCGGGTCAGCCCGCAGTTGGCTTAGCGTTGCTGCATCTCTTGTTTACGCGGCGGCCTCTGTGCGGTCACTCATGGCGGTGACGTCTTTTGGGGCTCCAGGCGGCCGGGGCAGTATCGGTGGCCCTTCGTGGGCCCATTCCTGGCTTGCACATCCGGGCGCCTGCAAATGTATGAAGAGCCAAACCCGTGGCCAAATATAAACGAAACTGTGTCGGCTGAGCATTAATGCAGGTGGCCCTCATCTTGAAAGCTTGCTCGTGGCTGACGGTGGCAAAGAGCGGTCCGTTGAAAGAGCGAAGCGTGCGACCGACGGCTTTTTTGTTAGCGAGGCACGAGTGGAGGATGTATCTCATGAGATTTCTGATTTCTCTGTCGCTTGGCTGGCCACAGCCCTGCCACCGTGCATGGTCCTGCAATGAGCGAATTGCTGGGTGCTCTCATTACAGCAGGCGAGAGTGCTGGTGTTTTCTGAGTGCATCGCGGAGAGCACGGGCCGGCGTTGCCCGCCTCGATGTTGAGCTGGCCAATGGAATCGTATTAATGGCACCGCAGCGGATGAGCGAATCAAAGGTCTACTGGTGATAAAGCACAAGGGCCAGTGCCGGCAGATGATCTCGGGCTGGGCTTCAAAGTGGATGCCGTGTCGGTAGCCGCTAGCTTGATCGGTGTGTGTGTTTGTGGGGGGGAGGGGGAGGGGCGATTAGTGTTTTTCACCACGCCTCGAGCCGAGCCACTTCCAGAGGCCACTCGGTACTCTTCGAGGAGACGTGTCTAGGTTGGCCTAGGGCTCCACAGGCACAGTGGGCCTGTCTCGGCACGCTGTAAGTGGGCCGGGACAGAAAGTCTCACTGCCAACAGGACTCGAGCGTGCGACCTCCTCATGCACCAGAATCTGTAAGCACCAATAACTTAGCCACCGGGTGAGTTCGCTGCGCTGAATTCGGATAGTGCGTAGGATTGTTGTCTGCCTCAGACTGAATTTTCGGCACACACACGGAGTGTGCAATTGCTAGTGCACCGAGTGTGCTTTCTGCAAATGCACAGCTCAGTGATGACATTCACTTAAGCAGAGGTGCAGAGCGTTCGGAGCAGGGCATGGGCGCTTGCCACATGCAGGAAAGTGTAGGAGCAATTTAGCGATGCCAGCAACCGAGCTTTGAACGCAACCGTCAAGGATGATATCTCAGCCCATGCGTCAACTTTGGTTTCGGTCACTCAGTCTAGTGACCTGAATTTCTAGTGTTCCACTTTCGTTTCTATGCCTGAGCACACATGTTTATTCTGCATCTGCAACCAGGCAATGCCTCCGTTTCTGCAACAGGCTGCATGAACGAAGACCGTCTGTGTAAACTGATACTATGATGGTCTTCACTGCTTGCAGCCACCTGCTTCATCTGAATCGACGGTTTCTAGTGACCTGAGTAACTAGTAAGTTGGTTTTATCGTCTTTTAATTAGAGAAAGTTTGATGTCATCCGAGTGTTAATGTCAGCAATACATGCTGCAAGGCATGAAGACGATTCGACGTATTAGAAGCAGGGAGGGATCGAAGCAAATACAAATACAAGTGAATGTCGTTTGCATAAAAGTGAAAGCCTAGGTTGTGCTTGACGACCATATCGGCAATAGGGAGAGTATGCACTGTAAAGAGAAGCAGACCGAGCACACAGAGAGCCCTGCGAGGTACCCCCGCACCTCAATGGATCTTCGGATGACCGTTGTCTGTTCGCATCAATACTCTGGAGTCTCCCACTGAGGTAGGACTTCAACAATTGCAGTGCAGTACCAGTGATGCTCAGGCGAGATGAGACGCGCTCGAGGTCTTGGTGATTGACAGTGTCAAAAGCTGCAGAAGGATCAAGCAACACAAGCAGAGAAACTTTACCGAAGTCTGCATTCCCAAAGAAGTTCGTTATACACTCGAAGCAATGCTGACTCTGTGGACTGATTAGCTCTAAATCCAGACTGTAACTTACTTGCTAGGCTAGAGGTTTCAATAGAAGAGTTCAGCTGGTCTGCCACAACTCGTTCCTGTGTCTGATAGGAACGGTAGAAGGGAGGCTGCTCGGAGGCTGTTCAAGTTCTCTTGGTCTAGTGTTGCTTTCTTAATTAAAGGCCTAGAATAGCCTGTTTAATGCCTTCATCCCACGAAGAAATGAGAATCACGATGGAGTCATGAGAATGGCGGCCGGCGGATGTAGGTAGCATAGAAGGAGCTGCGAAGGACTGGCCGCGATACGATACGGTACGAGAATTTCACCGTCTAAGTCTTGGGTTCGAGTCCTGCAGTAGACAATCTAGTCTGTCCTGCTGAAGGCCGGGTGATAGCCACAAGGGCTCGTCTGCCGTCTGCCTCTCCATAAAGGAGGACGTTGCACATACTATTCTTCGTTCTAGAAAAGAAGGGTGAGAATTGGCAGCTGAAAGTGCTCATCGTTGAGTACGATCTGCGGTCATTCTTTCCCCAAGTCTAGCTATTCGTATCAAGAGCACCTTTCGCCAGTAGCCTCGAAACAGAAGAAGGGGACGGGCAGAGATTGCCCTTAGAGGTCAGAGATTGTCCTCAGAAGTCAGAGATTGCCCTCAGAGGACTCAAGGGCACTGTTTAGTAGTCCAGCCAAGTGTGGCAGAGAAGTTTAGGCTGGCCTCCTAATTCAGAGAGGAAGAGAGAGAGAGAGAGAGAGAAAATTTTCGCTGTACACGACCTAAGTCGTGGGTGTCAGTCCTGCAGTGGGCGATCGATTATTGCCCACCGCAAGCGGTGGTGATAGCCGTAAAGGCTATTCTGCCGCTATATAAATGAAACTGTTAAGTAAGCTAACCCTTTAATGATAGGTTGCGTTCGAAATCAACCAGGAACCAACTCAGCTTTTTTAGCAAAGGGGTAGGGCTAAATTTGTCCGATTTAAAAAAATGACAAATCTGGCGGTCATAACAAAGACTAACTAGAGATCAAGTGGCGATTGATTATCAGCGGCCCTTTTACACAATCGCAGCAGTGAGAGAATCGGTTTGGCCAGCCATTGGGATAAGTAATACTAAACTCAGATTAATGACCGAATGGAATGAATTGGCCCATGAAAGCGGTCTTCTGGATCAACTTGTCAAAAAAATTAAGCAACCATAGAGGTATGATATTTCAGATTTCAAGCGCTAGCGACGACCCGACTAAAAAGAACCTTTACAGCTACAAGCACAGTTTTTCTAAGGAAAAGCAGCCCATACAGACTAATCGTTATGCTTTATAATAATAACACAATTGATAAAGCACCCTCAGAGAACTCAATCTCTTTCTAGGTGCTTTACATTTGCTGAAAAGGGAAACACGATTGAATGGTGAGTAATATCATGCTTGAAAAACAGCACGAATAACATGGCTATGGGCTACATGCACAGGGTCAGCGTGCAGGTATAGTTAGTGGCAGCATGCACAGTGTCAGCACGCATAAACACATGAAAGACGAATCACATGGACTCCCTAAATGCTGTCCTAAATAGGTGTGTTCTTAAGTTCTTTTAAAATGTGGTCAGGTCAAGGTATGTTTTGAGGCAAGTCGGGAGTGAGTTCCAGGCTTTGGGAGCATACGAACTAAATGCACGGTCTCCAAAGGATTTGAGGTTTGTACGAGGTGTTGGTGAACTGTTGGATTCCGAAAAGCTGGTGGTACGATACTTGGCCTGGTGGGGGAGGAGATTTGAGAAATAGGCTGGAGCCAAAGAATGAAGGGACCTACAAGTGAGCGACAAAACCTTGAAGTCGATCCATTGCTTGACTGGGAGCCAGTGCAGGTCGGCGAGAAGTGGTGTGATGTGGCAACTGCGACGCTCACGACAGACAAGCCTAGCTGCAGTTTTGCACCAGCTGCAATCGCCTGATCGCACATGCTGGTAGGCCAGTAAGCGGCGAGTTGCAGAAGTCGAGACGGGATGTCACGAATGCATGGACCAACTTAGATGTGGCATATGAGTTCTGCTGGTCCGCTACGACTCGTTCCAGTGTCTTTTATAGGAATGGTAGAAGGGAGACTGAGCGGTAGTTGCTCAAGTTCTCTTGGCCTAGTGTCGCTTTCTTGAGAAGTGGCCTGACTACAGCTTTTTCGAAAGGTGCTGGGACATGACTTGAGGTTAATGACATATTTCTGATGTTAGTTATGCATGGCAGCAGCAGGTCAATGCAACGTAGGAGCAGGACAGCGGGAATATGGTCTAAAAGACTTGTCTTCTTTGATTGGGATATGAACTTCAGGACGCGATCACTAGTGACCTGCCTAAATGTAGACATTGAGCTGCAGCCAGGAATCGAGGGACAGCATTCTAGGGGGATGCTGCCATCGCAGGGATGGACTCCCTTATCTTGTCTATCTTCTGGACGAAGAATCGAGAAAAGCGATCAGCTGGATCATCACAAGGATCATCCTGTAAAGAGCTAATCTGTGAGCGGTTGAGAAGATGGTTGATCGTCAACATCAGCATTTTTGGATTGTGCACCTGTGATTCAACAATGTTTTTTTTATAGAAGCTAGACTTGGCCTTTGCTAGGATCAATTGGTGCGACCTACAGTAGTCCTCGTATGCCTGTCGACGGACAGTCAGGCCTGATCTTTTGTATGTTTTTTTCAAGCTTGCGCTTAGTAGACCAAGCTAGTTTAATGTCTGTGGTAAACCATAGGCCGTCTGGGCGAGGGCGCGAAGTTCGCCTAGTCAGAGATGCAAACTCGTCGAGCATGTCAACTAATGTAACTAATGTAACTAATGACGTGAATGGACAAAGATCATCTGAAGTACCTCTAAAATATGGAGTACCTCAGGGCTCTGTGCTAGGTCCGGTCCTTTTCACCGTTTATACTCTCCCTCTCGCTGATGTGATTGCCAAGCACAATCTAGGCTTTCACTTCTATGCGGATGACACTCAGTTGTACCTTTGCTTTGATCCCTCCCAGCCTTCGAGCACCTCAAGTTCTCTCAACTCACTTGCTGCATGCATTGATGACATCCGATCATGGATGGCAGCAAATTTTCTAAAACTAAACGATGATAAAACTAACTTACTAGTTATGGGCAAACCTAGTGTTATTCAGAAATTGGAAAGGCTGACTTTCAAAATTGGCTCTGCCAGCATATCTCCAGTTGCATCAGCTCGAAATCTAGGTGTCATATTCCAAAGCGACCTGTCGTTAGACGACCACATCAGCTCCACAGTCAAATCCGCCTATTTTCAGCTTCATAACATTACTAAAATTAGGGCTTGTTTAGATAAGGATACCACGTCCAAGTTGGTCCATGCATTCGTGAGATCTCGTCTCGACTTCTGCAACTCACTGCTTACTGGCCTACCAGCATGTGCGATCAGGCGATTGCAGCTGGTGCAAAACTCTGCAGCTGGCTTGTCTGTCGTGAGCGTCGCAGTTGCCACATTACTCCACTTCTCGCCGACCTGCACTGGTTACCAGTCAAGCAACGGATTGACTTCAAGGTTTTGTCGCTCACTTTTAGGTCTCTTCATTCTATGGCTCCAGCTTATCTTTCAGATATACTACCCCATCAGGCAAAGCATCGTACCACTCGCTTTTCTGAATCCAACAGTCTAGAAATACCTCGTACAAACCTTAAATCCTTTGGAGACCGTGCATTTAGCTCGTATGCTCCCACAGCCTGGAACTCCCTCCCGACCTGCATCAGAACATCCCCTGACCTGACCACATTTAAAAGAAACTTAAAAACATACCTATTTAGGACAGCATTTAGTGGGTCCTTGTGATTCGTCCTCGATGTGCTTATGCGTGCTGACACTGTTCATGCTGCCACTAACCACATTTGCATGCTGACCCAGTGCATGTAACCCCTAACCATGTTATTCATTTTGTTTGTTTTTCAAGCATGATTTTACTTACTATTCTGTTGCGTATCACTTTGCAGCAAATGTAAAGCGCCTAGAAAGAGATTAAGTTTTCTGAGGGCGCTTTATCAAGTGCAATATTATTATTATTATTATTATTATAATGTCGTGTTGTGTATCTCCGTCAGTAACTCCACAAAGTCATAGAGACCATGTGGGTGTTACGCAGGAGAGTTTTGTATAGCCCACTCACAGCCTAAGCGGCTTTCGGTACGCATTCGGTAGCCAACAGACTTCGTCTCACGAAACAAAGAGAAAGTGGGAAGCATAGCAGAGTCAGGAGAGCAGTTGAGGTAGTGAGTAGCATAGAAGCAGCAGTTCAGGACCGCTGAAAAAGATGTGCCATAGTCGGCAGTTGGAGAGTAGTTGTCGTTGCGTAAGAATTGTGGAAGCGAGTTCCACAGTCTAGGACCTGCAGAGCTAAAGCTTCTGTCGCCAACTGTCTTTAAGCGGAGGAATGGGACAGCTAGTTTATTGTCCACACAGGACCTGAGGGCGCGAACAGGCTGAAACTGATGCAGCAGTTCAGCTAGGTACGAAGGAGCTAAGCCGTGGCGGGCCTTGTGGGTGTTGTAGCTATCTACCAACAATGACAGATTGGTGGGGGACTGAGCAGCAGAGGCGAGGCAGATATTCTCCCACGGACAGCATCGATGTCAAGGGTCTTGAGCTTTCGTGATTCACAAGTGATTTTAGAGGAGGAGGAAGAGGCGGGCACACACTGTAATTGAATGAGATCTGGATGTGGTAAGATAAGAAGGATTTGGTAATAATTGGTGATGGAAAAGTGCAGTTATAGGAGAACATTTGGTCGAGTGTGTGACCCTTGATGTGAGTAGGGCCGTGCACTTGAGCCACAAGAGACAATGAGTCAGTCAATGCACAAAATTCAGTGCTGAAGGCGTCAGATAAGTTACTAAAGTGAACGTTGAAATCGCCCGTAGCGAGGAAGGATCGATTCCTTTTACAGAGAATCGAAATGAGATCAAGGAGATATCTGAGATAACGGAGGAGGATCTGGTGCCTGGTGGGCGATAGACTACTGCCACCATCGGTAGCTTGTTTTCGGGTGAGACCAAGACAATCGATTCAAAAGACTGCTTCGAGGGTACTGCAAGTGGCTTGAAGTTGAATTTCGAGCGCACAGTAACAGCAGCTCCACATCCAGTCTTGATTGATCTAGGGGTGTGAAATAATGACAAACCGGTCGGGGTAGCGTCTTTAATTGTCGGGACAGTTTACCGATTTCAGCCAAGTTTGAGTTGGGGCGAGCAGGTCGAGACCATTTAAAAAAATAAGGTCGCTTATTACCAGAGGTTTATTGCACGAAGAGCGAGGAATCCAAAGGCAAGCGTTAGGTCGGGCCGATGGAGTTACGACAAGCCCGATGACCACTAAGTTAGAGAGATTCACAGTGACACATGTGGGGGAGCGTGCTGACCGGTTCGAGACAAAGCTTGGAATATCAAACGAGCGGCTACTCAGCTCGCAGTTCCCGCCCAACGAGCGGCGTCTGAGCTGTTCCGGGTCCGGCCGCCGCGACGGCACCGGGGTGCTTTTCTTTTGTTAATGCATAGTTAAAGAATCTTAGCAGCAGCATTAATATCTATGAATGCATTTGATTTTTGATGACGAAGCGATAAGAGCTGCGGACGATCGTAACTAACATGCAGGTTACTAGCCACCGGCGTGGGAGAGCTAACGCAGCCGCCGGCGTGGGAGAGCTAACGCAGCCGCCGGCGAGGGAGACCCAGCAGCCCGAAGCGATGAGCGTTTTAGATATCCACGGGCACGTAATATCTTACGCGCTACGGTCAAATAACAATCAGAATAACTTTAAGCAGGTCTTGCTGTATCGTAGTTTTAGAATTAGGATGACATTCCGACCCGAGTAAGAGATGAGAGTTTAGCTCATTTCTTCTTCCAGCCGACTCGGAGCATTTTAACGTTGAGTAGAGCGGCTTCGTCCTCGAAAACGAATTAATTCACAAAGCTGTGAGTTTGGAATAATCGTCTGCCTCCACAGTCAAGAGAGCCATAGAGCCTAGGTTGACGATAGTGAGCAGTCGCGGATGGACACGCTTTAACGCTCAGCTCGCGCGGCAAAGGAGCTTCCAGTGCCAGCATGACCGATGGTCCTCGACTGCGGTACGCCATATGCAGCAGCAGCCCTTCCGGCGAACGCAGCTAGCTAGCCCCGCCGATTCGTTATTGGTTCATTTGAGTCGTCGAGCAGTCACGTACCATCCTATGTCCCTCGGCATGCTTCTGCTGGCGGGTTCGCGAAAACATGTCGCAGCTATTTCGTAATAATAATAATAATAATAATACACTCTATAAAACGCCCTCAGAGAACTCAATCTCTTTCTAGACCCTTTACAGCTGTTTCGTGACGGCGATAGTCGTCGTAATCGCAACGAGCGAACGTGAATGGGGTGCAAATGTCGTGACTACAGCTTATGCTTCGCGGGTTCCACCTAGACTGTGGGGCTAACTTGCGCAGCTCTGACACAATTGAATCCTCGCTCTCTCGTCGCCTGCTGCCGACTCGAACGCATCCTTTCCGGCCGTTCTTCGCGGCTACCTATCGCGGCCATTACTCGCTTCATCGGCTTCATCGGCTGCTCTTCTTCTGACACAGCGACACTCCTCACTCTCAGTTTGTCGCGCGAGATAAACTCTGTAGGCTGCCATTTTGAGTTCTCTACAGACAAATCTCTCTCTCTCTCTCTCTCTCTCTCTCTCTCTCTCTCTCTCTCTCTCTCTCTCGAGCATAAGACCTGCGTAGTCCAAGCGGCTATGTGGCATTCCCGAGGGAGACAATTCTAATGTCAATTCAAACTGTCGACGTCAGCGTGTCGGCCGTCCATCAAATTGGCCAACGAACGAGGTCTAGTGTGAATCTGAAAAAGAACGACGATTTTTTTCATATTATTGTCCGATTATTGTTGTATTGCTGTGTAGTCAGTGCCGGAACAGCGACTGGCGAAGGATGAGGGTGAATACATTTATTTTTTCGAGAACACTTAAACATGGTGACGGGTTGGTGCCAGTGTTGAGGTTACATACTTGCCGCACATCGTTGCTGGGAAATTCAAGGCCTCTAATGAGCTTTGTTCTTTTAAATTAGCCGCCAAGATGAGAAAACCTTAGGCAAAAGAGTTCCGGCGGTCACGAATAAGTCCTCGGTCATAAGATGTATCATCCAAGATTATTGGGAAGACTAGAGGTGAATGAAATACAGGTAACTGTGCCTAGTCCGTAGTCGGTTACCCGGCGGCTACGGGTCGGATTGCGAAATTCCTGCGAGGCACAAAGATTGAACATTCAAAATTTTAGCGGAATGCAACGAAAGCTTTTCTGAAGCATACTCGCGATCGCTCATCGAGCAGACATATGACGCGGACAAGCATTTCGTTCAGCCCGGTTCGCGTAAATCCAAATGCATCGTAGTTGTAAGGACTGCAGATGTTTACCTGGACAGCAAACTGTGTAAACAAAGCTGCGTCTTTGTCCTGCCAGACGAGGTTAGGCAGGATCGCCGTAGAATATTATTTTTTCGGAATTTAAGGACCCGACCAGAGGCGTATCGCCGAAGTTGCTGCAGCGTGGTTGCATCGTTGCAAGCGGCTCATTGCAAGGGCAAAATCCTGGTTAAATTTCTACACGTTTATTTTGAATGGTCGCCGTCGGCTAGTGTAAGCTGCTACGCGTGTATGGAGGGAGTGGGCAGCGCTTTGCCATCGGCCGATGGCGTTAGCCGAGTAGCGGCACGAAACGTAACCGGAGTAAGTCACTCTTAACGATGAAATTGAACGATTGTACTGCCGTTGCTGCTAGAACGTGACGGCACAAGAATGTAAGGAGCGGTGTCGCTTGGACTCGGTGCGACGACGGAAAGTTTAAAGGTCGGAATTGCTGATCAAAAAATTAATACCAGTTCCTCCTGAGCAGAGTGCACCGAGGCTCAGAGCTGAGAGTCAAGGTCGCCGTGAGAATGAAATTCCCCCCCCCCCGGCCCTCAGCCTAGGGATAAGAGGCTCGCACCTCGCACGGCTCGGGTTCGAATTCTGCAGCGGGCGATCCTTTAGTGTCCGCTACAAGAAGAGTGATAGATAGTGGCAAAGACTCTTCCACAGTTAGATGAATGAGGCTGCTAAATTGGCTAGCTTTTGCTGGACTATTTGTACAGCTTTCGCAATGGTAAATCTTCAATTTCCTCAGGCCAGTGGGAGACAGCAATATCAGTCCTACAAATGCAATAATCAACTCGGAGAAGTCACGCTCTGCTGATATCGCTGGAAAAATTAATGAATATGAGCAACTGCCAAGGACTCCAATAGTTGTTTGGCATTCCCTGTACCTCGTACCAACCTCAAATCCTTTGGAGACCGAGCCTTTAGTTCAAACGCCTCCAAGCCTAGAACTCACTACCAACTTCCGTCTCGACATCCCCTGACTTGACCACGTTTAAAAAGAAACTAAAAACACACCTATTTAGCACAGCTTTTTGTGGGTCCTTGTGATTCGACCTATATGTGCTTATGCATGCTGACACCGTGCATGCTGCCACTAGCCACACTTTCATGCTCACCCTGTGCATGTCAACCCTAGCCATGTTTTTCTTGTTGTTTATTGAGCATGCTACCACTAACAATCCGATCGTGTTTCCTTTGCAGAAAAAGTAAAGCGCCTAGAAAGAGATTGACTTCTCCGAGGGCGCGATATCAAATGTATTATTATTATTATTATTAGAGCATTCCCTATCGGGTTTCATGCTGTTAGCTTGAACCGCTGTTGCTACCAAACCAGACTAAACTTTCCTTCTTGACCTTCATGACTTAATGCAGCAGCCAGAACCTCCTTTTACTCTGTGCATACGTAGCGCCTTACGCCAGCACGCGATCACTTGGACAGCAGGTAGCAGGTAGCAGCTTTTCACATCTCAAGCAGGTAAAGGATGTAATAGCCAGTTGTACAGGAAGTAAAGGAAGGAATAGCTAGTTGTACAGGAAGTAAAGGAAGGAATAGCTAGTTGTACATTTGCCTCATTTACGCATGTAGCGGACAAAAGAGCCACAGAGGCGATCACTCCCACTTGCAAAGGGCAATGAGGAATTCTTGCAATTTGAGAGCAAATGGCCCCATCGGATCGCTATGCGCAACAAAAATGCTGAGACCGACCGCCGCCTTGAGGCGGGCGCCTGGCAAGCGCCAAGCTGAAGTTCGATGTCGGCGCTCGCAGGTGTAGCCTAGGACTACGCAACTTAACGCAACCAATTAATGACAACATTTAGTGGGTCCCTGTGATTCGTCCTTTATGTGCTTATGCATGCTGACATTATGCATGCTGCCACTAACCGCACTTGCATGCTGACCCTGTGCATGTCACCGCTAACCATGTTAATAATGTTGTTTATTAAGCATGATACCATTTGATCGTGTTAACTTCACAGCAAATGTAAAGCGCCTAGAAAGAGATTGAGTTCTCTGAGGGGGCTTTATCAAGTGTATTATTATTATTCTATGCAGCAGCAGCAGCAGATCGTACCTTTCCAGCGGCAGCCCTGCATAGGAAGGGAGCGAGGGGCGTTTGCGTCGCCTTGGCAGCCCGACGAGCCCCTTCAGTACGATCCAAGGAGGGGGGCGGGCCAGGGCCGCGTGCTCGCCCCCTTCTGCGCTCCTGCATACGCGGAGGCCGCCTACGCACATTCTTCCGCTTGTGGCACCATTATCGCGGGGTCGTCCGCATTGTGGTGCCATCTCGTCCCCATTGGCATCATCCTCGTCGAGCGACGTGCGGCGTCTCGCTGCTGCCACGTCGCGACAGGCGACCGTCCGCCGCGGCGGCTCGGCGAGCCGTTCGCGCGACGACGGAGACGACGACGACGACGACGCTCCCTTAGATAGATGCGACGAGTGACGCAGCGATCGGAGCGAGAGCGCACCGGACGAGACGCCGAGTGATGAGCGAGCGAGCGAGTCATCAGCGCGCAAGTCATCGATCGAGTGTGAGCAGCCGCTCCCCTTCCGGCTCTTCGTTCGATTGTTTGACGGCTCATCAGCGATGCTGTAACAATGCCCGTCTCCAGGAACGCTTTGCCGCTTCGCCGCCGCCGCCGCCGCTGCGCCGCCACTCGGTCTCGCTGCCGACCACTTCGAAGCGAGGTAAGGGATCTCAGCAGCAGCAGCGTCGTCGCCCCGCGGCGGCCGGCGGGCGATCGCAGTCGCTACCGTCGGACGACGAGCGGCTGCTGCTGCTTTTTGTTCGCGTTCCGTCTTACTTCCTCCTCGCCTCGACTTCCGTCTCTCCTGCTGCTGCTGCTGCTGCGATAATCCGGGCCGGCTCGATACCGAAAAGAGCATGCTCTGCGCAGCCGCCAGACGTAGGGCGGCGAGCTCATCTGCTCTGCTCTGCTCTCCGCTGCCGTCCGCCACGAAAAGGCCGCTAGCGCTCGCCGCGCTACCCGGATCGTCCTGCGGGCTCGCTGTAGCGTCCGCGCGAGCGCTGTCTGCGACGTCGAGAGGACGCACGTCGCGCCTCCTCTTGGCTGCTCGCCCAGCTCAGCGTCGGAGTGAAAGAGAGCGAGCGTGGCCGGCCAACCGTGGCGCCGCCCATTGTTTGAAAAGCTTACGGCGGTGCGTCTGAGCTGAGAGCTATACCGAGCGACTTTGGGAAATGAATCGGTGACTGGCAGCTCCCCACGACCGAAACCGCGAGGCAGCGGCGGTCCCGTAACGCCGAGTCGCAAAGCGGCAATGGACGTCGAGTCCTCCGCGGCTTCTTTCTCGCCAGCCCCGATACCCGGATGCGCAGCGCCGAAGCGCCGAAGCGCTTCCGTCCGCCGGCCTTCCGTTCTTTCCGTTCCGTTCCGCCGGCCTTCCCTTCCGTTCCGTCAGCCTTCCGTCCGCCTTGGCAACGGCCACGTCCGGCTACGTCTTCTGGTTCGGCGGATTTCACCGAGTCCATCTAGGTGAGGTCAAACCGGCGTGCCGTCGGAGGCTTCTCCCTCTCTCGCGTTCTCTCGTTCGCGTTCGCGTACCTCGCCTAATGGCGAGGCGGCGGCCATGACGCAGGTGGTTTGGACATCCCGCCAGCAGCCATTGAGTGCTGCTGCTACGACTTTGCCGTGCCTCTGGCTTCTTTAGCTACTCTGGCTTAGTGCTGCGGGGACTGACGCCATTGACAGGTCGCGCAGCTCGACGGATCCCACGTTGCTATATATTTGCAAAGCTGTAGGTGCTTGCGGCGGAAGTCTGCGCGAGGAACGAAGGTGCGCGCTCGCTGACGTCGTCGCTGACTCTGCGCTGCTGCGGCTCTTTTGTCACGTCGTCTGCTGCGAGCTCGCGGCGGCGGCGCCGCGAAGCGCGTAGGAGCTGGAAGCTGGAAGCCTCGAGGAGCGGCACAGCGAGTAGCAGACGACGCTCCGCTACCGACTCGGGAGTCGGTAGCGGAGCGTCGACAGCTCCTACGTAACAAGTCCACATCCACATGGCGTCGAGTAGTAGGCTCGATGGCCGCAGTAGGTTCGCACGCAGCACAAGCCGCAGAGCGTCCGACTCGCAGAGGTCAGAGGTCGGGGAGTCAGAGTACAGCTGACTATGCTCTCTTAATTACGATGTATCCGGTTACTCTAGGTCCGAGGTCGGCAAACCATTCGGGCTACTAGGCCATTTCAGGAGGTCAAGAAGGCACACTAGGCTAAAGGAAACCACGCCCACTCCGCCCGGCCAGTGGAGTGGGGGCAGCCCAGAGGTCGTCGAACTTTTTGGACTATTAAGCAATTTCAGGAGTTCAATTAGGTACACTAGGCCAGAAGGAACAATGTGTCCAAGGAACATTTATTGTATTCGAAAGTATAGTTTGCTCAATGGAAAACATTATGTTGCATGTTCTTGGATAGGGCAACGATATCAGGTTCTAACGATGAGGAGTTCAGCAGCAGAATGTCATTAAAGTGATTGTCATCGATCAGTGATTGTCGTCAGTGATCAGCTGAGAGTGCAGCTTGCTCTTACAAAACTTTATTTTGGAGAACAGCTGCTGGCAGGAACAAGTGCTGCCAAACGGTGCGATCGCACGCTTGACACGGGCTAACAACATTGGAAACTGAGCCTGTGGCAGCTGACGGTAGAAGGTGAGCCGTGATGGCACACTAGGTAAGGCGGTTGCTTTTCACGACCTCGGTCCCGAGGTCGTGGGTTCGATTCCTGCAGTGGGCAATTCTGTATCGCCACTGCAAGCGGTGGTGACAGCCGTAAAGGCTCTTAATAATAATAATAATAATAATAATGCACTTGATAAAGCGCCCTCAGAGAACTTTATCTCTTTCTAGGCGCTTTACATTTGCAGCAAAGGGAAATGCAATTGAATGGTAAGTAAAATCATGTTTGAAAAAAAACAAAATGAATAATGTGGTTAGGGGTGACATGCACAGGGTCAAATATAATTCGTTTGTATAGCGCCCCAAGAGAACTAAATCTCTATTCAGGCGCTTCACATGTGCCTCAGGGCTCGAGCCCACGACCTCAGCCAGACCTTAGTCGGGGCTAGCACCTTAACCGCTGGACTTTTCTGTCACTATGCAAACAGAGGCTGTTTAATCAGCTAGGATTTATTTATTTATTTAAGTAAATGAGAACAGTGCAAGAAGTAAACTTGGACAAGCTCAATCAACTACAAATGCACATCAGAGGGGGCGTCGTCGTAGGGAAAGTCAAAAGGAGCGCTGACGATTTTGCACTCCTGCCAATGAGAACGCACATCCGTTAAGCGCGAAAAGCCGCAGGATTGATACGAGGCGCTGACACATTTTTCGATATTAAGGAGAGCTGCATCGCACTGGGCGAGGTGAGGAAAATGAATGCCATCGCCCTGCGATGCAGCCGTTTCTCCCATAGAACCAGCTTTGTTTCGAATAGGTCCTTGCGGCTTGTGTAATGTGCAGCAAATGTACTCATAAATAACGAATATTTCTTTTACAAACTCGGTACAACAGAGCGTCTAGACAACTAACACGTACGACCGGAGACGCTGCAAGGGATTTTTGTGCGCTCGGGGGGCGAACTCGCTGGCACACCTATTTGCACTGGTTAACACTTTCTGGCGCAAATCCGTCACGGCTAAGGGCTGCCTCCACTCGCCGTGCGCAATGCAAAGTCACAGTACTAAGATCGCACTGCGAAACTCGCGAGGCAAAATCAAGCGCAATAGCAGTTAGCTCTCAACTCAAGGCAAAAAGCGGCCGAGAGACGGCTCGTGCCTCAAAAACTCGTTAGTTGGAATACTCGTAAGTCAAAGTACCTCTATAGTGAAGAGTAAGATAACCTCGACAACTCAATTAGGCTACGGATCCGTCAGTAAATACCTAGGCGGCCGCTAGGCCATACTGGAGCACTAGCTAGGCCGAATCTGGCCTAAAGGCCGGAGTTTGCCGACCTCTGCTCTAGGAGATCATTAAGAAAAAGCCAGTAATCTGTAGCGCTGTAAAAATCTGGCTGGTAAGGCACGTGTCAAATCTTACTGAAGCTTAATTCATTTCGCGAACGTATTATTGTTATTCTTATTACTACTATTACTGGCGCCGATCAATATATTTTTGCTCCTTCAGTTTAAAGTGCGAATTTCGCCAGCCAACTGCTCAGGCGGTTCAGTTTTGCTAAGCTCCTTGGGTGGCGCTAGCAGACGGCCTCGGCTGTATCGCTAATACATGCCACTATACGAAGGTATCTGTTCGAGTAAAATGCACACCGACCAGAGGCCGCGTGGGATCGGAGATAGCGCCGACAATTACATCACGATTTCTCGAACGTCCAGGAGCCGGCGGGAGCCGCCGCCGCCGCCGGTGGTCCGATCGCTCGCATCGCGTCACGCTCGCGTCCCGGCCAGGCAACGAGCGTGCAGCACGCAGCCTCCGCCGATGCAGGTACTCGCGACATCCCACCGCGGCTGGCCTGGCCATCTTGTCCAGCGGAGCCGCCGCCGGCCGTGGCCCGACGTCTCGAGCTCCCGCCGTCATCGCCTCGGCGAATCGCAGACGGCGAAGATGGCGCTTCCTCGAGGAGGACGCTGGCAGCTCGCAGTGGCCGCTCAGGTCGGACGATGCTTAATATTTGCGGCGGCCATCGCTTCAGGTACGTGTCCCCCCACCCGACCACGAGAGTTCTTCCAGCGCCAGCGCAAGCCGCTCTCGCCGCCAGCGGCAGCTCGAAGCGATCTCACGACGTCGCCCGCCCTACCTTTGCCGACCTTTCGGCTACCGGCTGGAGCGGCACTCCAGCACGCAGCATGCCGAGCAGAGGTGGCGAGCGGCAGAGTTCGCTAGCGAAGAGAGAGCTCGCGCTCGCTCTCGAACTCGGGACTGGCTGCTTTGTCCGGGCGAGGTGGCGGGATTCAGGCAGCAGCGATCAGCGCTCAGCGGAGGCAGCGCTCGACCGCGCTCGTTCGGGCTCGACTGGCACCAAGCCTGAGCGAGTTAGCGACGCTGCAACCTCGCTGCTCTGAGCTCCCGAGTTCCGCCGCCGACGCTCTCTCGTGCGGAGCCTTAGAAGAACGTGTCCATCGCGAAGGCGCCGCGCTGGGTCCGAATGTGCGATCGTTCGGCATGCTGAAATGAGCTGGCGATCTTAGCGGCCACCAGCACAGAAGCTTCGGCCAATCGGCGATCTCGACGCGTCTCGCTCTGCATCCTTCCAGTGCAGAGCCAGCCGTGCTAACTAGACCCGACGTAGTTACGTAGATACGCTGACGTAGACGATTGCAACTGCTGCAGGACAGGGCGCAGGTGGAGGCGCAGGTGGAAGAGCTACATCCGGCGTATTGGGACGAGCGTCGACGGCGGCGAAATGCCCTTCACGCAATGCTAAGCCTGCCTTGACCTTTGCCTTGACCTTATGAGTGCCCTTAGTGTCCGCGGTCGTATGTGAGCAGCTCCAGCGATCTCATAAAAGCATCGAGAAAGAACTCCGTAGAGCTCCTTTTACAATAGCCGAAATCCGTGGTTTCGTTTAATTGATGGCACTGCCCCTGATCGTTGTACGAGCGGGCTGTGACACTCGACGCGGTCGGGAGGTGCTATTAACAACTGCTGTAGCGAGGGAGTCGGGAGGGACTCCGGTGGGCGAGAGGGGCGAAGAGAGTCGTGCTTCACCCTGCTCCGCGCGTAATGGAATAAACTGGTGGTGCTGCTCGTGAGCTGGCATTCCGTGCTATTCGCGACGATAACCAAAACTAGAAAATCCAGATTGGCCTCTAGAGACTTGCCTGCATCAAAGAATATGCCAAGCCAACGTTGGTGTCCGCTTTCTTTCCTCTCTTGTCCCCTCCCCCTTGCTCTCCCTGTCCCCTCCCCCTCGCTTTCCCTGTCCCCTCCCCTCGCTCTCCCTCCCCCCTCTCTCTCTCTCTCTCTCTGTCTCTGTCTCTCTCTCTCTCTGTCTCTCTCTCTCTCTCTCTCCTTGTTCCCTCACTCTCTCTCTCTCTCTCTCTTTCTCTCTTTCTCTCTCAGGTGCTACCTTTAGAGGTGAACCAGCGCTTTGTAAATCCACCATGTGGTTCAGCCAAATTTGCAGTGTACTTTGTGTACAACTCGGCGATGTTTCGGGATATTTCTTTATTGCCTCATACGCTGGGCTTTGCAGTCGTCCATTGCTACGCACTAGACGCCGCCTAGGCTTTGCAGTCGTCCATTGCCACCGTCTGACCTGCCCCGCGAACTCGTGCGAAATGGAGCGTAGAACGATGCAGTCAGCTGACCGAAGGCGGTCAGCAGCAGGTTGGGTGACGACAGCCTCTCTTAAGCATCGTCAGGGAGAGGGAGAAGGTTGGCTGCGCCCAGAGCATCGCTCTGCTGAAGCTCATACGATTGAACGCAGCCGGAGAGGGAGGGGGGCACGCGGACAGGGAGAGGGCACGACGAGCGTCAGACCCACCTAGCGAGGTAGTACTCGGAGCGAGCGCACCCGCTGAAGGACTCGCCGTTCTCTCTGTCAAGATACTCTGTCAAGATTCTCTGTCAAGATAATCTCTGTCCCGCGTTCCCGTGTCCGAAAGTACGCCGATCTCAATTTCGCCCCGGATCCTGCGCCTTCGCAGCATCCATCTAGGCCGCCTGGTGGCGCCCTCTATGGACCGAGGAGTCTCTCGCCGAGCGAGCGCCATTCGACGAGCCACTAGAATCGCTCTCAAAGGCACAGCGGCCCCTCCCGCGGGTAGCCCGGTAGACAACAGTGGGAGGAGGGCTGCGAGCTTTTGAAAGGGGCTGAAGGGGCTCTGCTCTATGCAGAGGGTGCGTTGAAAGGCTCCGGCAGCCTTGCGGCCGCCCTCCCTGCATCTTTAGCCAGACTTGAGCATCGGGGGGGGGCCTTTGTACCCATCTTTCCACACGCCCTCACCCAGAAACCGAGGTCTCTCGTCTCGCGCAGCCGCTGACGCCGCTCTCCGCTGTGACACTCGTGACAGGCGGCGCCCACCCGGACGGCAGCGAAGGCCGACAGTTCGTGGTGGCGTTCATGCAGCTCACGGTGGACACGCCGTGGAGTCTCTCCGCTGTGATCTACGTGACGACTTCGAAGCTGCACGCCGTTCAGTTCTCCGCGACGACGCCCGCGTTCAGCAGTCCCGAGATCAACGTCGTTGACACGGTGATGTCCGGCGAGGTGAAGGCCGTCAGCATCGACTCGCGGCTGCGCATGTCGGCGGGCACGGCCCTGTACACGACCGCGGTTCTCGTCGTGGCCAGCGACGTCGTGGTCGTGCGCGCCGTCAACCGAGAGCGCTTTGCCGCCGACGGCTTCCTCGTCTTCCCCATCGACGCGCTGGGCTACGAGTACTACACCGTCTCCTACTCGCCGACGCTGTACTCGACGCAGTTCGCCGTCGTGTCGGCCTACGACGGCACCGGCGTCAGCCTGCGCTTCCCGATGAGAAACAAGAAGGACGTTCAGATCAGCGTCACGCTCAACGGGGTGTCGTACGCCAGCGGCAGCACGCTGAGCGCGACGCTGCAGGCCTACAGCGCGCTGCAGATCCTCGGCGACAACTACTGCGACCTGACCGGCACGCGCGTCGTGTCGAGCAAGCCCGTCGCCGTTTTCTCGGGCAACGATGCCATCTCGGTGGGCGATAGCCGATCGAGAGACAACCTGTGCGCCATGCTGACGCCGGTCACCGCGTGGGGCACCAACTACGCGGTCGCACCGGTGCCTGGCAGCAGGCTCGCCAGCGTACTGCGGGTCGTGGCGTCCGTGGACAGCACGTACGTGGACGTGTACGGCGTGCCGGCCGCCACCTCCCTCGAGCTAGCCTCCGCGGGCGACTACGTCCAGGTGCAGCTGCCCGCCGGAGCGTACGCCGACGTGAGAGCGACGAACCCGGTCGAGGTCGTGCAGATCTCCGCCAGCCAGGCGTTGACGAGCGAACCGGGCGACCCCAACGCCCTGCTGCTCGTCGCGAGCAGTCAAGTGGCGGCCGGAGGCGGAGTGTTCCAGACTCCACAATATTCCGGCGGTAGGCGGCGCTCGCTCGTGCGGACGTGGCTGCCGTAGCGGGAGCCACGCCACCGCGGCGGTGGCGACACCTGCGCCCTAGAATCTCCCGGTGGGGGCTCTACCGTCTCTCTGTCTCTCTGCTGTCTCTCTATCTCACACTGTCTCTCTGCTGTCTTTTTGCTGTCTCTCTGTCTCTATGTCTCTTTGTCTCTCTTTGTCTCTCTGCTGTCTCTCAGTCTCTGTCTGCCTGCCTGCCTGTCTCTCAGTCTCATCTCCCTGTCGTCTCTCTGTCTCTTTGCTGTCTCACTGTCTCTGTCTCTCAGTTTCTCTGTCTGTCTCTTTGTCTCTCTCTCTCTCTCTCTCTCTCTCTCTCTCTCTCTCTCTCTCTCTCTCTCTCTCTCTCTCTCTCTCTCTGCTACGAGACTCTAGGACGGCGTGCGCGAAGCTCGTCGCTCAATCGAAAGGGCGTCAACCCTCGGGAGCTGCCAAGCGCGCCGGAGCGAGTCCCGTCGGCGCATTCCTGCCGCCCCGCCAGGACAGCGAAATTCTCAAACGCACCAGCCTGGCCGTTGAGGCTATCGTGCGTACTCTTTCTTAGGTCAACCTTCCTTCGCAATAATCGTATGACAAGCTGCATAAGTGGTGCAGCTGTGCTGATACCGTTTATCTTGTGTCAGGCCAACATGGAGCTGGTGCTGTAAGCGGACGTTTGGTTGAAAGAGAGAGAGAGAGAGAGAGAGAGAGAGAGAGAGAGAGAGAGAGAGAGAGAGAGAGAGAGAGAGAGAGAGAGAGAGAGAGAGAGAGAGAGAAAGAGAGAGATAGAGAGAGGTTATGGTGCGGTTGTTGCTGGAATATTTCAGCAGGTCGCCAGCGTCAGGTTAATAATTTGAGCTATCATGATTATTCACTGTCCAAGCCGTTTATGCTCGTCTGCTAAACGTACGTTACGATTAGCAGTTCGCCAGGTTAAGCCACGTGGCCGCCGACATGCGCGCTGAGTAGGACACTTTCGTAGGGTGAATGCACGCGCCGGCCGTTTGACGGATTTTCATGCTGGCAGGGGCTTGCAATTGTGCGATGCTATTACTATTATTATTAGCGTACGTATTATTAGCGTACACGTCACGATATTTCCTCATATTGTACCGTTGCAGTTTTGCAATAAAGAAAAGTCAGATATACAGCTACTTTAGGCAGGCAAGGAAGTAGGGCAGGAAGTAGGCAGGCAAGGAAAGTAAGGCAGGCAATGAAGTAGGGCATTGTAATGCACGTCCTCTTGGCTAACGGAGGCGGAGGCAGAGGAGTTCGTCAAAGGAGACCAAACCTGTAGCCCATGGCCAGTCCCTTGAATGGCCCTTGAGTGGGATGGAGGGTGGCTGAAAAATGCATTGCCCGGCCGGGCCCTAGTGAGTCGCGGGCTGCCGAATCCGGCAGACCACTCCTTCGGAGCGCCTGCTGCGGCCAGCCACCGAAGCCGAGCCGTCCTAACGGCGACGTAGACGAATGGGAGATAGGGCTGCGCACGCAGCCGGAAAAAGTTTTTCGAAGCATTTTTCCAGGGCCAGAAGGAGGAGCAGCAGAAAAAGGAGGAGGCGGCGATGGAAAGCCCCGCGAAGGCGGATGTGGACGCATGCGCATGCGCCTCAGACAGTCTGTCGAAAGGGTGCGCGTCCCGCGAACAACCGCCGATGGCTAGCGGTGCCGCTTTGCTTTCTGTTTACGACCAGGCGGTCCGTACCAAAATTATTTGACGATCATAATCAATCGAACGGACTCAACCGGTCTCCTATTGGACAACCAACCGTTTCCGGTCGGCTCGAGCAACTGCTGGACAACCGTTCCGAGTAAGCGCCACATAGCCCCGACCTCGTCGCCAGGTGTCGCTTGCGCCAGGTGGTTCGCGTTCGCTTGCCATCTCGTCGCCGCTTCTGTGCTCCTAGAGCTGCCTTTGAACGCGAGCGCTGTCGCACCGTCGGGAGGCGGCGCTGCTACACCTAGCCGAGCCGCCCACACCCCCCCCCCCCCCGCTCGGTGCCCTTGTAGCTGCCGGCAGCGCTCCTAGCGCGAAACAGCGAGCGGACAGCACACGCCATTCGGCCATACGCACCCGGCGTGTCGCCTGTCGCTCTGCCTAATCGGGTCGTGCGTCGCTCGTCGCCGCGTCTCGCCGCTTGGGGTGTCTCGGCGTCGCGTCTACCGTTGCAACGCGCCCGCCGCGGGCCCTGCCTGCTACGGCCCTGCCTGCCGCTGCTTTCGCCGCCGAAAAAGCGTGGCGAAATCTCGCTCATTATTATTACTTATTGAAATCACATTATAATATTTAATATATATACATTATATATTATAATAATATATGAAACATATATAATATAATACAATAATATAACATATACTATATATATATATATATATATATATATATATATAATATTGAAATTACGCTCGCCGTGTCGGTTCCTTCGTGCTGGCTGGCTCGAGGGCGCAGAGACCGCGAAGCAGTGAGCAAGCGAGCGCAGCGGTTCGAGATCGCCGGGCGCGGCCGCCGCCGGAAGCGGTCGTCCACCGCCGCCGCCCGCATCTTGTCTCTCCCGGAGGCGACGGCTCGAGGCGGGGCCGTGCGCCCGCGCTACGCGCGCTCGCGTGGCGTGGCGCGCGGCCTCCGGCCGTCGGCCTTCCTTCACGAGCGAGCGATCGAGCGCCGCCTTTGCAGACACGTACCTCGTCGGCTGCCAGACGTCGCTGGGCGACGGCACTCATTCGGTGAGACATCGCCTACCGTCGACGCCGTTCATAGCGTACGTGTACGGAGTCGGTCTGCACGAGAGCTACGGGTTCCCGCTGGATCAGCAGGTCGCCACAATCAACTTGGTAAGCGATACGACGCGTCTGCCGTCGTCATGACTACCTGCCAGCCGAGGTAGTCATGACGAGTAGTCACCGCACGCCGACGTGGCGGCTGCGCCAGCGTGCGGCGCCGGCGGGCGAACCACTGACCACGTCGTCGCAGCCCGGACTAAGGCCGCGTCCGATTTGGATCTATTGGCGATCCATTCGGATTGATTCGGTGGGTCGATTGGCGATCTGATCGGCGGCTCTGGATCGAGGCCGATTCGCGTGGCGCCGTCGCCAGGTGTGCGGTCGTCCCGAGGTATTAAGGCAGTGGCGTCGTCGTCTTTTTTGCAGCCGTGCGTGGTGACGCCCATGGTCATGGGTGACGGAGTGGACAACAACTGTAACGGACTGATAGACGAGCAGACGTGCACCGGACCGAGCGCCGTGCCCCTCGGGAACGCCACCGACTGTGCGCTCTCAGCCTCGGTGGTGCCAGGTGCGTGCGCCTCGAGCAGGCGCTCAACCCGTCCGGCGTTTGAAGTTTGGCAGTGGTTCGCCGAGACGATTATTTCTTTTTAAGCGCAGCTTCAGAGCAGTCAGAGGTGGTACTAGCTCCAGGCGAGCCGCCGCTGTAGCGACCCCTAGCGGTTCCGAAGCTCGATAGACTGAGGCACGGCGTCGTCGTGCCGTATCTAGCAGGGCAGCAGCGGATTCGCCGCATTTTCCAAAGGCCAAAATTTGCCAAAGGCCAAAATTTGCCAAAGGGAATTGCGGCATTTGAGCGTTTAAATCGAATCCAAAGCACGCCGCCGCCGCCGCCGCTCTCGCTGTTGCAGTCGTTTTTGGAAGTGAAACCTCGCTATTGAAGGATTGTAATTCCCGAGCAGCGGAATAATTTCCTCCTTCTCTTCCTTCTCATCCTCCTCCTTGTATATTGATTCACTTGTTTCTCAAATTTTCGGTCCACTTCAGCAGCCATTTTCTTCTCTTCGCAATCACCCCGAATCTTGAACGAGCTTAATTCCACTATCACTCAGACGTCAGACCGTTCGCCATTTCGAATCGAGCCCGAGTTTCGGAATTTGTCGAAGCGCAGCGGACGCGCTGTGCTGAGCGGGCTCCTGCGTCGATGCGAGCCGGTTGCGCACGTAGCTTTCCCTCCTAGTCGCTAGAAATCATCGCGTTCGTACCTCGGCGGCGAGCCCGGCCTTAGTCTCGGGCGAGCTCTATCCTCCGGCGCTTTGTTTATTAGGACCTCCCGACAGCGGCGGCACAGAGTTTGTCCTGGCGTTTTCGGACAACACGGTAGACAATCCCACCTTCCAGCCGCTGGTCATCTACGTGACGCCCGTTCGAGACCCACAGGCGATCGTCACCATAGCGACGCCGCGCTTCTTCGAGCCGTCGTTCTACGCGAGCGTGACGGTGGCGTTCGGCGCGGTGGGCCAGGCTCTCGTGCCGTTTCCGCTTCGTGTCGTCGGCACCGGCGCCGGAAGTCAGGCGCTCCACATCGTGTCCGACAACGAGGTCACGGTCATTTGCGTGAACAGCGAGCGGTACTCGGCCGACGCGTTCACTGCCTTGCCCGTGGACGTGCTGGGCAGCGAGTACAGAGCCGGTGAGAGCGCTCGCTCGCGCCCGTCGTCTGCTGCCGTCGTGTGCTTCCGCCGCTCCGTCAGCGGGTGCCTGGTCAGCGGGTGACGGGAACGTCTGCTTTCTTTTCGCTTTCTGCGCCTTCCTACGTCTTCGGTCTCCTTAGGTGGGGGATACTTCCGGTGGTTCGCTACTTCCGGCGGCGCTTTGCTTCGCCCTGCGGCCCGGTCGGCTGGCCAGAAAGCCGTGACGACGGCGGCCGATCACAGTTGATGACTGGGACTGAAACGATGAGCCGACAGTAAGCGGCCGATTTAAATACCTCATTTACAGTGAATGCCGGTTGTGACAGAAACCGGAGGCGAGTTTCAAACTTTTGGCGCGGACGAACCGAAGGCCCGATCGCTAAAAGACTCAAGGTAATAGTCGAGGAAAGTCGAGACGGCTGGAAGCCGAGGAGCGGCGGGCGGTGCGAGAGCACGTGACTAGAGGAGCAAGGCGCGAGGATTGGTCAAGGCCGGTCAATGCCAGTGAAGCAACCTGTGGGCCAGATTGAGAGAACACCTGTGTCAATTCAATGCATGATAAGGAGCTAGCGAGGCTCAGACAGAAGCAGTGCGGCGGTAGCGGTAGCCGCCGAACGACGTTGACGACAGACCGGAAAAGCATAACAGCGGGGCGGGGGGGGGCGGGGAGGAAGGAAGAGGTGGCGTCTACTCTTATGTCGATGTACTGCTGTGTCGACTTATCGCTCTGGAGTTCAACGAGAAGAGAACGGTGAGAGGGAGCTAGTAAAATGTGGCTGGCGCTACCGGCAAGTCCATTCCTGAGAACTGCGCGAACTGTGTCGAACACATGACGAAGGCTGCACCGAGTTTCTCTTCTTCCGGGCTGGCTTTGCCCGAGATTCGCGAGTTGATACGACCGAGACGTGATGCGGATGTGACGTCGCGTGACCTAAACGGACTAAATAGGCTGCAGTGACTGCAGAGCGGCTGCACCTGCGAAGCGCTGGCGACTCTGTGACGCAAGTGCAGCATGCTACCAGCGACCGGAAGTGGACAGTATGCCTCCGCCTGTGGATGGCTTGGTCGCCTGCCGAAGGGAGCGCAGCAGTTGGTAGCGAAGGAGGCGAAAAGAAGCTTTGGCGAAGGAGGCGAAAAGAAGCGTCCAGCCACCTCTTTGGCGATTTGAAGTAGCCTCTTACCGAAAAGCCTCCGTCAGATACGCGGGCTCTGCCTGGAATCGGTGGGCTAGTCGCTTCTTCATATCCGCCGCCACCGCCAGTGAGATCTTCGAGCACCGCCTGGCGTCCATCGTCCCGGCGTGAAAGCTGCAGCGCTGCATCGCGTGAGCCACACACTTCAGCGCCGCGTTGAAGGTGAAGGCTCGCATTACGCAATAGCACGAGCTGTTATGATTTAGAGAGAGAGAGACAGCAACAGAGAGAGAGAGAGAGAGAGAGAGAGAGAGAGAGAGAGAGAGAGAGAGAGAGAGAGAGAGAGAGAGAGAGAGAGAGAGAGAGACAGACAGACAGACAGACAGACAGACAGACAGACAGACAGACAGACAGACAGACAGACAGACAGACAGACAGGCAGAGACAGGCAGAGACAGGCAGCGACAGGCAGACAGGTAGAGACAGGCAGAGACAGGCAGAGACAGGCAGAGACAGGCAGAGACAGGCAGAGACAGGCAGAGACAGGCAGAGACAGGCAGAGACAGGCAGAGACAGGCAGAGACAGGCAGAGACAGGCAGAGACAGGCAGAGACAGGCAGAGACAGGCAGAGACAGGCAGAGACAGGCAGAGACAGGCAGAGACAGGCAGAGACAGGCAGAGACAGGCAGAGACAGACAGAGACAGACAGAGACGGACGGTCGGACGGACAGACTGACAGAGAAAGAAAGAAAGAGAAACAGATAGAGACAGACAGAAAGACAGACAAAGAAAGAAAGAGAGAGAGAAACAGAGAGAGAGACACAGAAAGTGAGAGCGAGATAGATACATAGAGATAGACAGAGAGAGAGAGAGAGAGAGAGAGAGAGAGAGAGAGAGAGAGAGAGAGAGAGAGAGAGAGAGAGAGAGAGAGAGAGAGAGGGAGAGAGAGAGAGAGAAAGAGAGAGAGAGAGAGAGAGTGAGAGAGAGAAAGAGAGAAAAAAGATATATATGTAGTCAAAATCTTTTTAATAAACCTATATACACATATACATAGAGAGAGTCCTTGGATAAGCAACGCCGTCGGGGCGATACTGGGGTGGTGTACAGATCCCCTTCTCCTGGTTTCTGACGTCGCGTCTGTCTCGTATTTGGTGCTGCCCCGCTACAGAAACTCGTCGCCGTCATCCGTCCGACCGTCTGCGCCCACGCCGTCACGTCTTACGTTGCAGTCACGTACTACCCGTCTTTCTCGCTGTCGCAAATCGACATCGTGGGCGTCTACGACGGCACCCAGGTGGTCGTCACGTTCCCGCTCAACACGGACAGCACCGGGATCATAGACATATCGTTCGGAGGCGCCCAGTACACTAATGGCGACCGGCTGGAAATCACCGTTAACAGCTTCTCTACCGTCCAGCTACAAACTGCAGGTCAGCGCACGCGCCGCCGCCGCTGATCCTCTCTGCTCAGGTCATGGCGGATGTTGGTCAGAAAGTATCGACAGAAAAGTGTATCAAATCATATCCACCAAACGTCTGGAGCTCGCCTCCGGCTTTTGTCTCCGGATTCATTGAGTTTGCATCCTTTAAGTCTCAGCTAAAGATGCGCCTGGTACGCTCGTCTTTCCCGGCGCCACGCCGAAAACTTGTACTTTTTTTCAGTCTATTGGTTCTCATGTTTACCTGTGCATGATTCAGTGCATGTTACTCCGCGGGTGTCCTACAAACCGGTGCTCCTTGGTGTCTTGATGGTGTCTTGAGAGGGAAATGAAAAGAAAGAGATGAACAGATAAAGCGATGGAGAGAGGGAGGGTGACAGATAAAACAGAGAGAACGAGAGAGACAGAGGCAGAGAGCGCGAGCAGGAAAGTCGTCTTCTGTGACCAAGGCTTGCCGGCGAAGCAGAAAGACCCAGAGCATTTAGGGCTTCCGGTTTCAGATGTCACGGGCGGTAGAATCTCGAGGTTTCAGACGTCAAGGGCGTCGCGAGGTTTCACAAGTCATCTTGTTGATGGCAATATGGGATCTCCCACTACAGGATCTCTCTCTCTCTCTCTCTCTCTCTCTCTCTCTCTCTCTCTCTCTCTCTCTCTCTCTCTATATATATATATATATATATATATATATATATATATATATATATATATATATATATATATATATATATATATATATATATATATATATATATATATATATATATATATATATATATATATATATATATATATATATATATATATATATATATATATATATATATATAAAGGATCTCCCACTACAGGACTCGAACCCACGACCTGAGCAGCGAGCACCTGATGAGCTAAGACCCAGGGGTTAGGCTGGCGTTAGAATGTCAATTTTCCCTCTACCAGGAAGGGACTTCTTGTGTTGTACAAAGACAGGAGGAAGCTGACGTCGCTTTCATTGACAGGGATTTAAGGACCCTTCCCCTTGAAGAAACGACAGACCTTCAAACAGCGGGGAGCGTGCCGTGTCGCTCGCTAATAATAAAGAGAGCAGAGAGACCTCGAGCTCTTCCTCATTATCATTAGTTATTATTATTTTTATTATTATTATCTTCTTCATTACATCATTCCTCATTAGTCTTTCGATAACCCTTGGGAGTGGCTCTATATAAGTGGTTTTATAAGTTCGGCTTTGATGGGTGTCGGGTCCGCTCATGCTACGTGCGAGTGCTCTGACAAACTTAACAATGGTGGTCAACCAAAATGTTCTGGTCGCGATAGATTCATGGATTCTACCCATCATTCCTCTAAAGGGGCACCGCTCATGGGCGTGGCACACCCCCCCCCCGACGCTGCTGCGATGAGAGTGCACTCGGCTCTGCCCTCGGCAAACTGCCATCGACGGCTCCGACCGACGCACCGCCGCCGCTTCCACTTTGAAAGCAAGACTTCCATCGAAAAGATGCGAAGGTTTGCAGGTTGGCCGTTTTCGAATCCAATCCAATGCCGCCAAACTAGGGACCTGCACTAATTGCCATTGACCGCGACCACGTGACCACGAGTCACGTGGCCAAGAGCGAGTGACCCCGAGCTCGCGACTGCGAGCGAGCTCGGCTTCTCAGCCAAACTTGGGCCGAGCCCGTGGCCTATGCGTACATATCTCACAGATTCAGAAGCCCGACTTTATGGGCTCAAATCGTGCCGGCAGGCGAGATTGTTTCCCTGTCATTTAGCACTTAGGGTAACGAAGCCGGCTGCATGTGCCTACAAGGGCGTTTGAAGCCGGACGGCGAAGTGGAGGGGGCGCAGTAAAGCGGTCACACTAGGTAAGGCGGTTTCTTTTCACAACCTCGATCCGTAGGCCGTGAAAAGCAAACGGTCAAGGGTTCGCATCCTGCGGTGGTCGATCCTTTATTGCCGCTGCAAGCAGCGGAGGTAGCCGAAAAGGCTCTCGTGTCGCTATACGAACGAGGCTGTCGAATCAGCTAGCATTATTTTCAAAGTCGTCACGAAAGTCGCTGAATGGTTAGGTGCACAGCGTCCCCAGCCGTTAAAAGGCGCCTCAGTGAGTATTTCCATTCACCGGTATGAGTTCGCAGACTATAAAGGGCTGAAGCACCGTCGCGAAGCCACTACGTTGCTACGACGCCACTACGTTGCTACGACGCCACTACGTTGCTACGATGCCACTACGTTGCTACGATGCCACTACGTTGCTACTGAGCGTTCGAGCTCGACTGCTGCGGTGGTGAACTGAGCGACAGCCCTGGCTCGTTGAACCCGCTGTCGTTTGAACGTCATCACCTTTTCGCCCACAAGAGCGATTTCCGGTTCCTCCCTCTATCTAAACGCGAGCGTGCGTGTACGCTCACCGCTGCCTTAGGTCGGATCTCGCAGCTGTCGCCACTCGCGTTGCAGCCGACCTCACGGGGACGTTGGTCAAGTCGTCCCAGCGAGTCGCCGTGTCAAGCGGAAACGTGCGCGCTCGCGTGGGCAGCGGGTCATCGAGAGATCACATAGAGAAGTTCCTGCCGCCGACTGTGACGTGGGGTAAAGAATATTACACAGTACCTATACCAGGTATGCCCGCTCACGAAGCCGCCGCCTGCGCGAGCGGCAGCTATCGCGCCGACACCGCCGACACTGCCGAGTGCCTGCCGAACTTACGGGACACAGGAGCAGGATCGCGTGTCACTGCGGCCTCAAGCTTTGTCGGCTCGCTCGTGATAGTGACGCCTCAAAGCATGCGACTGTGGCCAAGTGTCCTGAGACGTGCAACGCGGTCAAGGCCAAGAAAGCGACGCATCTCCCAATTCGAAATCGTCCACCGGACATGCAACGTGTGAGAATGTAATGAAATTTAAGGTTTCTCCGTCTGAAACTCCACAAAGCCACAGTACTGAGGGGATGTTTCGCACGAGGATTTTGTATAGGGCACTGAAAGTCCGAGGGGTTTTCAGTACACACGCGGATAGCCGTAGACGTAATCGCACGCAGCAAAGAGAAAGTGAGAAGCACAGCAGAGTCTGGCAGTAGGATGGCAGCTCAGGAAAGAGCTGGAAAGGATGTGCCACAGTTGGCAGCAGGAGAGTAGAATATGTCACCTCGCTGGGTACACTGCTCGCAGCTGCTTTACTTTAAATAGATAATTTATTATTTATTATATTATTATATTATATTATGTTATTATATAGTATATATTATATTATATATATATATATTATTTAGAATTTATTTATTAAGATTTTAATCTGAGAGCCGTTTCGCCGGCGCTAAAGGCTGGTTCCTTAGCCTCGCCGCTCTCCAAGAATGTCACCCGCTCGGCTCAAGGCAGGGCGGCGAAGTGCGTCCTCCTCACCTGAGGCAATGGCTGGCGATGAATGAACCGTCGCCAGCTTTTTCTTTGGGTTCCGAAATGTCGGGAGCAGGGCACAGCTAAAGGCGGCTTAAAGTAAGTAGGCTGCGAATTAGGCCGATTTGTACGAGCAGTCGCTCGCTCGCCCGCTCGCGCAGGTCGAACGACGGGCGACTACTTACGGATCGTGGCAGCAGCGGACGGCACCGTGGTCAACGTGACCGGCGGCTTCGGCAGCCAGCGCCTGAACGCCGGCCAGTACTGGCAGCTGCTCGTGCCGTCCGACCGAGCCGTGCGAATCTCGGCCAGCGCAGGCGTGCTCGTGGCGCAGTTCTCGCAGAGCCAGCGGACGGCTTCCGAGCCCGGTGACCCGTGCATGCTCGTCCTGGCCGCCGTGCCGCAGTGGACCAGCTACTACGCGTTCTCGACGGCCGATGTCGGCGGCTTCGGAGGCGGCAACTACACCAACTACGTCATGATTGCAATTGCGACGGGCCGCTGGTCGGGCCTGGTGCTCGACGGAGTGCCTCTGCCACCGCTGTACGCCGCCTGGATGCCGGTCGAGCAGAGCGCCGCCTACTCGGCGACGAGCTTCCGGGTGGACAGCGGTGCGCACACGCTGCTGCACGTCGATCCGACGGTCGCGTTCAGCGTGGCCGTCTACGGCGCGGCGGACAAGCAGAGCTACGCCTACGTCGCTGGCCTCCGGCTGGCCAGCATCAACCAGGTGCTCAGTGCCAGGCGAGCTCTCGCGAGACGGTTGCACGTTGCACAGCCCGCCCCCTCCCGAGCGGACCAGGAGCGTAGCCAAGATTAAGCCTGGGAGAGGCCAGTCCTTGCTTGACCTTATCGGCGCCCGGGGAGGGGGGGGTGCGGGCAAGCCGATGAGCCGCGGCGGCCCACTAGATAAGGCAGTTGCTTTTCACGGCTTCGGTCTTGAGGTCGAGGGTTCGAATCTTGTGGTTATCGATTATTTATTTCCACTTCGAGTGCTGGTGATAGCCTTTTAAGGCTCATCAGCCGCTGTCCAAAAAGAGGCTGCTAAATCAGCCGGTATTTCTTTTAATATTTATTTATATTTATTAGCGACTTCGAACTCTATCGTCTAAAGGACGACTCCAGATGGCCCTTTCGCGGGCAATCGCGGGCGGACCGTTTGGCAGGAGAAAACGCAGCACATTTGGCACGCTTGCGCTCGCGAGACAAGACTCTGGCTCCCATTGGCCGTCGCCTGTCGTCTCGTGGTCCTCGCTTCCTTCCTGCCTCCCCGTTCGCTTACTATTATTTGTCTAGAAGCCAATCAACCCCTTCTCACCCCCTCCTGTCCGCAGTGTCCGCACCGGCGTCTCTTTCGTCTGCTCGAAAATGGGTTCGAGGCTCAGTCTCGCTCCCCCTCCAGCTATCGCTCCGGCTATCGGTTTCGCTGCCAGAGTATCTCGCGACGCTGTGAGCCTAGAGTCTCGCCGCGTGCAAGCAGCTCGCAGCGCATTCGCCGAGTCTAGCTCCGAGTCGGGAGCGAGAGCCGCAGCCAGAGGTCGCTGCTGCAGCTGCGGTTGGGCGCGGCGAGAGCTGCGGCGGCAGCGACCCCTGGAGGGAGCAGCAGCGAGAGGACTCGGCTGCTGCTTCTTCTTGCAGCCGTGCGTGATCACTCTATCCGTACCGGGAGACGGCGTAGACAACGACTGCGACGGACACATCGACGAGGACAACTGCATCCTTGGTAGCAACGGTGAGCTGTTTGTAAAGCGAGCCACCTGCTCGGCGCGTAGTAAGTCGTCGTCGCCTCGTCGCCGCCGCGAACAGCGGTCGAGGCAAGCCGAACAGCGTCTACCCTGACCCTGACCTGCGATTCTCGGAAGCGGTGACGAGTGAGCTCACAGGAGCAGCCTACTCTAGCGCCCCGTTCGAGCGACGGATCTGAGCGACGCGAGCCCTCGTAGAGCGACGGAAGTGGCGACGGCGGCAACCTTTGCCAAAACCTGCGAGCGAATGGGCGTGCCTCCAATGTCGCTCGCTGTGGTCTCGCTGCTGACCTGTCACGCTTCGCGCCCAATGGCGCTGCGCTGTCCGTTCGAAGAGTCGTTTCCTGAATTTCTGGCATCCAATTGCAGGAACGCGGATCGTGGTCGTCAACGGTAAGAGCAGATTTCGAATTGAAGTTCTCGACCTTATGCCACGTTCCTCGCTTCAAGCTCGAGGCTCGGCCACTCGTCAAGATCCTAGCTGCACCGCTCGCCGCCCCCTCACCTGCACAAAGGCGAGCTCGCCCGAACGGAAGCGGGCGCTGGCTAGCGCCCGCTTCCGTTCGGGGCGGCGGCGGCGCGGGGGTTATTTCCGTTCGTTCGGGGTGGCGGCTCGCGGCCTCCGGTTCGTCGCCGCCACCGCTGAGCGGCGGATGCGATTCGCTCCGGCGGCGGCGGCGACCATCAGTGGACGCTGCAGCGTTGCGGTCCTCAAACCAGCTCGCCTCTGCCGTCCCTTACAACGGGCCGATGTGGCCCCGCCCACGTTTGTAGTTTTAGCCTTTGCCGACCTTTAACCTTTGCTAGCGCTTGGACGCGACCGTCTCCGACGCTTTGTAGGCACCGCATATCCAAACGACCCACCCGACTGCGCTGCGAAAATCGTGCCGCCGCCAGTCTTTCCGGTCACGACCACGCCGGCGCCCGTCGCGATCATCGGACCGCCTGGGCCGACCGGCCCGCAAGGAGCCACCGGGCCCCAGGGCCCGCCGGGAAGCGCCGGCGAGACCGGCGGTGGTGGGCCGACCGGCGCCGCGGGCGCCACCGGACCCGCAGGCGCGGCCGGCGCCAAGGGCGCCGGGGGGCTAACGGGCGCGACCGGCCCGCCGGGATCTAAAGGCGACGCGGGCCTCATCGGCGCCGCCGGTCCAGCGGGCGCCGCCGGGCCGACGGGCGTGACGGGCGCCGCCGGCGCGACAGGACCGCTAGGCGCCGCCGGTGTTGCGGGCCCGACCGGACCGGTCGGGGGTCCGGGTTCGCCAGGCAGCGCCGGGCCCACCGGCGACTCGGGAGCCGCCGGTTCGGCGGGTGCGACCGGTTCGGCGGGTGCACCCGGCAGCCAGGGCTCGACCGGCCCCGTCGGGCCCGCGGGCGGCAGGGGCGCCGACGGGGCCACGGGCCCGACGGGCTCCAGCGGGCTCGCAGGCGCCACCGGCCCGAGCGGAAGTACCGGGGCGACGGGAAGCCCCGGTTCGACGGGCGTTGGTGGATCCGCGGGCACGGCAGGAGCGCCTGGAGTCGCCGGACCGACCGGGCCCCAGGTATGGCCGCCGCCGCCGCCCGCCGAGCGTCCGGGCAGGTCGTGCGTTCGCTCGCTGGGCGTTACGCGGCGAAATCGTAAAGTAGAATGCGCGCTCGGCACAATGCTACGCTATGGAGCCCGGTTTTTCCTTGTACGCGAATAGCCATTGTCTGCAGGGTGTGCATGGAGGAGTTTTCTGCACAAATCCGTAAGCATTTCAGGCACCTTTAAGCAAGCGCATACGGGGGGGGGGGGGCAGCGGCGCAGTCCGACGGCTCGCGCGGTACGGCCGCGGGTACCTCGTGAGATGAGCTACCAAACCAGTAAGAATGCGCTGGACACTGACGCTTCGCTTGGTGCCCAGCAGCCGTTACAATATCGCTCCAGGTCGCCTCGGGGTGCGGTTGTTACTAAGTGCTCTCGTCGGGACAGCCATTGACATATTGACACAGAGAGTCCATTGGTTTTTGTAAACTGTCAGGTTGAAATATATGGTATCTCCGTCTGTAACTCCACAAAGCCACAAAGACATTGTGGTTCTTACGCAGGACAGTTTCGTATAGCGCACTCGCAGCCTAAGCGGCTTTCGGTAAGCATTCGGTAGCCAACAGACTTCGTCTCACGCAACAAAGAGAAAGTGGGAAGCATAGCAGAGTCAGTAGAGCGGTTGAGGTAGCGAATAGCTTGGAAGTAGCAGGAATAGCTGGAAAGGATGAGCCGTAGCCGGCAGCAGGGGAGTAGTTGTCGTTGCATAAGGAAAAAATACTAGCTGATTTAATAGCTGATTAAAAAAATAAATAGTAATAAATAATAATAATAAATAAAATATATAATAAATAATAATAATAAATAAATAAATAGCCGATAAAAATACTAGCTGATTTGTACAGCCTCTTTTATAAAGCGACAGAAAAGCCTTTACGGCTATCATCACCGCTTGCAGCAGTAATAAAGGATCGCCCACTGCAGGATTCGAACCCGCGACTTTGGAACCCAGGTCATCAGAAGCAAATGCCTTAGCCAGTGCGCCACAACTGGTAGGCAGCAGACTGAGATGCGTGGGTCCGTGGTCCCCCATCTGCTGCAAATTCAATGGGAACAGTGTGAAGGATCGTAAACAGCATGTGCGACGACGACGACGATCTTGAGCTAGCGTAGCGGTCGTAGCTTCGTGTCACGTGCTAGAAAAACTCTGGCTCGGCAGCGTAGCGTCACGCCCAGCACGTCTCGTCTCTGCCCAGCAGCACGTTCTATTTTCCGATTGCGCAGTATCGCGCCCAGCGAAGCTACGCATGACATCCCGGGCAAGCGCGGAGGCCTCGCCACGCCGTGCTCGCGCGCCGCTGCCGCCGCGGCGTCGCCGCCGGAGCAACGACGCGAGCTCCGGCGGCGTCCTGACGAGCGGCGCGAACCGCTCGCCTTTCGCAGGGCTCGTCCGGCGTCGCCGGCAACACGGGAGCCGTCGGACCGACGGGCCCCGCGGGCGCCGCAGGGCCGCAGGGCGCCGCCGGACCGACCGGTCCGCAAGGAGCGCCCGGCGCCAGCGGTCTGGGCGGCCCCACCGGCGTCGCCGGTGCGACCGGGCCAACCGGCCAGCAAGGCGGAGCGGGCGCCGCCGGCTCGCAGGGTCCGACCGGCAGCGCGGGCCCGACTGGGCCGACGGGCAGCGGCGGCCCTGTCGGAGCGACCGGCCCGACGGGGCCGAAGGGCGGCGCTGGCGACGCCGGAGCGTCGGGACTGACGGGTCCGTCGGGAGCCGAGGGAGAGAAAGGTGAGCGCGAGCCACCGCGGCGGCGCGGCGCGTCGTCCGTTGAGTGTCCGTCGAGTGTCGTCGTCCGGCGAGACAGCCGGACGGCGGCGGCGGCTCGGCTCGGCGCGCCGCGGCGACGGTCCGTCCGCGCCGCGAGCTCGTGCGAGCGGTGCTAAGCGGCCTCTCCGCCCGCTCTCTCTTTGCGGCTCCCCCGGAGCGCGCGGCGGCGGCAGCTGCCGCCGCCGCTGCGACGACGCTAGCCAATCGCGCTTCGTGCGCGCTCGATAAGCCGCTACAATGGCGGGCCGGGCGTTCCGCAGAGCACCGGAAGCACGCGTAGACCTGCTGGGCGCGTTAGGCGCGATTTATTCCATCCGGGCGCTGTCTGGCGCTCTCTCAGCTCAGCGGTGCATCTTTCGGCCGCAGGCGACGCCGGCCCTGCCGGTCCGACCGGCCTGGCTGGACCGACCGGAGAGACGGGCTCGGCCGGTCCGCCGGGTCCCCAGGGAGTCGGCGGAAATCCGGGCCCGGCAGGACCCAAGGGCGACCGAGGCGCCACCGGGCCACCGGGAGCCGCGGGAGCGCTGCTGCTGCTGCTCGGTGAGTCGGCGCTCTCTCTCGCGCTTTCGCTCCGCTTGCGGCCCGGCCTCGCCGATGCTGCCCCGCCTCTCATCCTCCCGTCTCTACTACCCCCTCCCGCGCTCGCGCGGGTACGGGCACGCGCGACGCCGACGCACGCGCCGCCGCTGCCGCGTCGCGCTGCAGAAAAGGATCTGCGGCCCGTGCTGGCCAACGCGAGCCAACTGCTCGCGTCGCTGCTGCCGTCCAACGCCGCACAGTGGCCGTGCTGGAGCGGCGCCGGCGGCCACTCGTGGTGCCTCTGCCCGGCCGGATACGCGATGTCAGCCAACGGATCCGCGTGCGAAGGTAGCGCGCCGCGCCTCGCGCCGGTGCTTGTGCTGCCGCCCCCCCTCCGCCGCCGATTCCGCGGGCGGTGGCCGAGGACTCTGCGAGCGGGCGGCGGCGCGCCGTCGCGCCCGCTCTCCTCGGCGGCGGCGGCGGCGCGCCGTCGCGTGAGCGTCGCCGTCATTTCTCCTCGTCGCCACGCCCGCCGCGTAGACGTCGACGAATGTCAGACGAACAACGGCGGCTGCTCAGACTACTGCACTAACACGGTTGGCTCGTACTGGTGCAGCTGCGCCGCCGCCGGCTACCAGCTCTCCAACGACGGACGCACATGCACCGGTGAGCCGCCGCCGCCACCGCCACCGCAGCGAGCAGAGCTTCTCGCCGGCTCGCCCCTGTCGTCGTGTGCGTTTTCATCTCTCTTGTATGACCGACACCGGAAGCGCGGCTTGCGACGTTCATGCGTCGGTTATTTTATGGTCCTGTGAAGTCTGCTCGTTGACAAGCCACTCAATTATGGCCTCTGACTCGGGTGGCTGCTGTCCTTTGACGTCAGTCTATGACTTCGCCTTTATTTATATAGTGTATTTGTTTTATTATAATGAATTATATTTAATTTTATTATAGTGTATTTATAGTCGGTATATTTATATAGCGTATCTATATATATAGTTACAGTCGTCCTTCGTTTATCGCGGTTAATCGGTTTCAGATTTTGCCGTGATAGGTGAATTTCCGCAAAGTACGATTCTTTCTTATTAATGGAATAATTTCGTAACTAGAGCATAGAAAACCTGTTCACGACCCTCTAATTCGGTTTTAACATTATTAAAGCCCTCTGGACATCAAATAACACCCTTTTAGACACCGTTACACCAGTATTACCCAATATTTTAGATAAAGTAAGTGATAATAAGACGTATTAGATGCTACAAATATCATGTTATTATTAGCGTACATTTAATTGCACACACGGAGTTTTTACACACAACCACTAACTTATAAAAATAGGACGACTGTATTTATATTGCTGGGTCCTTTGATAAGGATATATATATATATATATATATATATATATATATTTTAGGCCCGACAGATGAGAGCTACAGAAAGTTAGTTGTCGAGAGCGTGCATGCCCGACTGAGGGCGAAGGTCGAAATACACCTTAGAGGCCTTCGTGGGCGTGCGGTTTCGTGCCGGAGCGTTCCGTCGGCGTTCATTCGTCCGAAGCGTTCCGTGTTTCTTTGCGATGCGCTTCATCGATGTGGTATTCGTATTAAATTTCCTCTCTCTCCTCTCTTTCTCACTCTCTCTCCCTCTCTCTCGCTCTCCCCCCTCTCTCTCTCTCTCTCTCTCTCTCTCTCTCTCTCTCTCTCTCTCTCTCGTGCTCCCTCTCTCTCCTTCTCTCTCCATCTCTCTCTCTCTCTCTCTCTCTCTATCTATGTATGTATCTATCTTTCTATCTATCTCTCTTTTCCCCACCTCCTCTCTCTGTCTCTGTCTCTCTTTATCTCTCTCTCTCTATCTATCTCTATATCTCCACTCTCTCCACTCTCTCTCTCTCTCTCTCTCTCTCTCTCTCGCTCTCTCTCTCTCTTTCTCTCTTTCCCTCCTCTCTCAATCTCTCACTCTCTTTATCTCTCTTCCCATCTCTCTCCGTTCTCTCGCTATCACTCTCTCTCACTCTCACTCCCTCTTTCTCTCCCTCTCTCCCCTTTCTCTCACTGTCTCTCCCTCACACTCTCTTCGTTATTTCTCCTCTCGGAGAGGAGCTTCGCCGCTAGTTCGAGTCTCGCAGCTTATTTATTGCTTTCTTTCGTTCCAGACGTGGACGAGTGTCAGTCTAATAACGGCGGCTGCAGTGTGTCCCAGTGCTGCGTCAACACCTACGGCAGCTATTTTTGCCTGAGTCCCGGCGGCTGCAGCGTCACCTCTGCCAATTCGTCCGCTGCCGCAGCCGCTGCAGCCGCCGCTGCCGGTAGGCGGCTTCTTCCGCGGCTGATCAGTTGTGCGCCACAGCGTCACAGAACGTGCCTCGCTGCATTAGCCGCCAGTCGCTTTCGCGGCGAACTGTGACAGGTCCCAGGCTTCTCTTTGGTCTCAGCTTTCCATCCGACTCGCTGACTCGACCCTCGCCGGTGGGCGGCCGCCCGCCGGCGGTGGTCCGTAAGCACCTGCCGCGACTCTCTCTTTCTCTCTCTCTCTCTCTCTCTGTCTTTGTCTCTGTCTCACTCTCTCTGTCTCACTCTCTCTCTCTCTCTATCTCAAGATCTCTTTCGCCATCTTTCTTTCTGTGTCTCGCTCTCTCTCCCCGTCTCTTGTCTTTCTCTCTCTGCATCTCTCTGTCTCCCTGTCTCTCTCTCTCAGTCTCTCTCTCTCTCTCTCAGTCTCTCTCGCAGTCTCTTTCTCCCTCTCCCTCTCTCTCCCTCCCTCCCTCTCTCTCTCTCTCTCTCTCTCTCTCTCTCTCTCTCTCTCTCTCTCTCTCTCTCTCTCCCTCTCTCCCTCTCCCTCTCCCTCTCTCTCTCTCTCTCTCTCTCTCTCTCTCTCTCTCTCTCTCTCTCTCTCTCTCAGTCTCTATCTCTCTTCTCTGTCTCTGTCGGTACTACTTCCGTCGCAACTGTCTTCACTTCCTTCCTCCTACCAAAGCTCCAGTGCATGACGACGATGGCATCGCTCTGCTACGGCTAGGCCTGAGCTGAGGTGGCTAAATTAGTTGACCGATGACGTGGCCTCGCTGTAACTTGCAGGCTCGCCGGGGGGGGGGCCGAGCTTTCTAGGGCCTCCCGGTCTGCGCTCTGTTCAGCAGCAGCATCAGGTCAGATCAGGTCTCTAGATGTCTCGCGACTCGGTAGCTCATCGAGAGTGCCGCGTTGCGTTCAGGAGCCAAGGCCGAGTCGCCGTCCTTCACGTGCTAGCGCGGCCGACCAGAGGTCAAGGTCGCGGCGCTCGAACCACCCAGCTCGCTCGGCCTGAGCTCTCTCTGGAGCGACATGAAGCTTCGGCGCCAGCTCCAAAGTAGCGTGCGGAAGAATCGCTGCTGCAAAACTGCTGCCGCAAGCGGACTAGCTGGCGCATCTAGTTCAGACAGCTGCTCAAAGCCTCTCAAGTTAGGCAAGCGGCAATGCATTAGCGTCTCCAACCGGATGCTGGGAAACGGTTTCTATTCAAAACTATTTGACCTCAACGTTAGCTGGGCAATAGCGCTCCGCCTCGTGTCGCCGCCACTGTCTGTCGTTCCATGCACACACCTTTTTTGGTTGCCAACTATCAGGGACAGCAGCAGAAGCAGTTACCAGCATCGCATGCACTGACTGCATCAGGGTTGGTGCACTTGCAGCCGCACGGCGTCGCCATCTTGCTTCCGCTTGAGAGTCGTACATCTGGCAGGCACGAAATCGGGCATCCCGGGAGAAGAGGCCCGTCGCTTAGCGACGGGACGCCCTCGAGCGAGAGGATACATGCTTTTTGAGCTTCTTTCCTTTTTCTTTCCTGGCTCGGCATGCGGTCAACAAGACGTCTCTAGATCTCCCAGTTGATTGCTCCGCGCGACTTATTGCAGCCGGCTTTGCGTAGCGCTTTCTCAGCGCCATCGGCTCTGTCAGCGGCTAGATGCCAGCTCGCCCAGCTGCATCTGCCGCCATTTTTGCTTTATCAAGCGGCCATCGTGTCCGGCGCTCAACCGCCGGATACGCAAGCCAGCGGCGGCGGCTCCGTGCTCACAAACGACGTCGTGGTCGTTGTGCTCGTCAGCTGGCTCATAGTGGTCACTTTCGTCGTTCTCGTCGTCATATTCATCGTGCTGCTCAAACGATCCGAGGACCGGCGGCGCGACGCCGACTACCGCCGAAGCGTGGACGAAATACGTCGTTCTCTGGACGACATGCGAGACGGAGCGAATGACGCGGGCTCCGACAGCAGGTCGCAGGCTTCGGCCTCGGTTCCGTCGTTGAGCTTTGCCTAACGAGCGAGCAACCTCGCGAGGGTGACCTTCGTCTTGAGCCACCTTCGACCTTTGTCCTCCGAGCGCTCGCTCGCTCGCTCAAGATGGGCGCGAGAGGGGCGCGGCGGAGTTAGAACCCGCCGGTCGCCGAATCCCGGCGGCGGGCGACCAGCGGCGGCAGCGGAGCCGTGCGAGCGGGCGACTCTGTCGCGGCCGCCGCCGCCCTCGGTCTGAGTGTTCGCAAGTGGACCGCCGAGCGAGTCATCGACCGCGGGGAATCCATTATATTTATAATGGATTATAAATAACAATTGGATTATAACAAATGTGTTGGCCGGGTACGGCGGCGCGAGCGCTCAGCACTGAACGAGAGGGGCGTCCTGAGAGCCGCGTGCGTCCTGGCCGCCGCCGCCGGAGCCCGGCGCAACTCGCTCGCCAATGTTTCGACGTGTTCACCGCCGGCCGCATTCGTCGCTGGCCGTCCGCCAGGCGAGCGCCGAGGCGGCAGTGGCTAGCCGCGTGGTGGAGCTTGTCGCGAGCCACGTGATGTCGACGCCAGCAAAAAAAGAGATGATTTCCTAGCCGAGTGCAGCATAGCCACAAACCGCTTTAAATTGGCTCATAGCGAAGTCCGCTCGCGATATGGGCAATGTCAAAGACCAGTTCAACTTCGTTTTGAGGAACCCCAGCACTAGGGTAGAAATCAACTTTTTTTTTTATAAAACGAATGCATTACTATGGACCGAAGCGGAAAGATGACGTTTTATTGCTGTAAACATGTGCGCGTCACGAGGCTCCGAAACGATGGCAATTTTTATTTTAAATTAAAGGAAAACCTTTATGAGGGCATAAAGAATGAGTAACTTTCCAAGATTGGCTGTTGGTTATGTGGAGATGAGAGAGCAAAATTAAGTCATGCACTGATATAGTGAAAGATGAAATCAAATTAAGTGCTATTGACGGTGAGTCAGAGAATGATCACGTTAAGAAGTTAGGAAAGGATTATGTTATCGTTACCAGAAGAATATAAGCGTTGAGATGTTACTAGAAATGTACAGCGTTCGAGTGAAGTTATTATTGAATTGGCTTATGGATGCATGAAGTATATCACGTGTGTTTATGAGAAGTGTAAGAAGTTGTGATATAACAGGGGGCCTAGTTTATTGCCCTTGTTCTTTTTCTGCTTGCAGTCATATAATCATTTAATTCTATGTACCAATGAAAAGTAAAAGTTAGTAATTCCTTTTAGCTACCTTCTCTTTTTTACATAGAAAATGGACATTAATTCATTATTTTATTTTGATAGAGATGAGGATATTCAAGATATAATCAAACATGAAAGACATTGTTTCGACTACTCACTACCTATCGAAAGTTATCTCTTACCTGGCATTGTCGCTAAAGATTGTTTCGACAACATTCCCCTATTCTTTATAGCAAGCCTCCTTCTTCTGATTTGTCCATTGATTTATTTTTATTTAGCAGTAAAGAAGATGAAGAATAGCAAGATGCCTGGAACCGAAGCGAGGAGTCGACTTAGAAAAGGTATGCCTATCTTAAGCTGAAAGCTATAGGATTAGATCTTGTTTGAAGAAAGTTAAGTTAGCTTCATACGTATTTCAATTCATGATCATCCTTAACGGAGTTCCTGCCGCGATTATCGGCACTTACGTGAACGAGGCGAATGAGAAAGTGCGTCACGTTTCCATGGTTTCAACTGAGATTTAGGCTCTCTCGCAGCTTCGGTGAATTTATTCGGCAAATTTATTCAGTGAATTCGCGTTATTCCCCATAAATTAAGAAAAGGAAACACTCCAAGCTAGTCAACAAAGATAAATTATTAGAAGAAAGTGATCGATGATGACACATTATCTGACAAAGAGATTACTCAAAATGAGTTGCAGGAAATAATCGTTGATGGAATGAAATCCGCTCGACTAAAAAGGATTGAGCACGTGTTTAACTTCTCCAACAAAACTTTTCTTGACATTATCTACCAATATCTAGTTTTTTAGCTTCGCATAAAAATTATCCTTACTATTCTAAGAACTGTCAAAGACTGACTGAGTCAGTCATTCTCCATCTCTTTTTCTTTCACTTAGTGTATTGAAGGACGTTCCTTCTATTTATTATATGGCTTTTATTTGCAATTAAACTAGAGTTGACATCTCCAGACATTCATTTACGAGTTAATTAAAACTAGAAAACCAGATTTGATTTGCCATCAGTTGTCAGCCTCCAATCATACAACTGCTGCATCAGTTTCAGCCTGTTCGCGCCCTCAGGTCCTGTGTGGACAATAAATTAGCTGTCCCATTCCTCTGCTTAAAGACAGTTGGCGACAGAAGCTTTAGCTCTGCAGGTCCTAGACTGTGGAACTCGCTTCCACAGTTCTTACGCAACGACATCTACTCTCCAACTGCCGACTATGGCACATCTTTTTCAGCGGTCCTAAACTGCTACTTCTATGCTACACACTACCTCAACTGCTCTCCTAACTATGCTATGCTTCCCACTTTCTCTTTGTTGCGTGAGACGAAGTCTATTGGGTACCGAATGCGTACCGAAAGCCGCTTAGGCTGTGAGTGGGCTATACAAAACTCTCCTGCGTAACACCCACATGGTCTTTATGACTTTGTGGAGTTACTGACGGAGATGCATTACATTACATACAACGTTACAAGTTTTTTTTTTACTAAGATAATGATATGAATGAAACTGACTTTACAGCTGATGACAGAGCATGTATGGGGTATCCCGTTGTTGAGCCGTGATGGCACACTAGGTAAGGTGGTTGCTTTTCACGACCTCGGTCCCGAGGTCTTGGGTTCTAATCCTGCAGTGGGCCATGCAATGTAATGTATCTCCGTTTGTAACTCCATAAAGTCATAAAGACCATGTGGGTGTAAGGCAGGAGAGTTTTGCCTAGCACACTCACAGCCTAAGCGGCTTTCGGCACGCATTCGGTAGCCAACAGACTTCGTCTCACGCAACAAAGAGAAAGTGGGAAGCATAGCAGAGTCAGGAGAGCAGTTGAGGTAGTGAGTAGCATAGAAGTACCAGCTCAGGACCGCTGAAAAGGATGAGCCATAGTCGGCAGTAGGAGAGTAGATGTCGTTGCGTAAGAATTGTGGAAGTGAGTCCCACAGTCTTGGACCTGCAGAGCTAAAGCTTCTGTCGCCAACGGTATTTAAGCGGAGGAATGGGACAGCTAGTTTATTGTCCACATAGGACCTGAGGGGGCAAACAGGCTGAAAATGATGCAGCAGTTCAGCTAGGCACGAAGGAGCCAAGCCGTGGCGGGCCTTGTGGGTCAGCGTAAGAACTTTGCTCTGTATCTGTTGCTCAACCGGCAACCATTCTAGCTCTTTTAGCAAAGGAGACACGTGCTCAAACCGCTGGGACTTGAAGATTAGCCTTGCAGCCATGTTCAAAGTCCGCTGCAGTGGCCTAATAGCTTTCTTTGGCAGCCCAGCCAAAAGGGAATTACAATAATCAAGCCGAGACAGAACTAAGAAGCTAGTTAAATTTTTTACAAGCCACTGTGGGAGACACCTCCTAATCTTGGATAGGGATTGGATGTGATGGCTAGCTGTAGAGGCAGACTTCTGAATGAAGCTTTTGAAATTGAGGCAGCTGTCGAAAACGACACCTCAATTTCGAGCACGTGGTGATGGTCGCACAATAGCATCACCTAGTAGAAGAGCAAAGCCTCTTAATTCAGCCACACGCTTAGGCTGTCCTACGAGCAGCAGTTCGGTTTTATCATCATTTAATTTCAGGAAGTTTTCCGACATCCAGGATCGAATGTCGGCAAGGCAAGCATTCAGTTTCTCAGTTGCCGCAGCAGATATTGACGGTTTGAAGGACAGATACAACTGAGTATCGCCAGCATATGATCATTAATTTAATTTAATTAATAAGTGATCATTAATTGACGCTGTAAGCGGTGGTGATAGCAGTAGAGGCTCATATGCAGCTATGCAAAAGAGGCTGTTAAATCATCTGGTATATACCTGGATAGTTTTGAAAGACCTAATCAAAGACACCTAAATATTATTAAAGATAAAAACGAACGTGAAATCATGCATCAATTGGTTGAAGGATGCGTTCACGTTAAATAGACGAAATTATTCTCAGCTGAACTGCAATCGCACTCCTCACATTAAACGCAAGTGTTCGGATCTATTTTGTAAGGTAGTTGAAGCAATGATTATGATACTTAATGATACTAGACATACAAGGGATATCGCAAAGATAAGGAAGGTATCATTTTTAATATTTCACTTACTCTATTCACGTAACTATGTATGTAGTTAAGAGACTCGCATTTGTGCTCCCAGGGCTAATTATAGCTTTAAAACCAACTGCAATTCAAGTAAATACAGTTTGATATAACCATCCATCATTAACATTATCATATGATATAACTAGAGGGTAGTGTGATATTCAAATTTTGAGATGAAAGCAGGCACTTATTACTTGCAAATGCATGCAACGAACTGATTATTATAGAATGTTTAGCTGTAGTTGGCCAAGTGTGGCTAGCAGAGAATGAAATTTCACTCTGCAGATCACTAGTTGTGGTATAGCTGCTCGAGCAACCGCTGGAGAAGCTGCAAAGAGCAATACATTCATATAACCAAATGCCAATCTCTTTAGCATGAGTTCAATGTTGTTGTTATAAATAATTCTATCTAAGTCTTCGCAGAATACATAAATCCGATCCCAAGGTAGAATTCCACTGAAGAATCCGTTCGGTTGAGCTTGAGTTCCTAGCGCTAGTTTTTTCATCACCCATCCTACATCATTTGTCGTTTGACAGACCGATCGTTGTTCTCAATCGTTCAAGTAAAACATTGTTCTCAATCGTTCAAGTAGAACATCGTGATCAATGGTGTGGAAGGCGCCTGACAGATCTATCAGAGCTAGGGCAGCAACGTTTCCGTCACCGTTTCCACGTAGAATATCATGGTTAACACGGAGGAGAGCAGTTTCAGTAAAATTCTGCCTCTTGAACCCCAATTGAAATTTTTTCTGACATTTCATTGTTTTCAATATGTTAAACCAGCTGCTTAGCAACAATCGTTGCAAGAATCTTTGACAAGAAAGAAAGAAGGAAAACTGGGTGATCGTTTGCAATGACCTCAGTATATAATCCAGGCTTTTTAAGTGTCCGCCTAAAGATTGCTGATTTGAAGAACTTGGACACGACCCTTTTTTCCAAACAAGCATTAAAAATCTCGGTTATGGCAGGGCTAAGTTGGTCTGCCAGTGAAGATCACAGAGATGATGATATTAGGTCTTCAGGTGATGAAATCTTTTTACTTGACTTTATTAAGGTAGCCACATCACTTGCAGAACCTCGGAAAACCTTTTGAGGAAGGTCACAGGTTGTGAATCCACAATTTCTTTACTCGGAGGGGGCTTTATGAAGGCACGAATGTGCACAATTTTTTCAGTAAAGAAGGCTGAAAACTTTTCGGCTGAGCCGTTAATATCTGGGGAGTCAGACCTCTCCGCTCTGGCCAGTAAATGGTTCACAGTCTTATAAATCTGTTTAGGGTCCGACTGGCAGGGATTCAGCTTTCGATTGAAAAAGAAGCCCTGGGTTTTTTAAGCTTCCGTGTGTAAACTCGGAGGAAGTCTTTGAAACTGACTAGATCTGCACCAGCCCCAGATTTCTTGAAACGGCGTTCAAGCCTGTGCTTAAAACGGTGCATCTTTAGGAGTTTTTTGTAAATTGAGAGGCATCGCCACGACTCTGTACACGTATAGAATGAACAGGAACATGCTTGTCGAGAGCACTCCTAAGCGTCATGTTCACTGCATTAGTGAGGATATCGAGGCTGTCGGTCGAGTCTGAGTGCAGATCAAGAAGACCAGCACCACAAACAGATTAAAAGAATTTGTCCATGTCAATGCTTTGTAAGCTACGTCGCTTGACAAGTTCGACATTACCCTGTACGTACAAGGGAGCAGGAACAGTAAACAAGACCGAACAACGATACGAAAGGGTCAGCGGGCACACCCCAAGGTCATTGGGGAAGACATCCTTAGTGATCGCGATATCTAGAATATGACCACCGACGTGGGTGGTATGATTAACGTCTCGAACCAAACCAAAATTCTCCAGACAGTCAAGAAATGAGCGGACCTGGCTGTCGCTAGGGTTATCAACGTGAATATTGAAGTATCCAACAATCAGTAACGGCTTGTCACATACAAGTAAGTTCAGCGAGGAATTCCGAAAACTCCTCTATAAGCAAGTTTAGACAGCCAGAAGGAGGTCGGTATATCACAACAGTGGGAGGAATTGTCTTTGATAAGGACTCGATTGTCCCTTTATTCTTTGGCCTTTAACCTTTGGCCTTTAGCCTTCCCTGTCAGATTTGTCAGAGATACTCTCCCTCATGATGCTAATCATCTTACCACCCGCGTTTTTGAATTCAATCGTTTACCATACCTCGTACAAAACGCAAATCCGTAACTTTAGTTCGGTTGCTCCTAATGCATGGTACTAACTTCCGATTGGCGTTACGAAACCCTCTGACCTGAAGACATTTAAAAAGAAGCTAAACACGCGTATATTTTTCACGGTATTTAGTAAGTTCATATGAGTTTTTCGTTATTATGCTAATGCGTGCTGACACTGTGCATGCTGGTACTAACCGTATTTGCATGCTGACGCGATGCGTGTCACCTCTAACCGCATTGTGCTTATTGACAGTGATCATGCTATCATTTACCATTACTCTAAAGCAAACTTGAAGTGCCTAGAAAGAGATTACATTCTCTGTGGGCACTATACCAATGAATCGTTATTATTGTATTTGCTATCGGGCATTAAGCAAAGGTGCAGGAACACATTAAGTCGCACAAACCGTCACGTGACCTGATGATTCCCACCCTCATTGAATTTAAAGTCCGACCCTGCAAGCGACAAAAGCCGCGGCTTTGCCCGAAACTCGTTTGTACGCTTAGGCTATTCACTGCATAACGAGTTATTTCTAACTAACTAACGAGTTATTTCACTGGATAACTGAGCTTTGACCTCACCACAGCCATCAAATCATCTAAAGCGCCTAGAGACAGATTAAGTTCTCTGAGGGCGCTTTATCAAGTGAATTATTATTATTATAGGACGCTGCGGGGCCCCATGGGTTTCGCCGTCCGCTTAAGGTTGGAAGGGGTTGCTTGATGCTGCAACTCGGCTGTCCTCCTACCCGCGTCTGCTCAAAACGAAGTCGTCGTCCAGAGAGCGCTCACGCATTTATTTGCAAAGTGAAAAAAGCAAGCGATACGCGAGGCGAGCCGTGCCGTCGCCATAACTAGCTTTGCCGCTGGCTAGTCCGCCGTGCGATGGGCGGAGCCACGTCGTGGAGAGCCGTGACGTCATAGCTCTAACAGAGTGCGAGAGAGAGAGAGAGAGAGAGAGAGAGAGAGAGAGAGAGAGAGAGGGAGAGTGAGAGTGCTAGTCCCTTGATTTGAGACCTTAACCGCGGAACAAACAAAATAAAGAGTCCGTCTGTCGCACCCTCGGTCATCTCGGTTACAGCCAGATCGCCTACTGCTCGCCGGCTCTGTCTCAGCAAACGTGAACGTTCCCAAGTTTGACGAGAGTTTCGTACTGCGATTCCACCATGTCTCGCGTCAGATTAGCCAACGAGTACCGAAAGGCGTGCCGGCAGTTTTGCCACGTGTACGCCGACTCGTCAAAGACGCCCGGCCTCAAAAAGACTTCCGTACGTCTTCCTTGTGAATCCATAATGCGTCTTATGGCTGCCTTCACCAACTCGAGTTTCCTCATTACATCGCTGTCCGCCTCCAGATTCCGTTCGTACGTCAGCGCTGCGCTCCAGAATGGCTCGGCAGTCGCCAATCTGGAGATCTCGTGCTGAACACAGGCAGAAACGTCCCCGCACGAGCCCTGCAGCCAAGAATGCGTCGGCGCCAGGTGACCAGCCCGCTCGCTCCAATGCATAGCGAACAGGAAGGACGCAGGACGCAGCCCGACAGCTCGAGGCAGCCGAGAGACTTCGGCAGCAGCGGCGGCAGCAGCAACAGCAACAGAAGAGGCGGAGGCGACAGCAACAGCAGCAGTGGAGGCAACAGCAGGCGTCGCTGCGTACCCGAACTTGAACTTGTAAGCAGCTCATTGAAGCTGAATTGTGAGGGAAGTGGTTGGCTAGCAGCTGTGGCGGCTTGATTGAGCAAGATGCTTCGCGGGCTGATTTCCTAACCTGCAATACAAAGGAGCGTCGTATCTGCAGTAGGAAATACGCCGCCGCCTGGAACACAGCCGCACCTGTTCTTGCGGATTCTTTCTTTATTCTCGCCGATTCTCGCTTATTTTCGCCGATTAGTATACTTACCGAAGTCAGTTTGGCTCGCGTCGTCAGCAAGACTAGCTGTTCGAAAAGCTGCAAAAGCGCAGCGATTTGCATGGCCGCAGCGAGTTGTGCTTGCAGAAGCGAGGCGACCGCAAGGAGTTCAAGCGGCTCGACGGAATCTCGACGGCGAGAGGCGGCGACTGTCTGTAGACCGGTCGCAGTTGCACTCTCGTCTGCTGCTGCTTCCGCTGCCCGACGCTTAGCCGTGACTTGCCAAGGTACGCTCCGCGTGGTTTTATAGATGTGCTCCGTTCCTAGATATGATTCTAAGGTCATCAACAAGAGCGGAGGCCGGCAATCGACAAACCAGGTGTGTTGGCATCGGGGCGACATCCGGTTTCCTACGAACAGCTTACTGAGGCTGCAGAATAGATAGCTGGCTTACGCTAAGTGCGTCCGAGTGAGTGGCTGTTGATTTCACCGCTTTTACGGTCATTGCTGAGTAGTATGAGAAGATTATAAGTAAAAGGAAGGTAAGCCTTTTAGAAAATCTTTTTCGGGAACGTGAGCAGTAATAAGTGATGTGCACCCTTACGGGTGTGCGGGTGTATAGCGATATGTCACGTGTGCCGTTAGGGTTTCGTGGGTAGACTTTATAGAAACAGACGCACGGCGTCTCCTATGTAGAAATCCTTGAGCCTTGGCTACAAAGCATACACATCAGATACCTATGGACTTGCTCTGAACGCCTCAACATAACTCGAGCTTGAGAAATTTGGCCGTCTTTTATTTTGGTCGTGTGGCGTACGTAACGAGCCCCCTCCCCCGGTGCTTTAATTCGTGGGCTGGACCAACCGTGGAGCCAAAAAGAAAGTAACCAATGCTCCTCACGAGAGTCTGCTGCAGGTTTGGCTCCTTCCTCCAAATGTTGTGACGTATGATGACGTAGTTGCCCAAATCTTTGGGAAATCTGTCCAGACTCTGTGTTGATTCAACAGGAAAGTCTGCCTGTGTGAACGCAGCTGAAGGCGCCCGGATTCTAGGAAATCCACCCACATGCAACCCTAAAACTACTCATCAAAATCAAATCCTATAAGTTACCCTAATGTAATCCTAGAAACGGTCGCCGCCGCCATCGCGCGCCCACGAGCCCCTACGGTATCACTGATTCGGCAGGCTTTCTGATTCCGTGACGTCACAATGGGATTATGTAGCAACGGCGGTTAGACCAGCCTGGCCGATGCCATGTCCGCCGACGCTCTAGTGGCTCGCGCGTGCAACTCGACTGCAGCGTCGTCTGCTGCAGGGCGGCGAATGACGTGGCCACGCGATTGTCGCTGACCAGTCGACGTCGGCGCGAACGAGCCGTCCGATCTTCTGTTGAACACGCCGCCGCAGGAACGCCTCCACGCTGGCTTATTCCTCCGCCATGCGCGAGCGAGCGGAAGAGTCACGCAAAAAGATGGCGGCGAAGCTGGAATTTTCTCGGCTTGTAGGCGGGGCTCTGCTGTTGAGTGTCGAAACGGTTTCGTCTGCAGTCGCGTGCTCGCGAACGTGTGGGCGCGCGAGCATCTATGAGCTCTCGTAATGACGGCGACCCGAGGCGACCATCGCTTTCTCGCAGATTCCGCATGCCGCCACCCACCCGCCGCCGTTCGGAGAAATCTAAGAAGCCACTTTTGTTCAACTAGCTCGCGTCGGTTTGAATGGGTGAGTAAGGCGCTAGGTCCGAGAGAAAAAAGACGCCAGTGAAGAATAGGCGGTTCCATCGGGTCTTTAATAGTACTGCAGCTTCGTGCCAAAAGCTGCCTTCAAACTTCGTGCGGTATGCTGAATGCCTATGATCCGGAAAGCCGCTGCGTGGCGTCACTCTACGGCGGTGCTGACGTGCGCAGCAGATGGAGGGCCTGACCTAGAGTCGAGCCGAAGTCGAACGTCAGTCAGACAAGATTAAAAACAACAGCGCGGGAAATGAATTAAAAGTATGCTGAAGGCGTCATCAGCGGGTAGCCATGCCACGATTGCTATTGCAAGTGGCTCTGCGCCATTCAAGGGATACGGTCGAATCTGGACTGTGCAGGTGCCGGCCATTTCGAGCTACGATGATGAGTGTGCAGCTCTCTCCGGAGATACCGCAGCAGACGCCGCGCCATCTGCTGAGCGCACCGATCATTGATTCAAGCGATTCTCATGACGAGCTCTGACTTAAGTTGGTAACGCGGCGAGATAGGAGTCGAGGCAAGAGCGAGAGAGAGTGACAGAGAGAGAGAGAGAGAGAGAGAGAGAGAGAGAGAGAGAGAGAGAGAGAGAGAGAGAGAGAGAGAGAGAGAGAGAGAGAGAGAGAGAGAGAGAGAGAGTGAGTAAGAGAGCGCTGCAGTCACTGTCGCGTCGAGCTACCAAGGCGACGGGCCATAAGCAGACTCACGCCTGCCAGCTGTTCCCGTAATGACCACGTCGCTGATGGGGTGGAGAGATGGCAGTTGCTAACGATGCCGCCCCGGTGCTTCACGATGCATTTGCGAGAGCACCCTCCCGAGGCTCGACGTGAGGCTTGCGACTTTGGGACAATCACCGCCGCCGACGGTCTCGCTGGAAATCGAATCTCCGACGGCGCCGAGACGAGATTGAGCCGGAATTTGTCGTGGTAGCCTTCGTCTTGGCGCGAACGCCCCTGCGCTGGGATGAAGCGACGATGGCAAAGCCCTGTTAATTAGCGTAACTTTTGTGGCTGCTTGACAGTGTTCAGACGTGCTGCCTTTCGCTATGAAACTAAAGTACCACTAACTTGTGACAACTTTACTTCAGCTGGATTTCATCGTGACCTAAGCGCTCTTAACCTTCAAAATGTCCGTTTAATCCTCCTGACAGCCCGATTAAAGTCGCATTGATTAAAAATTTAATAAAGCATTACGATGAGATCCAGGCCAGCCGATTGGCAATCGTGGACTTACAAGACAAGAATAAAAACAACTGCGGTCGAAGTAAAATCCCTAAAAATAAGTGAATATTGAAATAATACGCCATGCACAACTAGGCCTGTACTATCTATAAAACATAGTTTAGGAAAGGGCACTCATTAGCTAGCAGTGACTGAATATATCGGATCTAGTTATTCTCATCATTAGCCGAGTCCACCAGAGCTCGACTACGTGGCGGCGGGGATTATCTTTGGTCTGAGGAGCGCGTGAGCAACCATAGCTGGGAAAACACGAGCGTTCGTCCGGCTAGCCGGCGTATTCGCAGCGCTGTGACGCGCGAGCGGTGGATCACTAAGCATAGGAGGCTTGCGAGGCCAACTCGCCAATTCAGGGGCGATGATTAGGAACGACTCGCCGCAACTCCCGGATTCTGAAAAGATTTAGCACTAGCTGCAGTGTTACCGAGGGACGTTTGTTTCGCCTCCGCAGGACGCGCGAAGTGACGCGGACTCACGTCGCGAGTGAAGTCGGCTCGCAAGCCGAGTCCACCCGAGCTCGACTACGCGGCGGCGGCGGCGGCTATCTTGGGTCTGAGGAGCGCGCGAGCGGCCATACCTGGGGCCGCAGCGCAAGCGGAAGACGAGACGGCACGAGCGGCAGATGAGACGCCTTGGACCTCCGGCTCGCTGGAAAAGGCGATGCTACCCGAGTTCTGCGGAACCTCAAACCGACTTAAGCCGGTTCTTAACATGGCTTCACCATGCCAAAAATTGGGTTAAACTGGTTTTGAGGAACCTTGGAACTCGGATAAAATTACCTTTTAATAAAAAATCAATGCATTACTACGTGCCGCAGAAGAAGGGTGACGTTTTACAGCTTTGAAGATGTATGCGATACAACGATCGACAGAAGAAGGGTCGTGTTTATTTTCAATTAAAGGAAGTATTCCTTGTGATTATATAAAGCATAAGTACCTTTGAAAGTTTTACTGATTCTTATTTGGAGGTAAGAGAGCAATATTAAACTATGTAATGGTACATTGAAGAATGAAATTAATTTAAATGCTATTGAAAACGAGTCAGTGAATGGTTACGCTGAGAAGTTGGAAATGATTACGTTACCATTACAACGTGTATATAGCGTAGATGTGCTACGAGAAATGCAAAGCGTTTGAGTGAAGTTGTTATTGACATGGCTAATGTGTGTATTGAAGTATGTCACTTGTGTTTACAAGGAGTGCAAGTAGTTAGGATGTACTAGGAACCTCGGTTATGGCTCTTGTTCTTTCTGCATTTGCAGTCTCAGTCGATTTATTGCACGAGGCAACAGAAAATACAAGTTATTAATCAATTTTTAGCAACCTTCTCGTTTTTACATAAAAAGTGGAAAATGTGTCATTTGATTTCGATTGAGATGCAGATAGTCAAGATATAAACAAACACCAAAGATATTGTTTCGAACACTCACAACATATCGGAGGTTGTCTCTAACCTTGCATTATCATTAAATGTTATCTCGAAAAAGTTCTCAACATCATGACATCTGTTCTACTATCACCAAATTCACATCAAAAATTACATTATAGTTGCTAAGCGATGTTTCTACTAAGTGAATCTAATCGATGCCCCAATCAAAACTAGCGCCTACGACTTTACTAATGATTACAACCATTCTACAATCAATTAATAATTGTTTTTTATATCAGAATTGGTTTCAATCGGGTATCATAATTTAATTCGTGCAATACAATCAACTCATATTCTTAACACTACTTGGGATTCTTCTCTTGATTCCGATTATTCCAACGAGTCATTTTTATTTAGCAGTGAAAAAGATGAAGTATAGCAAGAAGTGCCTCACCAGGCTGAGCATCGTACCACCTGCTTTTCAGAATCTAACTGTTTACCTATACGTCGCACAAACCTCAGATCTTTTGAGACCGTGCTTTCAGTTTGTCTAGTTCCAATGCTTGGAACTCACTCCCGCGCTGTTTACCGGCGCTGTTTTCCCGCGCTGTTGTTTTTCTAGTTCTCTACTTCTGCAACTCAAACGATTGTTATTCACTCGAGCGCCACGTTCACACCAACGGGTACAAGCAGTCATCAGCGATTCAGCAACGCTGAGCTCTGATTGGGCGCGTGCCTGGATGCAGGAATGCTGCGCTCTGATTAGCTAACCAAGATCGGCGGGAGGGGCCGGCCTAGTACCTGCTTACGCCAGTTAGGCGGATATGATGTCGACTGGCAAATGCATTCTCACCTGCTGGTCTCTGCTGTTAGCTTGATGCCGGGATCGCATCAGCAAACTCCGCACCACCTAGCCGCCAGCCGTTAGAAAGTAGTTCCTATTTTTTCCGTGCTGCGCGCGATAAGTAATTTAGAGCGTCGCTTTCAGCGATCTTGGGTGCGGTTGAGCGTAAGAGCACCTTGGGCTCGCGATTGCTCGTAGAACGCGGAAGCAGTGCCCTCCTGCTTGGCGCGCTCCCAGGTAGGCGACAAGGTGTATCATACGGAACGAGGAAGCCCACCAGAGCGGCGGTACGCAACGGGTCGCCGAAAAGCCAAGCACAGTTAGTGGGCAGAGTGAGAGTGCTTGACTTACACGCCGTCCACATCGCCTCTTCGGGACTCGCTGTGCTACGTTGGCGGAGTTGGCGAGTCTCCGACGACGAGCCGCTAACGAGCGTGAGCGCGTCGGCGCGCGTCGTCCGCACCTTCGAGAGCTGAGCGCTCTCGGAGCGCTTTCTAGTGCGCTCCGCGACAGGAAGCGATCTAATGGACCTTCGTAAGGGGCAGCTATCGGCGGAGACAGAACGAGCGGCAGCGACCATTTCTAGGTGTGGATTATAGTGACTGGTTAGGATTATCGGATTAGGGAGACTATTTAAAAAATTGCGTACGAACGGATTTTGTAAGGTCGAGTCAGCTTAGGGGAGGTTGATCCAAAATGGACCCAACCAGTCGATCCCGACAATGCAATTCAAATTATCTCCGCCTGTAATTCCGAAAATCCACGGAGGCTATGTGAGAATCACGCAGGAGAGTTTTGTATAGCGCACACTCACAGCCTAAGCGGCTTTCGGTCAGCATTCGGCAGCCAACAGACTTCATGTCGCGCCACGCAGAGAAAGTGATAAGCCTAGCTGAGTTAGGGACAGCAAATGAGGCAGTGAGTAGAATGGACGTACCCTTTTAAGCGTAAAGCGCTTAGAAAGAGATTGAGTTCTCCGGGGACGCTTTATAAAGTGCATTATTATTATTATTATTATTATTATAAGGTGGCTGGAAAGCTTGTGCCACAGTCGGGAGCAGGAGAGTAGTTGTCGTTCCGTAAGAATCGTGACAATGAGCTCAGCAGTTTCGGACCTGCAGAGCAGAAGCTTCTTCCGCCAACGGTCATTAGACGGAGAAGCAGCACAGGAAGACTGCTGCTGCCCTGCTACTCACTATGTCAGCCGCTCTCCTGACGCTGCGACTGATCCCGATGATGCAGGCACGCGATGGCTCGCGAAGAAGGCCGGAAGCGTGGCGAATCGCGCATCCTTGCCGAATGGAGCGGCGCCCGCCCGCCCGCCAGCCCTGCAGAAGGTGGCGCTGCGGCGGCAGCAAGCGAAGCGGAAGCGGCCGCCAGCCTTGCTGAAAGGCTATCTTTATTATTCCGCTCACCCAAGGTCAGGCACGGAGGTCAGGCACCCAAGCACAGGCACGAAGCGCACGAAATCGCGGCCGTTGCGTCTGAGAGGACGAGCCATCACACGGCCAATGGCCGCCATGGCAAGGCGCCCGACGGCGCCGACCGGGCAACTGCGACAACGCTTCGTGAGCACTCCAAAACTTGGAAGCAGTCAGCAATTCTGGACGTGCACGCTCGCGTACGTGTGCAGACCGCCCCTCCTTGGTCATCAATCGACGGGTTGCAGAGTATGCAGCGTGCACGTCTTCTCATCGGATTGTCGGGCGCGATGCGGCGGCGTCGTCTGCACGCTGATCGATGACACACCGCGCGCCGATGGCGATCGCGAAAGCAACCCACGCGGATACGCTACACGGAAGACAGCGATCTCCTCCGCAGCATGCAGACACGCTAGCTGTGGGCCTGGAAACGGGATGTCGCCTCGACGCCAACGCGCTCGGTGCGTCGCTCGCCGGCCTTGGTTCTTGTCCTTGACTTGTCACCTTACAGGAATATCTAGGAACGGAGCACATCTATAAAACCACGCGGAGCGTACCTCGGCAAGTCACGGCTAAGCCTCGGGCAGCGGAAGCAGCAGCAGAAAAAAGTGCAACTGCGACCGATCTACAGACAGTTGCCGCCTCTCGCCACCGAGATTCCGTTGAGTCGGTCGGACTCCTCGCGGTCGCCTCGCTTCTGCCAGCACAACTCGCCGCGGCCATGCATATCGCCACGCTTTTGCAGCTTTTCGAAGAGCTAGTCGTGCTGACGACGGAAGCCAAACTGACGGTGGTAAGTGCAGCGATCGGCGAGAATCGGCGCGAATAAGCGAGAAACGCCGAGAATCAGCGAGAATAGTCGAGCGCGGAGCGCCTCTGCGCCAGGCGGCGGCGGCCTATTTGCTACTGCAGATACTACGCTTCCTTGAATTGCAGATTGGGAAATCGACTTACGCGTCTTCTTGCTCGATCCGGTCGCCAGAGCTTCTAGCCATCCACTTCCCTAACGATTCAGTATCAGCGACCTGCTTAGAAGTTCAGCTTCGGGTACGTAGCGACGCCGCGCCGCTTCGCCCAAGCCGCCATTCATTCGAGCCGCCATTCGTCATTCGGACCGCCAATCGTAAAAGGGCGAGAGGCCAAGCCAGCAAAAGAGTCGGCATTTTGCCGCCACTGCAGCAGCTGCCGCCGCCGCCGCAGGCTGTCGGGCTGCGCCCTGCGTCCTTGCTGGTCGCCATGCTTTGGAACGAGCGGGCTGGAGACCTGGCACCCGCACGTACGTTGCAGCAGCGGTCCCGCGGCGACGTTCCTGCCTGCGTGCAGCGCGAGATCGACAGATTGGCGACTGCCGAGCCATTCTGGAGAGCCGCACTGATGTACGAACGAAATCTGCAAGCGGACAGCGATATGGTAAGGAAATTCACCTCGGTGAAGGAATCCATCAGACGCATTATGCACTCGCAAGGAAGACATGCGGAAGTGTTTTTGAGGCCGGGCGTCTTTGATGAATCAGCGTACACGTCGCATACCTGCCGGTACGCGTACTCGCTGGCTAACCTGACGCGGCATTTGGTTGAATCGCAGTACAAAACCCTCGTCAAACTCGAGAATTTTTACGGTCGATGAGACGTTCGCACATCCATGGCACTGTCTATATATGTCTCTATCTCGATTTATATTTACGTCTCCGTCACTGTCTTTATCTCTGTCTCTGTCGCTCTCTATGTCTCTGTCTCTCTTTGTTTCTCCGTCTCTGTCTCTCTCTACTTATCTCTCTCTCTCTCTCTCTCTCTCTCTCTCTCTCTCTCTCTCTCTCTCTCTCTCTCTCTCTCTCTCTCTCTCTCTCTCTCTCGTTGTTACCGCTGCGACGTTGTAGCTCTACCACGTGGCTTTACTCATCGCACCACGGACTAGCCAGCGGCAGCGACAGTTCTGGCGACGGCGCGGCTAGCCCCGCGTCTCGCTTGCCATTTTCACTTTGTAAATAAACGTGTGAGCACTCTCTGTACGACGGCGTCATTTTAAGCAGACGCGGGTGGGCGGACAGCCAAATCTCAGTCTCTAGCACCCTTTTCAACCCGAAAGGTGACTGAGCACCCACAGGGCCGCAGCCTCCTACGCGATTGGACGGCTGCGGCGAAGATAAAGTGCAGTTATTCGCTGAATAGCTTAAGCCTACTAACGAGCTCGAGGCCATGCCGCCACTTTTGTCGCTTTCAGGGTCAAGCGTTAAATGGCACAGAGGTGGAAATCACAAGCTCTCGTGACATTACGCGCTCACTAACGTGTTCAGGCACCCCGGCAAAATGCTCGAGATTACTATGAATAATAAAAATAACACCACACTTGATTTACAGCGCCCTTAGAGAACTCATTCTCTTTCTGGGCATTTTACATTTGCTACAAAGGAAACACGACCGAATGGCCAGCGGTAGCACGCTCGATAAACAGCTTGAATAACATGGTGAGGGGTGACATGGGTCAGCAAACGTGGTTGGTGGCAGCATGCACAGTGGCAGCACGCATAAGCACATGAAGGAGGATGAAACGCAGGGACCCACTAGATGCTGTCATAAATAGGTTCATTTTCACTTTCTTCTTAAATGTGGTCACGTGAGGGGACGTCGTGACGGAAGTCGGGAATGAGTGCCAGGCTTTGGGAGCATACGAACTGAAGGCACGGTCTCCAAAGGATTCGAGGTTTGTGCGAGGTATAGGTAAACAGTTAGATTCAGAAATGCGGGTGGCGCGATGCGTAGCCTGGTGGGGCAGAAGATCTGATAGGTAGGCTGGAGTAAAAGAATGGAGCGAGCTAAACGTATAACACGGTTATATATCGTCCTCCGTCAACGTGATGTTTCTTTAGCCGCTTTATGCATGCACTTTGTGCATAATACCAAAATCATTATATCAAAGGAAAATACTCGAAAATAAAATTTATGTAAGCAAATTATGCGTACAACTTGTTTGGGAACCTGATTACAATAGCTCTAAGACAATAACACCACTAGTAACCGAAGTTGTTAATCATTCTGAAGTTAAAAATCTACAATATAGAATGATCAGAAAAAGAGACTAAATTGGTAATTTCTGCGGCATGAAGTACACACACACACACTTGGATATGGGTGGTTATAGAGATGCAAATTTTAAGAATCCTGTCAGTACTAGAGACGCTTTTAATACAAAACACGCAGAAAAAACCAGCCAAGACTATCCATTGCAACTGCCATATCTACAACTGATAGCTCTTGTAAAAAATAACCAATGATGGTGCTTCTGTCAATTGTATTCATTCGGTTGGGAAAGCTCAACTGGATTCCAAAGTTCATAAAATTGGTGATATGATGACTGGAGGTTTGGGTATGATAGAATTCACGATACAATCTAATTATTGGTACTTGGTACCTACTGCTCCAACTACTTGGGGTGATCACTTTCGCGTTACCTACGGATTGATGAAACTTGATGTAGTGCTAAAGTCTGTTCGAGTATTGTATAACCTAAATATTGGTAATCTAAAGTTCAGAATATTTACTGACCTTGATAGCCCGGGAGGTAATGTGCTTGCCTCTTCACTGCTCAGGTCGTGGGTTCGAGCCATGCAGCGGACGATTCTATATTGACAGCAGCAAGCATAGGTGAAAGCTACCAAGGTTCTTCTGCAGCTGGACATACGATGCTGTTAAATCAGTATTAAAAAGACAACCAATGTAAGAAATCCTAGTAATCCTAATGATACCGCTAACAAATCGTACGCGGATAGCGTGTTTGATAGAGAGTTAGCGAATTACTACCGCTAATACTACCTAGAACTACGTGATAGGACGAAATAGCATTCGGTACTAGCTATACTTGACCAACTAAAAATAAACCTCTTAGAATAACCAGTTCGTTTCTTGTAGAATAAATGTGTGATTTTAGCTCAAAACTTGATTACCACCTTACCTTTTTGTCATATCGGAATAATTAATGTTGAGGGTGGACGGAGATATCAAGCTGTATTTGGTAGAATTCACGTTGGTTCTAAAGTTATTAGTAGCACTGAAAGCACAAACTTGAGTATCTCAGTCACCAACATAGTTACATGAATAGAGTAATTACAATATTAAAACTGATACTTTCTTAATCTTTGCGATATTCCTTTAATATTTAGTATTATTAAAGATCTGAATCACTGCTTCAACTATCTTGCAAAAGTGATCCAAACACTCGTGTTTGATGGGCGAAGGGCAATCGCAGGCTGTTGAAAATACTTTCTTAGGTTTAAAGTTTACGCATCCTCAAGCCAATGAATGCGTGCTTTCACGTTCGTTATGAGCTTTAAAAGTATTTGAGGTGTCTTTGAATACGAATTGCAAGTTATCCCCTAACACCTCATGCGTACTTTGCCGTTAGCTGCAAAGCCCGTTTCATTCTCATCGTTGTCGCAGTAAGAATGTATTAACTTGTAACGTTATATTATTAGAGGTTGGCAACTGAGGCAAATCAAGTCTGGTTTTTACGTGGTAATTAACTCGTAAATATCTCGGGATGTCTAATCAAGTTTACTAAGATTACAAATAAAAGCCACATGCTTAATAGAAGGAATGCTTTTTACGACACTAAAGGAAATAAAAAGAGATGGACAATAAGATGAGAATGCAGCGACCAATCAAGTATTCAAGAGTAGCAATATTAGAATTTCAAACAGTTTCTTTAACGTTACCATACTCAATGATCAACATCAAGCTGACATACTCTTCCTATCTAGTGATAAAAAATCCAAGTACGCTTTTAGCTTTTTATAATCGTGGCTTGTATTTATACAGATGCTAGAGCTGTAAAGACAAAGACGGCTAAAGATGTTATTACAGCTAGAAGAAGCATCAAATCAAAAATATAACCAAAGTATCCAAGAGCTATGAAATTAGATCTTTAATCAGAGTTTGAGCGAACATTCAAAAGGTAAATTGAGAAACATTACATCATGATTAGAGGAGCTGTAACTAAGAAATATGTTGCGATGGTTGAGAAGATGAAAAGAACAGTTGCTGAGAGATTATTTACGTAGCAGTAGGGAAAATATTTTGACGATTATTATTAGAATTGAGTATTCAGTATTAATAGTATTCAGTAGTGGAAAGATTTTGAAGAATGAAATGCTGAAAGAGGTAGATGATGGGTACAGAAGTTGTCAAAATTAATAGAATACTTGAACGATTGCGAAGCGAGACAGAGCGGCACAAAACTAGTAGAAGCGACAAAAATCAAACCAGTATAGATAACTAGCCCGTAATGTAGTGGGTGAGAATGGTTTGGAATTCGGGACTAGCATGACGTGTTGGAAACTTTATGAATGTCGTTCACCTATTCACGTAGGAGCCGGTAATCACGGTAAGCAGTATCTTAAAGCTCATCAGGATTGCAAAAAATATGAAGGTTACGTAACTTTCTTTAAAAAGATGTAATCATATCGCTGTTAACTGTAAGATAGGCATACTTTTTCTTATTAATCTATTCCCTTAAGTTACGTGAAAATAATAATAATAAATTTAATAAAGCGCCCTCGAAGAATTCAATCTCTTTCTAGGTGCATTACAATTGCTTGACTCAAAGCAACGATCGATTGGTTAGTAGTAGCAAGCTCAACAGACGACAAGAATGAAACTATTAGGATTGACGTGCACAGGGTCATCATGCAAGTATGTTTAGTGGCAGCATGCAAGGGTCAGCATGCATAATCACATAAAGGATGAAACACAGGGACCCACTAAATGCTGCGATAAATATTTGCGCTTTTAGTCTTTTTAAATGTGGTCATGTCACGAGATGTCGTAACGGAAGTCGTAAGTGCGTTCCAGGCTTTGGAAGCATACTAACTGAAGGCACGATCTCTAAAGGATTTGAGATTAGCACGAGGTTCAATTAAACAGTTAGATTTCGAAAAGCGGGTGGTACGATGCTTAGCCTGGTGAGGGACTTCTTACTATTCTACGCTTTTAAGGATTACAATCTTAACTGTCGGAATCGTTAGAGAAGTCGTAAGCGCTAGTTTCGATCGGTGCATCGGCAGATTCACTTCGTAGAATCATCCGTAACAACTATAACGTCATGAATTTGGTGATAGTAGAACAGATGTAATGATGTTGAGAACTTTTCCGAGATAACATTTAATGATAATTCAAGGTTAGAGACAACCTCTGATAGGTAGTGAGTGGTCGAAACAATATCTTTCATGTTTGATTATATCTTGAATATCTGCATCTCTATCTAAATCAAATGAAACATTTTCCACTTTTTATGTAAAAACGAGAAGGTTGCTAAAAGGGATAATTAACTCGTATTTCCTATTGCCTCGTGCAATAAATCGACTGAGACTGCTAAGGCAGAAATAATAATAATAATAATAATAGAAATATTGCACTTGTAAAGCGCCCTCAGAGAACTTAATCTCACTCCAGGCGCTTTACATTTGCTGCAAAGGGAAATGTAATTGAATGGTGAGTAAATTCATGCTTGACAAACAAACAAAATGAATCACATGGTTAGGGGTGATATGCACAGGGTCAGCATGCAAATGTGGTTGGTGGCAGCATTCACAGTGTCAGCACGCATAGGCACTTGAAGGACGAATCACAGGAACCCACTAAATGCTGTCCTAAATAGGTGTGTTTTTTAATTCTTTTTAAATGTGGTCAGGTCAGGGAATGTTCTGACGCAGGTCGGAAGGGAGTTCCAGGCTTTGGGAGCATACGAACTAAATGCACGGTTTCCAAAGGATTTGAGGTTTGTACGGGGTATTTGTAGACTGTTGGATTGCGAAAAGCGGGTGGTACGATGCTTGGCCTGATGGGGGAGTATATCTGAGAGATAGGCTGGAGCCAAAGAATGAAGTGACCTAAAAGTGAGCGACAAAACCTTGAATTGTATCCGTTGCTTGACTGGTAGCCAGTGCAGGTCGGCGAGAAGTGGAGTAATGTGGCAACTGCGACGCTCACGACAGACAAGCCAGCTGCAGAGTTTTGCACCAGCTGCACATGCCTGATCGCACATGGCGGTAGGCCAGCGAGCAGTGAGTTGCAGAAGTCGAGACGGGATGTCACGAATGCATGGACCGACTTAGATGTGGTATCCTTATCTAAACAAGCCCGAATTTTAGCAATATTATGAAGCTAACAATAGGCAGATTTGACCGTGGAGCTGATATGGTCGTTTAACGAGAGGTCGCTTTGGAATATGATACCTAGATTTTGAGCTGATTCAACAGGAGATATGCTAGCAGGACCAATTTTGAGCGTCAGCCTTTCCAATTTGTGAATCACACTGGGTTTGCCCATAACTAGTGAGTTAGTTTTATCGTCATTTAGTTTTAGAAAACTTGCTGCCATGCATATGCGGATGTCATTAATACATGCAGCAAGTGAGTTGAAAGAATTTGAGGTGCTCGAAGGCTAGGAGGGATCAAAGCAAAGGTACAACTGAGTGTCATCCGCATAGAAGTGAAAGCCTAGATTGTGCTTGGCAATCACATCAGCAAGAGGGAGAGTTTAAACCGTGAAAAGAACCGGACCAAGCACTGAGCCCTGAGCTACGCCATATTTCCGAGGTACCTCAGATGATCTTTGTCCGTTCACGTCAATACTCTGGAGTCTCCCACTGAGGTACGACCTGAACCACTGCAGAGCAGTGCCTGTGATGCCCAGGCGAGATGAGAGGCGCTCTAGGAGAACTTTGTGATCGATGGTATCAAAAGCTGCTGAAAGATCGACCAAAACAAGCAGAGACACTCTACCCATGTCTGCATTCCTAAGTAGGTCGTTGTATACCCTAAGCAATGCTGACTCTGTGGATTGACTAGCTCTAATGCCAGACTGGAACTTACTAGATAGGTGTGAGGTTTCGATATATGAGTTTAGCTCGTCCGCCATGACTTGTTCCAGTGTCTTTGATATGAATGGTAGAAGGGAGACTGGGCGGTAGTTGCTTAAGTTCTCTTGGTCTAGTGTCGATTTCTTGAGAAGTGGCCTGACTACAGCTTTTTTGAAAGGTGCTGGGACATGACCTGAGGCTAATGACATATTAATGATGTTAGCTATGCATGGCAGCAGCAGATCAATGCAACGTATGAGCAGGACAGTTGGAATATGGTCCAGAGGACTTGTTGTCTTCTTTGATTGAGATACGAGCTTCAGGACTAGATCACTAGTACCGGCTTAAATGTGGACATTGAAGGTGCAGCCCGGAATCTGGGAACAGCATTCTAGTGGAGATGTTGTCATGGCAGGGATGGATTCCCTGATCTTGTCTATCTTCTGCACAAAGAATCGAGAGAAGCGATCGGCTAAATCATCACAAGGATCATCAGGTAAGGAGCTAACCTGGGAGCGGTTGAGGAGATGGTTTATCGTCGACATCAGCATTTTCGGATTGTGCATCTGTGATTCAACAATGTTTCTATAGAAGCTAGACTTGGCCTTAGCTAGGATTGATTGGTACGACCTACAGTAGTCTTCATATGCCTGTCGATGGACAGTCAGTCCAGATTTTTTGTATGCTTTTTCAAGCTTTCGCTTAGTAGACCTGGCTAGTTTATTGTCTGTGGTAAACCATAGGCCGTCTGGGCGGGGGCGCACAGTGCGCTTTGTCAGAGGTGCAAACTCGTCGAGCGTGTCAGCTAGTGTCGTGTTGTAGCTATCTACCAACGATGACAGATCGAAGGGAGGACTGAGCAGCAGAGGCGAAGCAGATATTCGCGCACTGACAGCATCGATGTCAAGGGTCTTGAGGTTTCACGATTCACAGGTTATTTTAGAGGATGAGGTGGGCACACACTGTAGATTGAATGAGATCTGCAGGGTACCTCAGCGCTCCTTGCTAGGTCCGGTTCTTTTCACGGTTTATACTCTCCCTGTAGCTTATGTGATTGCCAAGCACAATCTAGGCTTTCACTTCTATGCACGTCGGTATGAATGACTGAGTAGAGCGCTAGGCTAGAGAAAAAAGACGCCGGTGAAGAATTAACGCCTCGGACCTTTAATAGTACTACAGCTTCGTGCCAAAAGCTGCCTTCAAACTGCGTGCGGTATGCTGAAGGCCCACGATCCGGATTACCGTTGCACGGCGTCACTCTACGGCGGTGCTGACGTGTGCAGCTGATGGAGGGCCTGACCTAGAGTCGAGCCGAAGTCAAACGTCAGTCAGACAAGATTAAAAACAACAGCGCGGGAAATGAATTAAAAGTATGCTGAAGGCCTCATCAGCGGGTAGCCATGCCACGATTGCTATTGCAAGTGGCTCTGCGCCATTCAAGGGGTACGGTCGAATCTGGACTGTGCAGGTGCCGGCCATTCATTCCGAGTGCCGACGATGAGCGTGTAGCCCTCTCCGGAGATACCGCAGCAGACGCCGCGCCATCTGCTGAGCGCTGAGCGATCATTGATTCAAGCGATTCTCATGACGAGTTCTGACTTAAGTCGGTAACGCGTCGAGATAGGAGTCGAGGCGACAGAGACTGAGAGAGAGAGAGAGAGAGAGAGAGAGAGAGAGAGAGAGAGAGAGAGAGAGAGAGAGAGAGAGAGAGAGAGAGAGAGAGAGAGAGTGAGTGAGTGAGTGAGAGAGCGCTGCCGTCACTGTCGCGTCAAGCTACCAAGGCGACGGGCCGTAAGCAGACTCACGCGTGCCAGCTGTTCCCGTAATGACCACGTCTCGGATGGGGTGGAGAGATGGCGTCCGCAGTTGCTAACGATGCCGCCCCGGTGCTTCACGATGCATTTGCGAGAGCGCGCTCCCGAGACACGACGTGAGGCTTGCGACTTCGGGACAATCGCCGCCACCGACGGTCTCGCCGGAAATCAAAGTCGCGATGGCGCCGCGCCGAGAAGGGATCGAGTCGGAACTTGTCGCAGTAGCTTTCGCGAGACGTGGCGCGAACGCCCCTGCGCTGGGATCAAGCGACGATGGCGAAGCCCTCTTAATTAACGCAACTTTTGTGGCTGCTTGACAGTGTTCAGACGTGCTGACTTGTGCTATGGAATTATCGTACCACTTACTAGCGACAACTTTACTTCAGCTGGGTTTCAGCGTGACCTAAGCGCTCTTAACCTTCAAAATGGCCGTTTAATCCTCCTGACGGCCCGATTAAAGTCGCATTGATTAAAAATTTAATAAAGCATTACGATGAGATCCAGGCCAGCCGATTGGCAATCGTGGACTTACAAGACAAGAATCAAAACAACTGCGGTCGAAGTAAAATCACTAACAATAAGTGAATATTGAAATAATACGCCATGCATAACTAGGCCTGTACTATCCGTAAAACATAGTTCAGGAAGGGGCAGTCATTAACTAGCAGTAACTGAATATATTGGATCTAATTATTCTCATCATTAGCCGAGTCCGCCCGAGCTCGACTACGCGATGGCGGCGGCGGCGGGGGTTATCTTTGGTCTGAGCATCTGCAGCACAAGCAGCAGACGAGACGGCACGAGCGGCAGATGAGACGCCTTTCACCTCCGGCGCGCTGAAAAAGGCGATGTTACCCGAGTTCTGCGGAACCTCAAACCGACTTAAGCCGGTTCTTAACGAGGATTCACAATGGTAAAAATCGGTTTAAACTGGCTTTGAGGAACCTAAGCACTCGGATAAAATCACATTTTAATAAAAATCAATGCATTACTACGTGCAGCAGAAGAAGGGTGACGTTTTATAGCTTTAAAGATGTATGCGATACGAGGATCCAGAGAAGAAGGGTCGTGTTTATTTTCAATTAAAGGAAGTATTCCTTGTGATTATATAAAGCATTGGTACCTTTGAAAGTTTTACTGATTCTTATTTGGAGGTAAGAGAGCAATATTAAACTATGTAATGGTACATTGAAGAATGAAATTAATTTAAATGCTATTGAAAACGAGTCATTGAATGGTTACGCTGAGAGGTTGGAAATGATTACGTTACCATTACAACGTCTATATGGCGGAGATGTGCTACGAGAAATGTAAAGCGTTTGAGTGACGTTGTTATTGACTTGGTGAATGTATACATTGAAGTATGTCACTTGTGTATACAGGGAGTGCAAGTAATCAGAATGTACTAGGAACCTAAGTTATTGCTCTTGTTCTTTCTGCCTTTGCAGTCTCAGTCGATTAATTGCGCGAGCCAACAGAAACATTGAGTTAATTATCTCTTTTAGAAACCTTCTCATTTTTACATAAAAAGTAGGAAATCGATCATCTGATTTTAAAATAGATGCAAATATTCAAGATTTAGGCAAACATGAAAGATATTGTTTCGACCACTCACTACCTTTCAGAGGCTCTCTCTAATCTTGCATTATCATTAAAGGTTATCTCGGAAAAGTTCTCAACATCATGACATATGTTCTACTATCACAAAATTCACAACAAGATTACTTTATAGTTGCTAACGGAAATTTCTACGAAGTGAATCCGCCCGATGCACCAATCGAAACTAGCGCCTACGATTTTACTCATGATTACAATCATCTTACGTTCAACTAATACTTGTCTATTATATCAGAATTAGTTTCAATCGGGGATCATAATTTAATTCGTGCAATACAATCAACTCATATTCTTAACACTACTCGAGATTCTTCGTTTGATTCCGATTATTCCAATGATTCATTTTTATTTCGCAGTGAAAAAGATGAAGCAAGTTTCCTTTTCGCAGCGGTGCAGCAGCACTTCGGTGGAGGCGCTGCTGCACCGTAGCTCACGGGTGGCAGCCCTAGTGCAGGAATGATAATAATAATAATATTGCACTTGATAAAGCACCCTCAGAGAACTCAATCTCTTTCTAGGCGCTTTACATTTGCTGCAAAGTGATACGCAATTGAATAGTAAGTAAAATCATGCTTGAAAAACAAACAAAATGAATAATATGGTTAGGGGTGACATGCACAGGGTCAGCATGCAAATGTGGTTAGTGGCAGCATGCACAGTGTCAGCACGCATAAGCACAACAAGGACGAATCACAGGGACCCACTAAATGCTGTCCTAAATAGGTGTGTTTTTAAGGAACAGGTCGATGTGTGTGTGTGTGCGTGCGTGCGTATGCGCGTGCACGAGTGCTTGTGGGTTGCGTGCGCACGCGCGCGTTTGAGTGCGTTCGCGCGCATGCGCTGTCGCTGTCGGTGGCAGTTGAATTGAATTGCAGCAGCTCTTCTTCAACGGCTTCTTCCCATCGCTCTATGGCCTACGTGAGAGAGCGGCTGCGTCGCACTTAAGTCGCAGCCTGCGCTGTGTGTCGCACTTAAGTCGGAGCCTAGCCGGAGGCTAGAGAGCCCGGCCGGGATGCATAATTTATTGCAGACAAACCGATAACTTCCGTGCGACTGGCGAATGCCAATGTGGGCTTATTTGGTTTATTGCGAAAAATCATTAGCTCCGCTTGCCGACCCCATTAATGCCGACGTCAGCCGACGAGATCTTGGGTGCGGTTGAGCGTAAGAGTACCGTGGGCTCGCGATTGCTCGTAGAACGCGGAAGCAACGCCCTCCAGCTAAGCGCGCTACCAGGTAAGCGACAAGGTGTTTCATATGGAACCAGGAAGCCCGCCAGAGCGGCGGTACGCGGCGGATCGCCAAAAAACCAGGCACAGTTAGTGGGCAGAGTTAGAATGCTCTCAGCTCTTCAGGCAGCCGCCGTTGATCGCTTTTAGCCTCGCGCTACGACTTGCACGCCGTCAACGCTGCCTCACGCGGCATCAAGCTTTAGCGCGTGCGCTCGGCGGGACTCGCTGTGTTACGTTGGGGGAGTTGGCGAGTCTCTGAGGACGAGCTGCTAACCTAACGAGCGTGAGCGCGTCGGCGCGCGTCGTCCGCACCTTCGAGAGCTGAGCGCTCTCGTAGCGCTTCCTAGTGCGCTCCCCGACAGGAAGCGATCTAATGGACCTTCGTAAGGGGCAGCTATCGGCGGAGACAGAACGAGCGGCAGCGACCATTTCTAAGTGTGGATTATAGTGACTGGTTCTAATATCGGATTAGGGTGACTATATATAAGATTGCGTAGGGATGGATTTTGTAAGATCGAGTCAGCTTAGGGGAGGTTGATCCAAAATGGACCCAACCAGTCGATTCCGACGAAGCAATTTATATCATTTTGCTTGTAATTCTGAAAATCCACGGAGGCTATGTGAGAATTACTCAGGAGAGTTTTGTATAGCGCACACTCACAGCCTAAGCGGCTTTCGGTCAGCATTCCGCAGCCAACAGACTTCATGTCGCGCCACGCAGAGAAAGTGATAAGCCTAGCTGAGTTAAGGACAGCAAATGAGGCAGTGAGTAGAATGGACGTACCCTTTTAAGCGTAAAGCGCTTAGAAAGAGATTGAGTTCTCCGGGGACGCTTTATAAAGTGCATTATTATTATTATTATTATTATTATTATTATTATAAGGTGGCTGGAAAGCTTGTGCCACAGTCGGGAGCAGGAGAGTAGTTGTCGTTCCGTAAGAATCGTGACAATGAGCTCAGCAGTTTCGGACCTGCAGAGCAGAAGCTTCTGCCGCCAACGGTCATTAGACGGAGAAGCAGCACAGGAAGACTGCTGCTGCCCTGCTACTCACTATGTCAGCCGCTCTCCTGACGCTGCGACTGATCCCGATGATGCAGGCACGCGATGGCTCGCGAAGAAGGCCGGAAGCGTGGCGAATCGCGCATCCTTGCCGAATGGAGCGGCGCCCGCCCGCCCGCCAGCCCTGCAGAAGGTGGCGCTGCGGCGGCAGCAAGCGAAGCGGAAGCGGCCGCCAGCCTTGCTGAAAGGCTATCTTTATTATTCCGCTCACCCAAGGTCAGGCACGGAGGTCAGGCACCCAAGCACAGGCACGAAGCGCACGAAATCGCGGCCGTTGCGTCTGAGAGGACGAGCCATCACACGGCCAATGGCCGCCATGGCAAGGCGCCCGACGGCGCCGACCGGGCAACTGCGACAACGCTTCGTGAGCACTCCAAAACTTGGAAGCAGTCAGCAATTCTGGACGTGCACGCTCGCGTACGTGTGCAGACCGCTCCTCCTTGGTCATCAATCGACGGGTTGCAGAGTATGCAGCGTGCACGTCTTCTCATCGGATTGTCGGGCGCGATGCGGCGGCGTCGTCTGCACGCTGATCGATGACACACCGCGCGCCGATGGCGATCGCGAAAGCAACCCACGCGGATACGCTACACGGAAGACAGCGATCTCCTCCGCAGCATGCAGACACGCTAGCTGTGGGCCTGGAAACGGGATGTCGCCTCGACGCCAACGCGCTCGGTGCGTCGCTCGCCGGCCTTGGTTCTTGTCCTTGACTTGTCACCTTACAGGAATATCTAGGAACGGAGCACATCTATAAAACCACGCGGAGCGTACCTCGGCAAGTCACGGCTAAGCCTCGGGCAGCGGAAGCAGCAGCAGACGAAAGTGCAACTGCGACCGATCTACAGACAGTCGCCGCCTCTCGCCGCCGAGATTCCGTTGAGTCGGTCGGACTCCTCGCGGTCGCCTCGCTTCTGCCAGCACAACTCGCCGCGGCCATGCATATCGCCACGCTTTTGCAGCTTTTCGAAGAGCTAGTCGTGCTGACGACGGAAGCCAAACTGACGGTGGTAAGTGCAGCGATCGGCGAGAATCGGCGCGAATAAGCGAGAAACGCCGAGAATCAGCGAGAATAGTCGAGCGCGGAGCGCCTCTGCGCCAGGCGGCGGCGGCCTATTTGCTACTGCAGATACTACGCTTCCTTGAATTGCAGATTGGGAAATCGACTTACGCGTCTTCTTGCTCGATCCGGTCGCCAGAGCTTCTAGCCATCCACTTCCCTAACGATTCAGTATCAGCGACCTGCTTAGAAGTTCAGCTTCGGGTACGTAGCGACGCCGCGCCGCTTCGCCCAAGCCGCCATTCATTCGAGCCGCCATTCGTCATTCGGACCGCCAATCGTAAAAGGGCGAGAGGCCAAGCCAGCAAAAGAGTCGGCATTTTGCCGCCACTGCAGCAGCTGCCGCCGCCGCCGCAGGCTGTCGGGCTGCGCCCTGCGTCCTTGCTGGTCGCCATGCTTTGGAACGAGCGGGCTGGAGACCTGGCACCCGCACGTACGTTGCAGCAGCGGTCCCGCGGGCGACGTTCCTGCCTGCGTGCAGCGCGAGATCGACAGATTGGCGACTGCCGAGCCATTCTGGAGAGCCGCACTGATGTACGAACGAAATCTGCAAGCGGACAGCGATATGGTAAGGAAATTCACCTCGGTGAAGGAATCCATCAGACGCATTATGCACTCGCAAGGAAGACATGCGGAAGTGTTTTTGAGGCCGGGCGTCTTTGATGAATCAGCGTACACGTCGCATACCTGCCGGTACGCGTACTCGCTGGCTAACCTGACGCGGCATTTGGTTGAATCGCAGTACAAAACCCTCGTCAAACTCGAGAATTTTTACGGTCGATGAGACGTTCGCACATCCATGGCACTGTCTATATATGTCTCTATCTCGATTTATATTTACGTCTCCGTCACTGTCTTTATCTCTGTCTCTGTCGCTCTCTATGTCTCTGTCTCTCTTTGTTTCTCCGTCTCTGTCTCTCTCTACTTATCTCTCTCTCTCTCTCTCTCTCTCTCTCTCTCTCTCTCTCTCTCTCTCTCTCTCTCTCTCTCTCTCTCTCTCTCTCTCTCTCGTTGTTACCGCTGCGACGTTGTAGCTCTACCACGTGGCTTTACTCATCGCACCACGGACTAGCCAGCGGCAGCGACAGTTCTGGCGACGGCGCGGCTAGCCCCGCGTCTCGCTTGCCATTTTCACTTTGTAAATAAACGTGTGAGCACTCTCTGTACGACGGCGTCATTTTAAGCAGACGCGGGTGGGCGGACAGCCAAATCTCAGTCTCTAGCACCCTTTTCAACCCGAAAGGTGACTGAGCACCCACAGGGCCGCAGCCTCCTACGCGATTGGACGGCTGCGGCGAAGACAAAGTGCAGTTATTCGCTGAATAGCTTAAGCCTACTAACGAGCTCGAGGCCACACGGCGACTTTTGTCGCTTCCAGGGTCAAGCGTTAAATGGCACAGGGGTGGAAATTGCAAGTTCACATGACATTACGCGCTTACTAATGTGTTTGGGACCCTGGAAAACGCTCCGAGATTTCTATAAATCAGGGGTGTCCAACCTTTTTGCGTTGGGTGGCCACAATAAAAAAATATAAAAGGTCCGGGGGCCACATGTAAATTGGCGTAGTTGACCGCACCAGAAAATAAGATCGTAATTTAGTATGACTATTACTATTACACTTACTAAATAAACCGCAATACAATAGTATTTTAGCATAATTATAATTAAAAATAATAAATAATAAAAATTTAATCATGTTACCTGGAAAATAATTCGATAGATATTATGGCCAATCTTTTACTTTTGGATTTTTATTTGAATAACACGAAGACAGAAATTTATAAAACTTACAAAATTACATTACAAGGACTCACATAATATTAATGTCTTCGGATTAATTAAATGCCACAGGTATTCAATGTCTTCTGTACTGCAGGCATCAATGAGATATTTGGCATTGTTTCTGTTTGCATTAAAAGTCGACATCTGCTGCAACAGTGGATGTGGCAATTCTAAGGATTCCTGATAAATGTTCATCTGTGAGAACGGATCGAGTCTTTGTTTTCACATTTTTCAGTCTGGAAAAAAGCTGTTCAAAGCAATATGTGCTGCCAAAAAGTGCAATATACCTGCGAGCATGTTTGGCTAGGTTAGGAAAAGACTCTGATCAAACATACTGCTTGTAAAAGGTAACAAGGTCATGCTGATCATAAGCAGTTTTTAAATTGCTGTCATTATGAATGTCGATTAGTTCGAGTTGAAATTCATCGGGTGCATCAGAGGGATCGATATTAAATGGGTTACTAATCATGTTCATGTCATCCGCATGTTGTTGGAAATCCTGAAACCTCTCTTCGAATTCATCAACAAGTCTGCTAACAAGAGTGGAGTACTTCATATGAGCCAGCGTTTCAGGCTATCTTGTTGCTAGGGTTGTGAAATGTAACAGTTTCTTCTGATCTAAGTGTTTCCGGAAAAGTTTCAGCTTTTTCACAAACGCGACAACACTCATACATTTTATGGACCAGTTGATCCTTACCTTGGAGTTTGACATTAAGATCTGCAAGATGTTTGGTCATGTCCACCAAAAAAGCCAAGTCATTCAACCACTGCTGGTCATCGAGGAAGCCAACATCTTTTCTCTTTTCTGTCATAAATGTTTTTACTTCGTCCCAAAGTGACCAAAACCTGGCTAACGTGTTTGCCCTACTTAGCCAACGGACTTGGCAGAAATAAATAACATCACAATGATCTGATCCCAACTCTTCAAGGAAAGCCTGAAATTGTCTGTGGTTTAGTGCACGAGACCTTATCACATTGACTGTTGAAACTACATTGTCCATTACATGTTGCATGCTCAAGACCTTTGCACATAGCTGTTCTTGGTGGATGATGCAGTGATGACTGACAATTTTGTGAGGTACTAATTTTACCATTAAAGATACAAATACATTGTGTCTACCTGTCATTTAAGGGGCTCCGTCTGTGGTTAAACCAATCAATTTAGTTTCAGGAAGATTAAATTTTGTGAGGACCCCCTTGACCTGATCCAAAATATCCCTCCCCGTTGTAGTGCCTTTCATTGAACATATATTCAACAGTTCTTCGATAATGACAAACTTTCTTGTTACTCCGCGTACAAACACCGACAGTTGAGCCGTATCGCTATTGTCCGTCCTTTCGTCGAGCGCTAGAGAATAAAATTCGCATTTAGCAAGTCTTTTAGTGAGACTTTCTTCTATGTTGGATGCGAGCTCGTCGAATCTTCTCGCAACCGTTTGATGAGAAAGACTGACTTTCTCTACTTCTGACTTCTTTTCTGGACAGACCACACCAGTACACAGCCTGAGGCATTCCTTAACAAATTCACCATCGGAAAATGCTTCCCCCGCTTAGCTATAGCTTCAGCTATTAAAAAACTTACTTTGGTTGAAGCCTCAGACTTGTTGCTGACTGCTGTAAACAATGACTGCTGTCCGATGACGCTCTGTTTCAACGAGTTCACGCGATCAATTCGAAGTTGACCAGTCAGGTTGTTGTACCTGTCGCCATGCTTTGTTGAAAAATGTCGCTTAACATTGTACTCCTTTGCAACGGCAATTGTTTCTTGGCATATTAGGCACATATATCCTACCAAAGCGTTCCATTACAAAATAGTCTACAGTCCAAGATGCTTGAAAAGTCTTCCTTCTGCGTCAATTTTTTGTTTTTTGCTAGTATTCACATTCGCCGCCATTTTTCTCTGTGAAATAAAAAACAGATCAGTTACGAATTGATTGATTTATATTTTATCACAGCAATATCTTAGTATTAGTAAGTAAGTTGCGCAATACGCGTTTTTTGAAAAACCTACCTGACTGATTCCAGTTCGTGCAGCAGCAGCTGAGAAACGGCTCTTTTTTTCTATCCACAGTGTGAAACAGTTAATTCCGCTTGCGGAAGCGTTATAAATGTGATCGTAATGGCGCCGGGGTAGCACAAATATATTACCCCTTCACGCCAAAATGTTCACATGAAGGAATAAATCGATTCTTTTACCTTAACGCGAAAACAGCCATTCGGACACCTTCAAGCTTCACGCGCACGTGAAGTACATCACAGCGCCTTATATCGCCGTTTGTAATGATTAAAAATTAACGAAAAACATGGAGTGACAAATATTTTTGGGATAACGTTGCGGGCCGCATAGAAGACCTTGGCGGGCCGGGTTGTGGCCTGCGGGCCACGTGTTGGACACCCCTGCTATGAATAATTAAAATAACACCACACCTGATATAAAGCGCCCTTAGAGAACTCATTCTCTTTCTGGGCATTTTACATTTGCTACAAAGGAAACACGACCGAATGGCCAGCGGTAGCACGCTCGATAAACAGCTTGAATAACATGGTGAGGGATGACATGGGTCAGCAAACGTGGTTGGTGGCAGCATGCACAGTGGCAGCACGCATAAGCACATGAAGGAGGATGAAACGCAGGGACCCACTAGATGCTGTCATAAATAGGTTCATTTTCACTTTCTTCTTAAATGTGGTCACGTGAGGGGACGTCGTGACGGAAGTCGGGAATGAGTGCCAGGCTTTGGGAGCATACGAACTGAAGGCACGGTCTCCAAAGGATTCGAGGTTTGTGCGAGGTATAGGTAAACAGTTAGATTCAGAAATGCGGGTGGCGCGATGCGTAGCCTGGTGGGGCAGAAGATCTGATAGGTAGGCTGGAGTAAAAGAATGGAGCGAGCTAAACGTGAGCGACGAAACCTTGAATTCGATGAGTTGCTCGAATGGTAGCTAGTGCGTTGCAGCGAGAAGTATAACACAGTTATATATCGTCCTCCGACAACGTGATGTTTCTTTAGTCGCTTTATGCATGCACTTTGTGCATAATACCAAAATCATTATATCAAAGGAAAATACTCGAAAATAAAATTTATGTAAACAAATTATGCGTACAACTTGTTTGTGAACCTGATTACAATAGCTCTAAGACAATAACACCACTAGTAACCGAAGTTGTTAATCATTCTGAAGTTAAAAATTTACAATATAGAATGATCAGAAAAAGAGACTAAATTGGTAATTTCTGCGGCATGAAGTACACACACTTGGATATGGGTGGTTATAGAGATGCAAATTTTAAGAATCCTGTCAGTACTAGAGACGCTTTTAATACAAAACACGCAGAAAAAACCAGCCAAGACTATCCATTGCAACTGCCATATCTACAACTGATAGCTCTTGTAAAAAATAACCAATGATGGTGCTTCTGTCAATTGTATTCATTCGGTTGGGAAAGCTCAACTGGATTCCAAAGTTCATAAAATTGGTAATATGATGACTGGAGGTTTGGGTATGATAGAATTCACGATACAATCTAATTATTGGTACTTGGTACCTACTGCTCCAACTACTTGGGGTGATCACTTTCGCGTTACCTACGGATTGATGAAACTTGATGTAGTGTAAAGTCTGTTCGAGTATTGTATAACCTAAATATTGGTAATCTAAAGTTCAGAATATTTACTGACCTTGATAGCCCGGGAGGTAATGTGCTTGCCTCTTCACTGCTCAGGTCGTGGGTTCGAGCCATGCAGCGGACGATTCTATATCGACAGCAGCAAGCATAGGTGAAAGCTACCAAGGTTCTTCTGCAGCTGGACATACGATGCTGTTAAATCAGTATTAAAAAGACAACCAATGTAAGAAATCCTAGTAATCATGATGATACCGCTAACAAATCGTACGCGGATAGCGTGTTTGATAGAGAGTTAGCGAATTACTACCGCTAATACTACCTAGAACTACGTGATAGGACGAAATAGCATTCGGTACTAGCTATACTTGACCAACTAAAAATAAACCTCTTAGAATAACCAGTTCGTTTCTTGTAGAATAAATGTGTGATTTTAGCTCGAAACTTGATTACCACCTTACCTTTTTGTCATATCGGAATAATTAATGTTGAGGGTGGACGGAGATATCAAGCTGTATTTGGTAGAATTCACGTTGGTTCTAAAGTTATTAGTAGCACTGAAAGCACAAACTTGAGTATCTCAGTCACCAACATAGTTACATGAATAGAGTAATTACAATATTAAAACTGATACTTTCTTAATCTTTGCGATATTCCTTTAATATTTAGTATTATTAAAGATCTGAATCACTGCCTCATGTATATTGCAAAAGTGATCCAAACACTCGTGTTTGATGGGCGAAGGGCAATCGCAGGCTGTTGAAAATACTTTCTTAGGTTTAAAGTTTACGCATCCTCAAGCCAATGAATGCGTGCTTTCACGTTCGTTATGAGCTTTAAAAGTATTTGAGGTGTCTTTGAATACGAATTGCAAGTTATCCCCTAACACCTCATGCGTACTTTGCCGTTAGCTGCAAAGCCCGTTTCATTCTCATCGTTGTCGCAGTAAGAATGTATTAACTTGTAACGTTATATTATTAGATGTTGGCAACTGAGGCAAATCAAGTCTGGTTCTCAAGTGTTAACTAACTCGTACATCTCTCGAGATGTCAACTCAAGTTTGCTAAGATTTCAAAAATAAAAACCACATGTTTAGTAGAAGGAATGCCTTTCACGACGCTATAGGAAATAAAAAGAGATGGACAATAAGATGAGAATGCAGCGACCAATCAAGTATTCAAGAGTAGCAATATTAGAATTTCAAACAGTTTCTTTAACGTTACCATACCCAATGATCAACATCAAGCTGACATACTCTTCCTATCTAATGATAAAAAATCCAAGTACGCTTTTAGCTTTTTATAATCGTGGCTTGTATTTATACAGATGCTAGAGCTGTAAAGACAAAGACTGCTAAAGCTGTAGTTACAGCTAGAAGAAGCATCAAATCGAAAATTAAACCAAAGTATCCAAGAGCAACGAAATTAGATCCTGAATCCGAGTTTAAGCGAACATTCAAAAGGTAAATTGAGAAACATAACGTCATGATCAGAGAAGCTGTTACAAAGAAATATGTTGCGATGGTTGGGAAGATGAAAAGAACAGTTGCTGAGAGATTATTTACGTAGCAGTTGGGGAAAGACTTTGAAGATTATTATTAGTATTCAGTATTCAGTAATAATAGTAATCACTAGTGAAATGATTTTCAAGAAGGAAACGCTGAAAGAAATAGAGGGTGGGTACAGAAGTTGCCAAAAGTGATAGAATGCTTGAACAGTAGCGAAGCGAGACAGAGCGGTAAAGAACTAGTAGGAGCGACAAAAAAGACATAAGTATAGATAACTAGCCCATAATATAGTAGGTTAGAAAGCTTTGAAGTCAATCTCTTTCTAGGCGCTTTACAATTGCTTGACTCGAAGCACGATCGATTGGTTAGTTGTAGCATGCTCAACAGACGACAAGATTAAAACTATTAGGAGTCACGTGCACAGGGTCAGCATGCAAGTATGTTTAGTGGCAGCATGCAAGTATGTTTAGTGACAGCATGCAAGGGTCAGCCTGTATAATCAGATAACCGAGGAAACACAGGGACCCACTAAATGCCGCGATAAATATTTACTTTCAAATGTACTTATGCTTTATATAATCAAAAGGAATACTTCCTTTAATTGGAAACAAACATGGCCCTTCTCCTGTGGAGCCTCGCATCGCATCACATTTTTAAAGCATAAAACGTCACTCTTCATTTGAGGCACGTAGTAATGCATTGATTTTTATTAAAAGGTGATTTTATCCGTTTTATTCATTGAGAGTAGTACTCCCACTAGAACAGCAGCCATAGGATATGATGCTTCTTTGTATTGCAGATTGGGAAATCAACTGGTAAAGCTTCTGGTCGATCGATGACCTGCTCGATTAAGCCGCCACAGCTGCTAGTTAACCACTTCCCTCACAATTCAGCTTCATTCAGCTACAAGTTTAAATTCGGGTACGCTGCGAAGCCATGGCGCTTCGTCCAAGCCGTCAGGCCGCCATTCACAGAAGTGCTAGACGCCAAGCCAGTGATAGAGCCAGCATTTCGCCGACACTGCCGCCGCTGCTGCTGTTGCTGCTGCTGCTGCTGCTGCTGATGCTGCCGCTGCCGCAGCTGCTCTACCACAACGAGCTGTCAGGCTGCCTTCCTGCGTCTCTGCTGGTCGCTGCGCATTGTAGCAAGTGGACTGGACGCCTGGCGCCGGCGCGTTCTTTGCAGTACCAGTCCAGCGGCCATGTTGCTCGTGCGTCGTCTGATGATGTTCGTGTCTGCGTGCGGCACGAGATCGACAGATCGGCGGCTGCCGAGCGATTCTGGAGCTTGCTGATGTACGATCGGAATCAGGAGGTGGACAGCGATGTGGTGAGGAAATTCGCCTCGGTTAAGGCTGCTATCAGAGGCACTACTGGTTTGCTAGAATTGCGTACGGAAGTCTCTTTGAGGCCTGGCGTCTTTGACGAGTCGACGTAAACTTTGAAAAACTGCCGGCACGCCTTTTGGTACTCGTTGGCTAATCTTACGTGAGACACTATGGAATCGCAGTACAAAACTCTCGTCAAACTTGAGAAAGTTCACGTTCGCTGAGACAGAGCCGGCACGCCGTAGGCGATCTGGCTGCAGCCGAGATGACCGAGGGTGCGACCGACGAACTCTTTATTCGGTTCGTTCCGCAGTTACGGTCTCAAATCAAGGGACTGGCACTCTCGCTCTCGCTCTCGGTCTCTGCCTCTTGCTTCCGCCGCTCTCGCATTCCGTTAGTACTACGACGTCGCGGCTCTCCACCAAGTGGCTCCGCCCATCGCACCGCAGGCTTGCCAGCGGCACCGCGAGCTCCGGCGACGGCACGGCTCGCCCCGCGTATCGCTTGCTGTTTTCACTTTACAAATAAACGCGCGAGCGCTAACGTTCGGCGGCGACTTCGTTCTGAGCAGACGACGCGGGTAGGAGGAGGACAGCCGAGTTGCAGTTTCAGTTAAAAACTAACATCCAGTCCACTTTCCGACCCTGACTGCCGACTGCACAACCCATAGGGCAGCAGCGTCCTACGCGATTGGACGGCTGCGGTGAGGTCAAAGCTCAGTTATCCAGTGAATAGCCTAAGCCTATTAACGAGTTTCGGGCGACGCCGCGGCTTTCGTCGCTTGCAGGGTCGGACTTTAAAAGCAACAAGGTGGGAATCGCCAGGTCATGTGACGGTTCGTGCGTAGACTGAGTTCCGGCACTCTGGCACTCAATGCCACGAATTAAGTCACCGGGCCTCGTCACGTACGTCGTACTCTCGGAATAAAAATGGTTGAATTTCTCAAGCTCGACTTACATTGATGCGATATTGATGATGTTGATATTGAGTGCTGGGGGATCAAAATGAAAGCCATGGTTTTTCCTGGCAATCACATCAGCATGGGGGAAAGTAATGACTAATGCCATTTTTGGCAGCTCGTTATTAGATGATTTGATATAGAAAAGCAGGTATTACGATCCCTAGCCTCGTGGGGGAGTTGTTCTGATAGGCAGTCTGGAGCCAGAGTAGGAAGGGACGTAAAAGTAGGTGACAGAACCTTAAAGTCGATGCGCTGCTTGATCAGGAGCCACTACAGGTCGGCGAAAAGTGGTGTGCTGTGGCAACTGCAACCCTCACGACAGGTGAGCCTAGCTGCAGAGTTTTGCACCAGCTGTGAGTGTCGGATTGCACAGGCTACTCAACCAGCTAGCTATGACTTACAGAAGTCGAGATGGGATGTAAAGAACGCATGGACAAGTTTGTATGTAGTATCAAGCTGTTGAATCGAGATTGAACTTCAGCTTTTTTGAAGTGTGTGTGCATACTTTAACAAGCTTGGGCCTTGTACTCATAGCCATGCTAACGTCGGCAGTAAACGATAGGTTATCTGGGCGAGAGCGTACAGTCAGAGCTCAGTCAGTCAGAGAGCCAAACTAATCCAGAACGGCGTCTAGCGTCGACTTGTAGTATCGCATTGCCTTCTGTAACTCCCTGTTTGCTGCTAATGTAACGTATCTCCGTCTGTAACTCCACAAAGCCATGAAGACTAATTGGGTGTTATGCAGGTGAGTTTTGTATAGCGCACTCACAGCCTAAGTAGCTTTCGGCACGCATTCGGAAGCCAACAGATTTCGTCTCATGCTACAAAGAGAAAGAGGGAAGCATAGCAGAGTCAGGAGAGCAGTTGAGGTAGTGAGTAGCATGGAAGTAGCAGCACAGGACCGCTGAAGAAGATGAGCCATAGTTGGCAGCAGGAGAGTAGTTGTCGTTTCTTAAGAATTGTGGAAGCGAGCTCCACAGTCTAGGACTTGCAGAGCTAAAGCTTCTGTCGCCAATGGTCTTTAAGCGGAGGATTGGAGAAGCTAATTTATTGTCCACACAGGACCTGAGGGCACGAAGAGGCTGAAACTGGTGCAGCAGTTCAGCTAGGTACGAAGGAGCCAAGCTGTGGCGGGCCTTGTGGGTGAGCGTAAGAACTTTATTCTGTATCCGTTGATCAACCGGCAGCTATCAAAGCGCTTTTAGCACAAAAATACGCGTTCAAACCTCTGGGACTTGAAGAATAGCCTTGCAGCCATATTCATAGCCAGCTGCAGTGGCCTAGTTGCTTTCTTTGGTAGCCCAGCCAAAAGGGAATTACAATAATCAAGCCAAGACAGAACTAAGGAGCTAGTTAAATGGTCTGCGAGCCACTATGGAAGTCAGCTCCTAATCTTCGATAGGGATCGGACGTGGTAGGTAGCTGTACAAGCAGTCTTCTGAATGAAGCTTTTAAATTTGAGGCAGCTGTCGAAAACGACACCTCAATTTCGAGCACGTGGTAATGGTCGCACAACAGCATCACCTATTAGAAGAGCAAAGCCTTTAAATCCAGCCACACGCTTAGGGTGTCCTGTGAGCAGCAGTTCTGTTTTATCGTCATTTAGTTTCAAGATGTTTTCCGATATCCAGGATCGAATATCGGTAAGGCAGGCATTCAGTTCATCAGTTGCAGCAGCAGATCCCGACGGTTTGAATGACAAATACAGCTGAGTATCGTCAACATATTTATCAGCATATCGTCAACAATCCGCCGCAAATCGATCAGAACATTGGTTGCGTGAAAGTTTTGATTTCGATTGCGTACTACACTGTACTATCGTTCAAGTGTACCTAGAAAAGTTTGAACCCTGGCGGGTAGAACTCGCATAATCCAATACTTACAATTATTGCACCATTATAAATGTCCCTCCATTTTTGTCCGTCGGCAGCGTTGCGGGACCGCTTTACGTTGGGCAGCACCCACGTTCTGTCGCGGGAGCCACCCCTACGTAGAACAATTCTTCGTGGAGGGCGACATAAATGGAGGATGCAGCTTGCATCACGTCACGAGACGCTGTCACGATGCCGCGGCAGAAGAGAGCAAAACGACAAACAGCTCGGAAACTCGAACATCCCTGCCATTGGCCGGGCTTCGAAAGGAGCTGACCAGCTGATCTCAAAAGGCAGTCGAAGCATCGACGAATGCAACCACGCGGTAGCTACGGCTGCCTGTCTCGCACAGCCTCCGACCTTGACACCTGACCTCCGACTCCGCGGCCTAGAATCCATACGTGGTGAGACGACGCAGGTCTGCTGCTCAGCAAAGCAGGCGACAAAATGGTCGCCCGAGGTCTGGCGCGAGGGCTCGCCACGCGAATGCATACGAGAAGACTCCACATTGTGGTCGCTGCATGTCACTGCACTCCGAACATCGTACACACATCCTGTTGCCTCCTTCAGACAAGTCGGCTAACGAACGAACAGGGCGAACACAGACAGCCTCGGGCAGACAGCTTCGGGCAGACAGACAGCCTCGGGGAAGGCGGGACGACTGGTCGCTGCCCACGATGCACCGACGTCGAGGTGGTTGCCAGCTCTCTTGGTATGTATGGCTCGAGCTTGCCAAGCGTTTGCAACGGCCGTCCTGCATGCAGCAACAATTGCAAAACAGCAAGCTGAGGCTGTGCACATGCTGCAGTCCTTCGAGCTATGCCAAGGCCACGCCAGTCACGGAGGGCCACGGTTACTCCGTGGCCCGACATTGTGCCACCCCAACCAGTGGTGCGCCACCGCCACCGCTGCTACACGGCACCTGCGGCCGGCGCAACCTGCAGCAGCAGCAGCAGCAGTCGGTTCTACAGGGGCCCCTGCAAGGCCTGCACGACGCTACGACGTGCGGGCCCGCTGCAGGATGACGACGGGCGAGGCTTCACGATCGCTGGAGCTGGAGCAGCTGACGCGGATGGCGAGCCGAGAGCGATCTCCCCCGACGCCGCAGTAGGCAGTGCTGGCACCGGCCGCGGCACGATCCTGCCTGCAGGTCCACGCGGCCCGAAGCCTTCAGAGGCTCAAGCGGCGGCGCCGACGCGAGCCTGGCAGAACCCCTCGTACAAGTTGTGGCCGAATCTCTTCGCGAAATCCAGCTTCACGACTCTCTGTCGAGAAGATCAAAAAGAAACATGTAGTGAGAGTATGGCATACAACGGCATACCTTGCACTCAGATACACAGAGGCACACAGAGACGCGAAGAGACACACACATACGATATTTAATAATAATAATAGCACTTGATAAAGCGCCCTCAGAGAACTCAATCTCTCTCTAGGCGCTTTACATTACCTTACAATAACGCCGAGCTGGCCTGGCCCAGTGGTTAACGTGCTCGTCCCGATCAAGGTCTGGCCGAGGTCGTGGGCTCGAACCCCGTGGCATATGTGAAATCCTGGAATAGAAATTAAGTTCACTTAGGGCGCTATACAAATGAATTATATTTTTGTAAAGAAGCGACAAGTTCACCTGCTCCTCGGAGGATTTGCTAGGCCCATGTGATTTGTCCCTAGTGAGCCTATTGGTGTTGACGCTATGAATGTTACCGCTAACCAGATTGTCATGCTGCCTTTAGAGCAAATGTAAAGTGCTTAGTGAGAGATTTTGTTCTTAGAGGGCGCTCACTATCCAGTTCGGGAGCTCTTGTCCGGTAGCAGATTGCAATTCTCTATTGCCTAGCAGAGTGAGATTGGCTAGAGGCTCACAGATGCACCGCCACAGAAACGCGCCGTCGTCCAATCGGCCGATCGCTCGAGGCGCGACCACCCGCGGGCCGGCCTCGCAGCCAACCATCGCGTGCGATTCATTTAATCGCGGATGAGAGACTTCTCGTTTGCCGACGAGATGCAGATGCAGCCGGCACCCGCTCATACAGCACATTAACACAGAAAGCCTCGAAACCAGACGCAGATCGCGAATCGAAAGGGGGATTCTAATTGCATGATTTTTTTCAATTTAATTGTTATTACGCTCTGAAATATCCTAGCGAAACGTATTATCCATACGACAGTCGGGTATATAAAGATGCGACGATATTCAGTGCTGACACTAGGTGGTGGCGAATTGCTTCAGCTGTATACATGGATGAAACTGTCATAGCAGATAGAATAAGCGGTCATGCTATATCCACAAAACCGATAGTTTATACCGATTATTTTCTCTTCAGAGATAGGATAAAGACAAACAATAAGTGTATCAATAATTTTCTCAATTATACTAGTACCTTAAATCAGCCGAGGAGAAAGCTATCACATAATCAATAAACGTTTACATCGAATGAATAAATTCGTAGAAATGTGTTCAGTCTCATCTGATCTAATAAATAAATTTACATTTATTTAATGTATGGAGGTTGGTGTCGATCAACATTTGAGAGAAAAAATTAAAGATGGAAAATTTTTTTACGAAATAATTACGGAAATGAAGATTTTTATTCAGCGATAGTGCTGTAAAATAAATACTCGAGTGAAACACGAGCCATTGGAAAAGCTGTAAAACTACTGCAATTCGAACCTAAATCCACTACGTTATATCTTTGGTAATCGCTTCTCTAGAATTAAGTAGAGTTAGAGAAGAACTCCATCGTGAATTGTTTTTGGTAGCAGCATTAGCCAATCTGTTTTTGTGTGCGTAAGCTGCACTTTGCATCGCGTTAGCCTTTTAACTTTAACATTGTTAAGGATCCTATTTAAAGATGCTGCCATCTCTCATCATTGAGTTAATATTGTAATATCGTTTAGTTGAAATATTTGTCACCTAAGGATCAAATGAAGCTTTTCGCACAGCATGATATTCCAACAAGAGCCTAGGCGACTCTTAATAGATAAACAAAGTTCCTCATTCTTATCCATTCCAATGGCGTAAATGAGAACGTTGGATAGCTGCAAAATGATCGTTTTGCATTCGAATTAACGAGTCTTGTGAGGATAGGAAGGCGAAGCAAGTTGCTCATTATCTGCATTGTAATAATTTTTTTTAATCGGAAGAGTGACCGGCACTCTTCGTTGAGAGGGAAAGTGGAAGTGTAGGCGCAGGCGTTGGAGGGACTGTCTGCGCATCAAAAGTAGTAGTAGTGGGTGCTGCATGTGTAGTCCCTACAGAAACGATTGGTATGTGTCTTATCTCGTTGCTGGCTGACATCGTCGTGTGATGCATGCTCATACAAGTAAAGACGCTCTGTAAAACTGCGTATACCTCATCCTTAACGATGGGTTCGATATCAGGTTTAAGTTCACTAAGTCCGTTAATGACGGGAGTGACAGCGAGAAGTTGATCTGAAACCCTGTAATATAACTGCCAACCTCACTAGGCTCATCCAGCCTAGCAATAATCAGAGACCTGGCTCAAGCTTCCAAGTCAGCTGTGACTTTGGAGTTTCCATACTGAATGAGAGAATGAGATTCTGCGTCTCAGTTTCACACTAACTAATGTAAAAACCTCGTACTTATGTATCGGAAAACACGGAAATATCAGAAGCGAGCTTTTGAGCATCTCAAGATGCGAGTTTATAACTAGATGATCGATGTATTGGTTCAGCTTGTGAGCTATAGTAATATCAGTAGCGTTAGTAACAGCTGGAGTAGACATTTTCTTGTCTATACTAATGAAGAAAATTAAGATGCTAAGCTTGAGTGACTGTCCATATCTGATTTATTTCATCTGGAATAACAGTCATCCTTGAAACATTAGTAGAATCGAACAGAGTTATAGCTTTTCCTGAAACTGATCCTACAATGAGAAAACCTCCACTACTCCGTGTTATATTCCAATACTAATCAGGATAATTAATCACCCCAATCATACTAAATCACTCACCAGTATCTGAATATATTCAATCATTAAAATCGTTATAATAATACTTCATTTGTTTAGCACAATCAGAGAGCCTAATCTCTTCTTTCTAGGTACTTCCCATTGGCTGCAAAATAAGCTGTCACGCTATAATAAATCTTACATCTGCAACTCTTCTCTATTTCAATTGTAAATATTTTCGAGGGTAATTTTAAGTCTGTATGAGCAATGACCTGTGTGCGAGCGATGATTGCTATTACACCATGCCCAGCATGGTTTAGTATCCTATAACGAACAGTACTAGCAAATGTTAGAGTAGGAGATGCATCTGCCGTTATGGTTAAAGCTGAAGCGGCGGTACTAAGGAAAGAAGTTTCAGAAAGAGTACTAATATTGTAAGATTTATCAATATCAATCAGTAAATGATCTATTTACCTAATAGGTAATCTACTAAGACAGCAAATCCCAGGATCTCAACGCTAACTGCAGTTAGCACCGACGCATCTCAATTGAGTAGTTGAAGCTAGCATTCTATCCTGAGATTCTCTTAGGGCGCTATACAAATTAATTATATTTTTTTAGTCGTATCAGTTTGCATAGCTTTGTAAATCTTTAAAGATGAACCCATCTCTTTCTACTATTGTTGATTGGAAAAAGTAGACGGAAGTGAGCAACAGTTTTAGCTGGATTCTCACAAATAATCTTGTAATGACCGTAAGCGTAACTATGTAACATACAATCTAACAGCCATCGCTTGTTTTGAAATACTGAGAGTACAATATTCTTTTGCTTAATTTTTGCAATATACTTCTATATTATAAATACTATATATTTATATATTATGTATTAGATTTATATATTATACTAATAAACAATTTTGCATATACTACAAGATTTGAACTTAAAAGTCTAACCTGCTTTCGCTTAACACTTTTTCTTAGTGGATAGACGCTCACTGAAGTCTTCACGAGAAAGTTCCCTCTTTACAGAACATATTTAGTACTCCTTTTGCCTTCTTAGCATAGGAGCTTGAAAATATCGAGCCACCAGCGTGCTGCTCATTAATCATTGGTGCACACATTTTTGGCTTTAAGAACACTCCCTCACTTAATAATATAGACTTTATGTCATTCCTGAGAATAGCTTTCTTAGTATCGTTATCAAATTTCATGAACTTATCGGCTCTCTCTCATCCTTAAACGTATCTATGAACTTCTTATTAGAATTTAAAACTTGGAAGCCTCATCATTTTTCCAAATGGATTGATGTTTTGGATTGCTAGTTATAACTCATTCCCGAGGAAAGCTTTCAAAATATTTGTAGATATAAGCACATGTAACTACAGTAAACTGTAACAACAGTAAACACCTGCGTGATTATAGAGACCCAATCCGTCAAGGTGAGACCAACCGTATTACCATATCACTTTTTCAGTGTCGTAGTACAACCCTTGCATTAACAACTTTAAAAATATAGAATCGCCCAATCCAACGTAAATAGGTCTGTCAAGTTATAAGAATTCTTTCTTACTCACTTTAGCTATTAACTTCTTATTAAAAACCCTTCTATCAACAACTCTGGGACACTTCTTTCTTTTTTCTTTTTTCAGCCGATGCCTTTTCTTTAGCAGAATCCTTAGGAAACAATTCTATGTTTTTATTTCCTCTGACATTTTCCATAATCTTACCGAAGAAGAAATTGTTATGAATAAGTTTTTCTCAAAATCATTTTAGAGTTTTTCTCATCTTCTCTTTGTTTTCAATTTATGGTATTAACCAATCTCTCTGATTTAACTCTAATATCCTTCGAACGTCATGTAAATCATACCAACGATCTATTCAAAACTAAAAGTTGCGATAATGGATTACATACCTAGGCTTTGGAGTTAAGTCTAACACAAGCTTCTCTGTCTTTTAACTCTCATTAGTAAAACTCTTTTGATATTTAGAACGTTTATTTTTCTTTAACAGGCCTATTATTTGGAAATAGCAGATAATAAGAAAAGTTATCACGCTTATTGCTCTTGCAACTAATACAAACCTCTAAGAAATATCCGTTAAGAGAAATTTCGCTTACATTGAATATCTTATCCAAATTCTTACTTATACATTCTTAAGATAAGAACTTTAATCCACCAGTAGGTCAATATTGAGGCATTGCCCATGCGTAAAGATTTGTAGGATCGAAGTATAATTGCCACGACTTTAACATTTTCTCATAATAGCTGCGACGCTATTCATTATTAGCCTTAATATGTCAAGTTAAAACTTGACACCTGCCACCTCTAATAGCCATTTCAACAAAGCTGCGATGCTCAGTATTAGTAAATAGTTCTCTCTTAACCTTAGTGTATCTTAAAGCAGCCATCCAAGTCATGTGTGGAGTGGTTAGACAGGGATTTGGAGCCAGTCGATAGCGTGAATACATCAAATTTCTAAACGCTTGAAATACATCAGCTAGCAGAAACACATATAAAGTTAAATACAAGTCATTATAAACTTTCGTATTTTTAATTGAAATGCATTCCACACCTCTTCAGCGCAATCATGCTTAATCATGCTTACTTCGTTAACAATCGAGGATGACTAAAATAATTCAATATTTGGCAAATTTTCCTCTTTAAGCCTAATATATCCAGCTGTGTACTCACATGGATACATTCCCTTTCTAGTTAGCAATTGAAATTGTTCTGACATTTAATTAATAATAAATGAGAATATATTTGTATAGCGCTCGCAGAGAACTGAATCTCTCTCTAGGCACTTTACAGATGCTGCAAGGAGAGCGTTACCAAATGATTGGTGGTAACTTTTGCAAGCAGCAGGCAGAGTGTAAGTAGGTACTTGCACACGGAAGAAGAATCACGAAGACCCACCAAATGCTGCAATAAACAGGTGCGTTTTAGCTTCTTTGTAAATTTCATCAAGTCAGAGGGCGGTGTGACGTGCGTCGGTAGTAATCTCCAGGCTTAGGAAGCATTGATACTAAAGGCGCAATTTCCAATGGTTTTGAGTTTCATACGAGGTATGGCTAAGCGATTCAAGTGAGAACAGCGTGTTGTACGATTCGTCGCCTGTTGGGGCAGCAGTTCTGATAGGTAGGCTGGAGCCAGGTGTTGTGCGACAGTGTCTCCCGCGGCTGCTGTTCTAGTGGGAGCACTACTCTCAATGGGCACGCATATTGGAGCCCAATCAATCGAAGCAGAAGACGCAACCTGCATCAATGGCCTGACGCAGCGCTGCTCCAACGGCTCAACTATTGGCCACAGGTGAGGCGTGCGTGCATCGGTGTCAGGCACTTCGCTAATTACAACAGCAGAAGCCGCAGGTGCACACAACCCAGAGAATGAAGGGACCTAAAAGTTAGTGACAGAACCCTGAAGTCAATGCGCTGCTTGATCGAGAGCCAGTGCAGGTCGGCGAGAAGTGGTGTGGTGTGGCCACTGCAACCCTTAAGACAGACGAGCCTTGCTGCAGAGCTTTCGGAGATGATCAGTGCAATCTACATTTTGGGAATGTAATTAACCGGCAAATTTGTTCTTCTCTTGCACAATGTACTCTGGTAATCAAGCTTTCCAAGATTTAATGGTTGTGATAATAAATAAATAAATCCTAGCTGATTAAACAGCCTCTTTTTGTATAGCGACAGAAGAGCCTTTACGGCTGTCACCACCGCTTGCAGTGGCGATAAAGAATCACGATAGCGGGAGTATGAGCTGGTTTATTGGACCAGCGATTGAGTAACACGGTTCGCTTCTTCTAAAAATTTCTACTCTTCCTCGTGCAGATGTCATCGCCAAGCACAATCTAGGTTTGTATTGTTATTCAGATGATGCGAAGCTGTGCCTGCGCTTTGATCCCTTCCAGCGTTCCAGTATGTCACACTCTATTCAACTCCTTTGCTGACTCTATTGTTGTCATCCCCACTTGAATAGCAGAAAACTTTGTCAGATTGAATGAGATTAAACCTGCTTACTTACTTGGATAACGCCTTGTTCCAGTAGCTGTATATTTGAGACCACCCCACCTGGGTTCTCATTCTATCAGTCTATGCGTTCTGACAAGGTTGGTGGTGGAGTCGCAATCGCTGTTCGTGAATTGCTTGGCTATAAGATGTGAAGTTTCTCGAATGGGCCATCGTTTGAATCAGTTGCAATCAGGTCCTCACCAGAGACAATTCCTCTCACTATTGTGACATACCGACCTCCTTCTGGCTGTCTAAACTTGTTTATAGCTGAGATTTCAGAGTTCCTGGCAAAAATATTTGTGTGTGACAGGCCGTTACTAATCGCTGGAGACTACAATATTCACGTTGACAACCCTAGCAACAGCCAGGCCCGCCCTTTTCTTGACTGTCTGTAAAACTTTGGTTTGGTCAAACATGTTAATAATACCACCCACGTCATTGGTCGTATTCTAGATCTCGTGATCACTAAGGATGTCTTCCCCAATGAATCTGTGGTGTGCCCGCTGACCTTCTTGGATGATTGTTTGGTCTCGTTTACTGTTACTGCTCCCTTGTACGTACAGGGTAATGTCGAGCTTGTCAAGCGAAGTCACTTACAGAGCATTGACATAGACAAATTTTTGAAATCTGTTTGTGGTGCAGATCAAGAAGATCTGCAGCCAGACTCGGCCGACAGCCTCGATACCTTCACTGATGCAGTGAACATGACACTTTGGAGTGCTCGTGACAAGCATGTCTCCGTTCATTCTAGTCGCGTACAGAGTCGTAGGTATACCTTTCAATTTACAAAAAATTTCACAAGATGCACCGTGTTAAGCACAGGTTTGAACGTAGTTTCAAGAAATCGGGGTCTGATGCAGATCTAGTCAATTTTGAAGAAATCCTTCGAGTTTACACACGGAACCTTAAGAAACCCAGGGCTTCTTTTTTCAATCGAAAGCTGAATTCCGGCCAGTCGGACTCTAAGCAAATTTGTAAGACAGTAAATCATTTACTGGCCAGAGCGGAGAGGTCTAACTCCCCAGATATTAACGGCCCAGCCGAAAAGTTTTCAGCTTTCTTTACTGACAAAATTGTGCAAATTGGTGCAAGCCCCATCCGATTAAAGCATTTCTGGATTCACAACCTGTGACCTTCCTTAAAAGGTTTTCCGAGGTTCTGCAAGTAATGTGGCTACCTTAATAATGTCTAGTAAAAAGAGTTCTTCTCCTGAAGATCCTCTACCATTGTCTCTGTGATCTCCACTTGCAGACCAACTTAGCCCTGCAATAACCGAGATTGTTAAGGCTAATTTTGAAACAAGGGGTCGCACCCAAGTCCTTCAAACCAGCAATCGTTAGACCGACACTTAAAAAGCCTGGATTAGATACAGTGGTCCTTGCAAACGATTGCCCAGTTTCCCTTCTTCCTTTCTTGTCAAAGATTCTTGAAACGATTGTTGCTAAGCAGTTGGTTTAACACATTGAATGAAATGTCAGAAACATTTTAATCGGGGTTCAAGAGGCAGCATTCCACTGAAAACTACTCTCTTCCGTGTTAACCCTGATATTATACGTGGCAACGATGACGAGAGCGACCCTAGCTCTGCTAGATTTGTCAGCCGCCTTCGACACCATTGATCTCGATGTTCTACTTGAACGATTGAGAAAAACGATCAGTCTGGGAGAAGAGGTACTGGTGTGGTTTAAATCTTGCTTGTTCAATCGTGTTCAATCCGTGTCGTGGGGGGTCAGGTCCCACACACGAGACGGGTCACCTGTAGAGTCCCTCAAGAGTCCGTACTCGGTCCCTTGCTGTTCTCCATTTATGATCAACCTCTTGGAAAAGTGAATAAGCCCCATGAAATAGGATATCACTTTTATGCTGACGATACTCAGCTGTATTTGTCATTCAAACCGTCGGGATCTGCTGCTGCAACTGATGAACTGAATGCCTGCCTTACCGATATTCGATCCTGGATATCGGAAAACATCTTGAAACTAAATGACGATAAAACAGAACTGCTGCTCACAGGACACCCTAAGCGTGTGGCTGGATTTAAAGGCTTTGCTCTTCTAATAGGTGATGCTGTCGTGCGACCATCACCACGTGCTCGAAATTGAGGTGTCGTTTTCGACAGCTGCCTCAAATTTAAAAGCTTCATTCAGAAGACTGCTTGTACAGCTACCTACCACGTCCGATCCCTATCGAAGATTAGGAGCTGACTTCCATAGTGGCTCGCATACCATTTAACTAGCTCCTTAGTTCTGTCTCGGCTTGATTATTGTAATTCCCTTTTGGCTGGGCTACCAAAGAAAGCAACTAGGCCACTGCAGCTGGCTATGAATATGGCTGCAAGGCTATTCTTCAAGTCCCAGAGATTTGAACGCGTATTTTGTTTGCTAAAAGCGCTTTGATAGCGGCTGGTTTTGATCAGTAGATACAGAGTAAAGTTCTTACGCTGACCCGCAAGGCCCACCACGGCTTGACTACTCCATACGTAGTAATTTTAATAAGTGATGTGCGCCCGCCAGGGTGTGCGGGTGTATAGTGCTATGTAATGAGTGCCGTTAGGGTTTCATGGGTAGACTTTTATTAAGCAGAAGCACGGCGTCTCCTATATAGGAAATCCTTAAGCCTTGGCTACAACGCCTACACATCAGATACCTATGGACTTGCTCTGAACGCCTCAACATAGCACGGGCTGGAGAAATTTGGTCGTTTTTTATTTTGGCCGTATGACGTACGTAACGAGCCCCCCCCCCCCCGTGCTTTAATTCGTGAGCTGGACCAACCGTGGAGCCAAAAAGAAAGTAACAAATGCTCCTCACGAGTCTGCTGCAGGTTTGGTTCCTTCCTCTAAATGTTGTGACGTATGATGACGTAGTAGCCCAAATCTTTGGGAAATCGGTCCGGAATCTGTGTTGATTCAAGAGGAAAGTCTGCCCGTGTGAATGAAGCTTAAGCCACACCAATTCTAGGAAATCCACCCCTATGTTGTGGCACTAACGATGACGGCTGTATTGCATTATACGTAGGCACGCGCGAGAGAGCGACCGTACATACGGACGCTGCAGCAGCTGTTGTGGAGGCAGCTCCTGAGCGCCAGTAGATAAGAGAGAGACAGAGAGACAGAGAGAGAGGCAAAGAGACAGAGGGAGAGAGAGCGAGAAGGAAGGAGAGAGAGAGGGAGAGAGAGCGAGAGAGAGAGGCAGAGAGAGAGAGGCAGAGACGGAGACAGACAGAGACAAAGACAGAGACAAAGAGAGAGAGAGACAGAGACAGAGAGACAGGGAGAGAGCCAGAGAGGGAGAGGGAGAGAGCGAGAAGGAAGGAGAGAGAGAGGGAGAGAGAGAGAGAAAGAGAGAAGGAGAGAAAGAGAAAGAGAGAGAGAGCGCGAGCGAGAAGGAAGGAGGGCGAGAGTGGATAGCGTGCGTACAGGCAGACGCACAGGCAGAAAGTTAGTCGCTGCAGGACTAGGGGGTCACGCGACCGTAGATGACCCGTTGCAATTAAATCTCAGTCGATACCGTCCAACTGCAGCACCTAATGAGATGGCACTCGCTGCGCCCGTTGGTCCGGCGGAGTGGTGTGAGTCCGGCTGGTACGCGCAACAACAATTGCGGGCGTGGCTACGCGCACACTGTCGCGTATCTCGCAGATTGCTAAGGAGGAGGGCACTGCCTCCGCGTTCTACGAGTAAGCGAAAGCGCACGTGGCACTTACGCTCAATCGCACCCGAGACAGCAGGTAGCTCCGATTAAAGCCGCCAGATCTCTTCTAGCACTCTAGACATGCAATCAGATTGTCTCTCGTTTGATTTGCTCGACAGGATAATTCTGGCCCCGGTTATTAGATATCGCTTTAAACCGAGTGTCACCGAGCATCGCTGCCTACATTGTAGCTGACGCCAGAATGTCGCGATTATTGAAAAAAACTACCGTCTGCCAGATATTCGGTCCTGTATGTCGACCAGTTTTTCAGCGGGTCGTCTCGGCTCTAGTGGCCCACTCCGTTTCTGACATAGCGCCGAATGACCGCAGAGAGAACAGGCGATTGGTGAGGAAGGGAAAAGTCTAGGTCACAACGACGGTGCGGCCGGCCTGGCCGACGCGATGTCCGCCTACGCTCGAGCGGCACGCGCGCGCGTGCGCTCGAGTGCGTCGTCTGCTGCAGGGCGGCGAGTGAAGCGACCACGCGATGGCCGCTGACCGGTCGAGCGGCGGCGCGAACGAGCCGTCCGATCTGCAGTCGAACGCGCTGCAGGAGCACTTCCGCACTCTTTTGCACGCTCATTCCTCCGCCACGGAGCGAGCGAGTGAAAGTGTCTCGCAAAAAGATGGTGGCGCAGCTGAGTTTTTCACGGCTTGTACGAGGGGCTCTGCGGCTGCTGATTGAAACGTCTGCAGTCGCGAGCTTGCGCGCATCGTGTGTATCTATGTGGGCTCCCGAAAGGACTACGACCCATCGCTTTCTCGCGCTTCGTCGCTTTCTCGCGCATTTCGCGCGTCGCCAGAAAGGTCACCAGTTTCGCCTGCAGTAGCGAGGTCGTGCGCATATGCGCGCGACTGAGCATCTAGGAGCTCGCGCTAGGAGCTCGCGCAACTAGGAGCAATTAGGATTATGATTATTATTGATTTATTATTATATGATTATTATTATTAGCTCGCGCGACTGAGGAGCGTCTAGGAGCTCGCGCAACGACGGCAAATTGACGATGACTCGCGGCTACCGCCGCCGCTTTATCGCGTATTCCGCAATCCGCCAGCCACCTGCCGCCTGCCACCGCTTGGCGCAAGTTAATAATCTAAGAAGCCATTTCTGTTCGAATAGCTCTCATCGATTTGAGTGGGTGAGTAGGGCGCTACGTCCGAGAGATAAACGCCGGTGACAAATAGGCGCCTCGGTCTTTAATAGTACTACAGCTCTTCGCTGATAGCTGCCTTCAAACTGCGTGCGGTACGCTGAACTTTCCCGCGATCCGCAAGGCCGATCCTGCGAGGCGTCACTCTGCGGCGGTACTGCTTACGGGCGAAGCTGATGGAGTACCCAACCTTGAGCCGAGCCGAACTGGAACGCCAGTCAGACAAGATTGAAAACAACAGCGCAGGAAACGAATTAAATGTCTGCCGAAGGCCTCATCAGCGAGGTAGCCATGCCACGATCGCTTTCGCAGGGGGCTCTGCGCTATTCAAGGGGTACGATCGAATCTACACTGTGCTGGTGCCAGTCATACGGAGCGCTGAAAATAACCGTGCGTGCGGCAGCCGAGCCAAGCACTCTGTGAAGGGCGCCGGAGCCGCCCGCAGCAGACGCCGCGCCATCTGCTTCGCGCGCGAACCGTCAGTTCCAGCAATTCTCATAGCGAGTTCTGACGTAGGTCGGTAACGCGGCGAGAAAGGTGTCGCGGCCCGAGAGCGAGCGCTGCCGTGCCACTGCCGCGTGGAGGCGCTGCGACGATGTGCCTTAGGCGGACTCGCGTCTGCCAGCTTTCCCCGCAATGACCGCCTGGTGGATCACGTGGGAGTGGCGTCTGCAGTCGCTAACGAACGCCGACGCCGCGATAAGTCGCTAACGAACGCCGACGCCCTGGTGCTTCAGGATGACTCTGTGTGAGCGCGTGCGCCGAGAACCGACGTGAGGCGTGCAACTTCGGGACTATGGCCGCCGACGACGGTCTCGGCGGAAATCGAATCTGCGACCAAGCCGCGCCGAGACGAGATTGAGCCGGGATTTGTCGCGTCCGGCTCTCGCGGCAGCCTTGCTGCGGCGCCGCGCGAGCGCCCCTGCACTGGAGCGTTCGCGAACCGCGAGGCGGCGGTGGTGGCAGTTTCCGGAGTCTTCGCGGGTGGACCGCGATCCGACGCTTCGATTCCGGCCCGCCTCTCCCACTTCTAGTGCTCCAGCTTCCCGCCAGGGGGCGCAGCACGCGTATTCGGCGCGAGCTCACCCGCCGCCGTTTCGCCTCCTCCGCGCCCGAGGCTCGCTTCATGCTAAGAATATGCTTCAGGCGACCGAAGACCGGGCCGACGCCGACGCGGGGGGAGGTCTGGCGACTGTCTGGCGACGCTGAGCGCCAAGGCGCGCTCACGCGACGAGCGTTCTTGCAGCGAGCCGATGCACGGCGCGGCGACGCGCGAGCGGCGGATCGTTAAGGACAAGGCCTGCGAGGCCGAATAACCAATTCAGGAGCGACGGTTCGGAACGAATCACCGCGATACCCGGATTCTGGACAGATTTAGCACTGGCAGCAGTGTCACCGAGGGACGTTTGTTTCGCCGCCGCAGGACGCGCGAAGCGACGCGGACTCACGTTGCGAGTGAAATCGGCTCGCCAGCCGAGTCCGACCGAGCTCGACTACGCGGCGGCGGCGGTGGCGGCGGCGGTGGCGGCGGCGGTGGCGGCGGCGGTTATCTTAGCCGCAGCACAAGCAGCAGATGAGGCGGTAGGAGAAGGTAACGAGACGCCTTTGGCCTCCGGAGTGCTGAAAAGGGCGGTGTTATCCGAGTTCTGCGGAACCTCAAACCAGTTTATGCTGGTTCTTAGCATGGCTTTGCCATGACAAAAATCGAGTTCAACTGATTTTGAGGAATGTCAGCAATCGGAGAAAATCACCTTTGAATAAAAATCAATGCATTACTACGTGCCGCAGAAGAAGGGTGACGTTTTATAGCTTTAAACATGTATGCGAAACGAGGATCCACAGAAGAATGGCCGTGTTTGTTTTCAATTGAAGGAAGTATTATTTGTGATTATATAAAGCATAAGTACCTTTGAAAGTAAATATTTATCGCAGCATTTAGTGGGTCCCTGTGTTCATCCTTTATGTGATTATGCATGCTGACCCTTGCATGCTGCCACTAAACATACTTGCATGCTGACCCTGTGCACGTGACTCCTAATAGTTTTAATCTTGTCTGTTGAGCATGCTACAACTAACCAATCGATCGTGCTTCGAGTCAAGCAATTGTAAAGCGCCTAGAAAGAGATTGACTTCAAAGCTTTCTAACCTACTATATTATGGGCTAGTTATCTATACTTATGTCTTTTTTGTCGCTCCTACTAGTTCTTTACCGCTCTGTCTCGCTTCGCTACTGTTCAAGCATTCTATCACTTTTGGCAACTTCTGTACCCACCCTCTATCTTTTTCAGCGTTTCCTTCTTGAAAATCATTTCACTAGTGATTACTATTATTACTGAATACCGAATACTAATAATAATCTTCAAAGTCTTTCCCCAACTGCTACGTAAATAATCCCTCAGCAACTGTTCTTTTCATCTTCCCAACCATCGCAACATTCTTCTTTGTAACAGCTTCTCTAATCATGACGTTATGTTTCTCAATTTACCTTTTGAATGTTCGCTTAAACTCGGATTCAGGATCTAATTTCGTTGCTCTTGGATACTTTGGTTTAATTTTCGATTTGATGCTTCTTCTAGCTGTAACTACAGCTTTAGCAGTCTTTGTCTTTACAGCTCTAGCATCTGTATAAATACAAGCCACGATTATAAAAAGCTAAAAGCGTACTTGGATTTTTTATCACTAGATAGGAAGAGTATGTCAGCTTGATGTTGATCATTGGGTATGGTAACGTTAAAGAAACCGTTTGAAATTCTTATATTGCTACTCTTGAATACTTGATTGGTCGCTGCATTCTCATCTTATTGTCCATCTCTTTTTATTTTCTATAGTGTCGTGAAAGGCGTTCCTTCTACTAAACATGTGGCTTTTATTTTTGAAATCTTAGCAAACTTGAGTTGACATCTCGAGAGATGTACGAGTTAGTTAACACTTAAGAACCAGACTTGATTTGCCTCAGTTGCCAACATCTAATCATATAACGTTACACGTTAATACATTCTTACTGCGACAACGATGAGAATGAAACTGACTTTGCAGCTGATGGCAAAGTACGCACGAGGTGTTAAGGGATAACTTGAAATTCGTATTCAAAGGCACCTCAAAATACTTTTAAAGCTCATAACGAATGTGAAAGCACGCATTCATTGGCTTGAGGATGCGTAAACCTTAAACCTAAGAAAGTATTTTCAGCAACCTGCGATTGCACTTCTTCCACCAAACACGAGTGTTTGGATCTCTTTTGCAATATAGTTGAAGCAATGATTCAGATCTTTAATAATACTAAATATTAAAGGAATATCGCAAATATTAAGAAAGTATAATTTTTAATATTGTAATTACTCTATTCATGTAACTATGTTGGTGACTGAGATACTCAAGTTTGTGCTTTCAGTGCCACTAATAACTTTAGAACCAACGTGAATTCTACTAAATACAGCTTGATGTCTCCGTCCACCGTTAGCTTTTCCGATATGACCAAAAGGTAAGGTTTTAATCAAGTTTTGAGATAAAATCACACATTTATTCTAGAAGAAACGAACTGGTCATTCTAAGAGGTTTATTTGTAGTTGGTCAAGTATAGCTAGTACCGAATGATATTTCGTCCTATCAAGTAGTTCTAGGTATTAATAGCGGTAGTAATTCGCTAACTCTCTATCAAACACGCTATCCGCGTCAGATTTGTTAGCGGTATCATCATGATTACTAGGATTTCTTACATTGGTTGTCTTTTTAATACTGATTTAACAGCATCGTATGTCCAGCTGCAGAAGAACCTTGGTAGCTTTCACCTATGCTTGCTGCTGTCAATATAGAATCGTCCGCTGCATGGCTCGAACCCACGACCTGAGCAGTGAAGAGGCAAGCACATTACCTCCCGGGCTATCAAGGTCAGTAAATATTCTGAACTTTAGATTACCAATATTTAGGTTATATACTACTCGAACAGACTTTACACTACATCAAGTTTCATCAATCCGTAAGTAACGCGAAAGTGATCACCCCAAGTAGTTGGAGCAGTAGGTACCAAGTACCAATAATTAGATTGTATCGTGAATTCTATCATACCCAAATCTCCAGTCATCATATTACCAAATCTATGAACTTTGGAATCCAGTTGAGCTTTCCCAGCCAAGTAATTACAATTGACAGAAGCATCATCGTTGGTTAATTTTTCACATGAGCTATCAATTGTAGATATGGCAGTCGCAATGGATAATCTTGGTTGGTTTTTTCTGTGTGTTTTGTATTCAAACCTTCTCTAGGACTTACAGGATTCTTAAAATTTGCATCTCTATCACCACTTCTGTGCATTTCACCTCGAACCATGTTATTCATTTTGTTTGTTTATCAAGCATGATATTACTCACCATTGAATTACATTTCCCTTTCCAGAAAATGTAAAGTACCTAAAGAAAGATTAAGCTCTCAGAGGGCGCTTTACCAAGTGCATTATTATTATTAATATCATTATTATCACCCATATACAAGTGTGCGTGTGTACTTCATACCGCAGACATTGCCAATTTAGTATCTTTTTCTGAACATTCTATCTTGTAGAATTTCAACTTCAGCTATATTACCAACTTCTGTTACTAGCGGTGTTATTGTCTTAAAGCTATTGTAATCAGGCTCCCAAACGGTTTGCATGCACATTTTGTTTTACATAAAATATATTTTCGAATATTTTCCTTTGATTTTCGTATTATCTATCGTACATCTTATATTTGAGGAGAAAAACCAGTAAAGACCAACTAACATTAGAATCTCAATGTCTTATTCTGTAGGTATTCTCACTTTACCAGCAGCAATATAATTTTTTTCTTATGACCATGTGCATGATTAAAAAATGTAACCACTCCAAGAACTGCTTCTTTGACTTTACTACCAACAAGTGGTTTTCCTTTACGTATTCAAATGCAAAGCCTCCTCCTTCCTCTCTATCGTATCACGTATCAGCTTCAGCAGTAACTAGAATGTTACCGATAATGGTGACCAGATTTTCCCTTCAGATCAATTTAACTGAATTGGACAGTCGTTCTTCCTTCGATTTCACCGAAATTAGGATTAAGAGAGGATGGATTATATCTGCGTTTCTAACTGAAAATATATGTATGCTAAATCGACAATTAATAACGCTTCCTAATGCTGTTTTTTGTAATAATTCTTGCTCATATCTATCAAATTACAATTTACTCTAACTTCACTTCTATCTTCGTTCGACGGTATTTGCAGCTTGTTTCACACTTGCACTTGCTTGCATAAAGTTACTAAAAAAACATCAAGTTGTCGGAGGACGATATATAACTGTGTTATACTTCTCGCTGCAACGCACTAGCTAGCATTCAAGCAACGCATCGAATTCAAGGTTTCGTCGCTCACGTTTAGCTCGCTCCATTCTTTTACTCCAGCCTACCTATCAGATCTTCTGCCCCACCAGGCTACGCATTGTGCCACCCGCTTTTCTGAATCTAACTGTTTACCTATACCTCGCACAAACCTCGAATCCTTTGGAGACCGTGCCTTCAGTTCGTATGCTCCCAAAGCCTGGCACTCATTCCCGACTTCCGTCACGACGTCCCCTCACGTGACCACATTTAAGAAGAAAGTGAAAATGAACCTATTTATGACAGCATCTAGTGGGTCCCTGAGTTTCATCCTCCTTCATGTGCTTATGCGTGCTGCCACTGTGCATGCTGCCACCAACCACGTTTGCTGACCCATGTCATCCCTCACCATGTTATTCAAGCTTTTTATCGAGCGTGCTACCGCTGGCCATTCGGTCGTGTTTCCTTTGTAGCAAATGTAAAATGCCCAGAAAGAGAATGAGTTCTCTAAGGGCGCTTTATATCAGGTGTGGTGTTATTTTAATTATTTATTGTAATCTCGAGCGTTTTGCCGGGGTGCCTGAACACGTTAGTGAGCTCGTGATGTCACGTGACCTTGCGATTTCCACCGTTGTGGCAATTAACGCTTGGCCCTGGAAGCGACAAAAGTCGCCATGTGGCCTCGAGCTCGTTAGTAGGCTTAAGCTATTCAGCGAATAACTGCACTTTGTCTTCGCCGCAGCCGTCCAATCGCGTAGGAGGCTGCGGCCCTGTGGGTGCTCAGTCACCTTTCGGGTTGAAAAGGGTGCTAGAGACTGAGATTTGGCTGTCCGCCCACCCGCGTCTGCTCAAAAGGAAGCCGTCGTACAAAGAGTGCTCACACGTTTATTTGCAAAGTGAAAATGGCAAGCGAGACGCGGGGCTAGCCGCGCCGTCGCCAGAACTGTCGCTGCCGCTGGCTAGTCCGTGGTGCGATGAGTAAAGCCACGTGGTAGAGCTACAACGTCGCAGCGGTAACAAAGAGAGCAAGAGAGAGAGAGAGAGAGAGAGAGAGAGAGAGAGAGAGAGAGAGAAAGAGATAAGTAGAGAGAGACAGAGACGGAGAGACAAAGAGAGACAGAGACATAGAGAGCGACAGAGACAGAGATAAAGACAGTGACGGAGACGTAGATAGAGATCGAGATAGAGACATATATAGACAGTGCCATGGATGCGCGAACGTCTCATCGACCGTAAACATTCTCGAGTTTGACGAGGGTTTTGTACTGCGATTCAACCATATGCCGCGTCAGGTTAGCCAGCGAGTACGCGTAACGGCAGGTATGCGACGTGTACGCTGATTCATCAAAGACTCCCGGCCTCAAAGACACTTCCGCATGTCTTCCATGGGAATGCATAATGCCTCTGATGGATTCCTTCACCGAGTTGAATTTCCTCACCACATCGCTGTCCGCTTGCAGATTTCGTTCGTACATCAGTGCGGCTCTCCAGAATGGCTCGGCAGTCGCCAATCTGTCGATCTCGCGCTGCACGCAGGCAGGAACGTCGCCGCGGGACCGCTGCTGCAACGTACGTGCGGGTGCCAGGTCTCCAGCCCGCTCGTTCCAAAGCATGGCGACCAGCAAGGACGCAGGGCGCAGCCCGACAGCCTGCGGCGGCGGCGGCAGCTGCTGCAGTGGCGGCAAAATGCCGACTCTTTTGCTGGCTTGGCCTCTCGCCCTTTTACGATTGGCGGCCCGAATGACGAATGGCGGCTCGAATGAATGGCGGCTTGGGCGAAGCGGCGCGGCGTCGCTACGTACCCGAAGCTGAACTTCTAAGCAGGTCGCTGATACTGAATCGTTAGGGAAGTGGATGGCTAGAAGCTCTGGCGACCGGATCGAGCAAGAAGACGCGTAAGTCGATTTCCCAATCTGCAATTCAAGGAAGCGTCGTATCTGCAGTAGCAAATAGGCCGCCGCCGCCCGGCGCAGAGGCGCTCCGCGCTCGACTATTCTCGCTGATTCTCGGCGTTTCTCGCTAGTTCACGCCGATTCTCGCCGATCGCTGCACTTACCACTGTCAGTTTGGCCACCGTCGTCAGCACGACTAGCTCTTCGAAAAGCTGTAAAAGTGCGGCGATTTGCATGGCCGCGGCGAGTTGTGCTGGCAGAAGCGAGGCGACCGCGAGGAGTTCGACCGACTCAACGGAATCTCGGTGGCGAGAGGCGGCAACTGTCTGTAGATCGGTCGCAGTTGCACTTTTTTCTGCTGCTGCTTCCGCTGCCCGAGGCTTAGCCGTGACTTGCCGAGGTACGCTCCGCGTGGTTTTATAGATGTGCTCCGTTCCTAGATATTCCTGTAAGGTGACAAGTCAAGGACAAAAACCAAGGCAGGCGAGCGACACACCGAGCGCGTTGGCGTCGAGGCGACATCCCGTTTCCCGCCCACAGCTAGCGTTTCCGGATGCTGCGGAGGAGATTGCAGCCTTCCGTGTAGCGTATCCGTGTGGGTTGCTTTCGCGATCGCCATCGGCGCGAGGTGTATCATCGATCAGCGTGCCGACGACGCCGTCGCATCGCGCCCGACAGAGAAGACGACGAGAAAACGTGCGCGCCGACAAAAAGACGTGCGCGCTGCATGTGCTGCGATGCCCGTCGATTGATGATTAAGGAGGGGTGGTCTGCGCACGTACGCGAGCGAGCACGTCCAGAATCGCTGACTGCTTCCAAGTTTTGGAGTGCTCACGAAGCGTTGTCGCAGTTGCCCGGTCGGCGCTGTCGGACGCCTTGCCGTGGCGGCCATCGGCCGAATGATGGCTCCATTTATTTTGCAAGGAGGCGCGATTCGCCACTTCTCCGGCCTTCTTCTTGTCGGCAGAAGCTTCGGCTCTGCAGGTCCGAAACTGCTGCGCTCACTTCCATGATTCTTACGCAACGACAACTACTCTTCTGCACCCGACTGTGGTACGTGCTTTTCAGCCGCCTAATAATAATAATAATAATAATAATAATAATGCACTTGATAAAGTGCCCTCAGAGAACTCAATCTCTTTCTAAGGGTTTTACATTTAAAATGCTGCGTCCATTCTACTCCATACCTCAACTGCTGTCCCTAACTCAGCTAGGCTTCTCACTTTCTCTGCGTGGCGCGACATGAAGTCTGCTTGCTACCGAATGCTTACCGAAAGCTGCTTAGGCAGTGAGTTTGCGCTATACAAAACTCTCCGGCGTGATCCTCGCCTCTGCGGATTTTTGGACCTAGAAGTGGAGATAAGTTACATTGCGTCGTCGCGATCGACTGGTCGGGTTTATTTCGCCTCAACCTATTCTAAGCTGACTCGATCTTACAAAATCCATTCCTAGGCAATCTTATATACATGTATATATATATATATATATATATATATATATATATATATATATATATATATATATATATATATATATATATGTATATGTATATATATATATATATATATATAGTCTCCCTAATCCGATAATAGAACCAGTCACCTTAATGTAATCCTAGAAATTGTCGCCACCGCTCGTCCTGTCCCCGCCGATAGCTGCCCCTTACGAAGGTCCTTTAGATCTCTTCCTGTTACGGAGCCCACTAGGAATTGCTACGAGAGCGCTCAGCTCTCGAAGGAGCGGACGACGCGCGCCGACGCGCTCAAGCTCGTTAGGTTAGCAGCTCGTCCTCAGAGACTCGCCAACTCCGCCAACGTAACATAGCGAGTCCCGCCGAGCGCACGCGCTAAAGCCCGATGCCGCGTGAGGCAGCGTTTAATAAAAATAAAGTTCATTTGTATAGCGCCCTAAGAGAACTAAAACTCTATTCGGGCGCTTCAGATATGCCACGGGGCTCGAGCCCACGACCTCGGCAAGACCTTAATCAGGGCGAGCACCTTAACCACTGGGCCAAGCCAGCGTCGACGGCGTGCAAGTCGTAGCGCGAGGCTAAAAGCGATCAACGGCGGTGGCCTGGAGAGCTGAAAGCATTCTAACTCTGCCCACTAACTGTGCCTGGTTTTTTGGCGATCCGCCGAGTACCGCCGCTCTGGCGGGTTTCCTGGTTCCGTATGAAACACCTTGTCGCTTACCTGGTAGCGCGCTAAGCTGGAGGGCGTTGCTTCCGCGTTCTACGAGCAATCGCGAGCCCACAGTACTCTTACGCTCAACCGCACCCAAGATCGCTGAAAGCGACGCTCTAAATTACTTAAGGCGCGAAGCACGGAAAAAAGAATAAGCTACTTTCTAACGGCTGGCGGCGGTGGTGGTGGTGGTGCGGAGTTCTCTCAGGCGATCCCGGCATCGAGCTAACAGCAGAGACCGGCAGGTGAGAATGCATCTGCAAGACGACACCACCGCCGCTTAACTGGCATAAGCAGGTACTAGGCCGGCCCTTCCCCCGATCTTGGTTAGCCAATCAGAGCGCAGCGTTCCTGCATCCAGGCGCATGCCCAATCGGAGCTCGGCGTTTCTGAATCACTGGTGACTGCTTGTACCCGTTGGTGGGAACGTGGCACTCGAGTGAATAACAATCGTCTGAGTCGCAGAAGTAGAGAACCAGAAAAACAAGACTGCTGGAAATCAATGAGGGAAAACAGCGCGGGAGTGAGTTCCAAGCTTTGGAAGCAGACAAACTGAAGGCACGGTCTCAAAAGATCTGAGGTTTTTGCGAGGTATTGGGATATATGGGATGGAATAATCGGAATCAAGAGAAGAATCCCAAGTTGGCATTCGCCAGTCCACATTGGCATTCGCCAGTCGCACGGAAGTTATCGGTTTGTCTGCAATAAATTATGCATCCCGGCCGGGCTCTCTAGCCTCCGGCTAGGCTCCGACTTAAGTGCGACACACAGCGCAGGCTCCGACTTAAGTGCGACGCAGCCGCTCTCTCACGTAGGCCATAGAGCGATGGGATCGCCGTTGAAGAAGAGCTGCTGCAATTCAATTCAACTGCCACCGACAGCGACAGCACATGCGCGCGAACGCACTCAAACGCGCGCGTGCGCACACAACCCACAAGCACTCATGCACACGCATACGCACGCACGCACACACACACACCGACCTGTTCCTGCACTAGGGCAGCCACCCGTGAGCTACGGTGCAGCAGCGCCTCCACCGAAGTGCTGCTGCACCGCTGCGAAAAGGAAACTTGCTTCATCTTTTTCACTGCGAAATAAAAATGAATCATTGGAATAATCGGAATCAAACGAAGAATCTCGAGTAGTGTTAAGACTATGAGTTGATTGTATTGCACGAATTAAATTATGATCCCCGATTGAAACTGATTCTGATATAATAGACAAGTATTAGTTGAACGTAAGATGATTGTAATCATGAGTAAAATCGTAGGCGCTAGTATCGATTGGTGCATCGGGCAGATTCACTTCGTAGAAACATCCGTTAGCATCTATAAAGTAATCTTGTTGTGAATTTTGTGATAGTAGAACATATGTCATGATGTTGAGAACTTTTCCAAGATAACCTTTAATGATAATGCAAGGTTAGAGAGAGCCTCTGAAAGGTAGTGAGTGGTCGAAACAATATCTTTCATGTTTGCCTAAATCTTGAATATTTGCATCTATTTTAAAATCAGATGATCGATTTCCTACTTTTTATGTAAAAACGAGAAGGTTTCTAAAAGAGATAATTAACTCAATGTTTCTGTTGGCTCGTGCAATTAATCGACTGAGACTGCAAAGGCAGAAAGAACACGAGCCATAACCGAGGTTCCTAGTACATTCTGATTACTTGCATTCCCTGTATACACAAGTGACATACTTCAATGTATACATTCGCCAAGTCAATAACAACGTCGCTCAAACGCTTTACATTTCTCGACGCACATCTCCGCCATATAGACGTTGTAATGGTAACGTAATCATTTCCAACCTCTCAGCGTAACCATTCAATGACTCGTTTTCAATAGCATTTAAATTAATTTCATTCTTCAATGTACCATTACATAGTTTAATATTGCTCTCTTACCTCCAAATAAGAATCAGTAAAACTTTCAAAGGTACTAATGCTTTATATAATCACAAGGAATACTTCCTTTAATTGAAAATAAATACGACCCTTCTTCTCTGGATCCTCGTATCGCATACATCTTTAAAGCTATAAAACGTCACCCTTCTTCTGCTGCACGTAGTAATGCATTGATTTTTATTAAAATGTGATTTTATCCGAGTGCTGAGGTTCCTCAAAGCCAGTTTAAACCGATTTTTGGCATGGTGAAGCCATGTTAAGAACAGGCTTAAGTCGGTTTGAGGTTCCGCAGAACTCGGGTAACATCGCCTTTTTCAGCGCGCCGGAGGTGAAAGGCGTCTCATCTGCCGCTTGTGCCGTCTCGTCTACTGCTTGTGCTGCGGCCGCAGCTATGGCTGCTCGCGCGCTCCTCAGACCTAAGATAACCACCGCAGCCGCCACCGCCGCCGCCGCATAGTCGAGCTCGGGCGAACTCGGCTAATGATGAGAATAACTAGATCCAATATATTCAGTTACTGCTAGCTAATGAGTGCCCCTTCCTAAACTATGTTTTATAGATAATACAGGCCTAGTTGTGCATGGCGTATTATTTCAATATTCACTTATTTTTAGTGATTTTACTTCGACCACAGTCGTTTTGATTCTTGTCTTGTAAGTCCACGATTGCCAATCGGCTGGCCTGGATCTCATCGTAATGCTTTATTAAATATTAATTAAATGCGACTTTAATTGGGCTGTCAGGAGGATTAAACGGACATTTTGAAGGTTAAGAGCGCTTAGGTCACGCTGAAACCCAGCTGAAGTAAGGTTGTCGCTAGTAAGTGGTACGATAATTCCATAGCACAAGTCGGCACGTCTGAACACTGTCAAGCAGCCACAAAAGTTACGTTAATTACGAGGGCTCCGCCATCGTCGCTTGATCTCAGCGCAGGGGCGTTTGCGCCACGTCGCGCGAAGGCTACTGTGACAAGTTCCGACTCGATCCCTTCTCGGCGCGGCGCCATCGGGAATTTGATTTCCGGCGAGACCGTCGGTGGCGGCGATTGTCCCGAAGTCGCAAGCCTCACGTCGTGTCTCGGGAGTTCGCTCTTGCAAATGCATCGTGAAGCACCGGGGCGGCATCGTTAGCAACTGCGGACGCCATCTCTCCACCCCATCCGAGACGTGGTCATTACGGGAACAGCTGGCACGCGTGAGTCTGCTTACGGCCCGTCGCCTTGGTAGCTTGACGCGACAGTGACGGCAGCGCTCTCTCACTCACTCACTCACTCTCTCTCTCTCTCTCTCTCTCTCTCTCTCTCTCTCTCTCTCTCTCTCTCTCTCTCTCTCTCTCTCTCTCTCTCTCTCTCTCTCTCAGTCTCTGTCGCCTCGACTCCTATCTCGACGCGTTACCGACTTAAGTCAGAACTCGTCATGAGAATCGCTTGAATCAATGATCGCTCAGCGCTCAGCAGATGGCGCGGCGTCTGCTGCGGTATCTCCGGAGAGGGCTACACGCTCATCGTCGGCACTCGGAATGAATGGCCGGCACCTGCACAGTCCAGATTCGACCGTACCCCTTGAATAGCGCAGAGCCACTTGCAATAGCGATCGTGGCATGGCTACCCCACTGATGAGGCCTTCAGCAGACGTTTAATTCATTTCCCGCGCTGTTGTTTTTTAATCTTGTCTGACTGACGTTCGACTTCGGCTCGACTCTAGGTCAGGCCCTCCATCAGCTGCGCACATCAGCACTGCCGTAGAGTGCCGACGCGCAACGGCTTTCTGGATCGTGGGCCTTCAACATACCGCATGCAGTCTGGAGGCAGCTTTTGGCAAAAAGCTGCAGTACTAATTAAGACCCGAGGGACCCGCTTATTCTTCACCGGCGTCTTTTTTCTCTCGGACCTTGCACCCTACTCAGCCATTCAAACCGACGAGAGATAGTTAAACAAAAATGGCCTCTTAGTTTTCTCCAAGCGGCGGCGGGGGGGGGGTGGCGGCGGGTGGGTGGCGGCATGCGGAATGTTCGAGAAAAAGATAGTCGCATCGGGTCGCCGTCGCAGCTCATAGATTCGCGCGCCCACACGTGTGCGAGCTCGCGACTGCAGACGAAACCATTTCGACACTCAGCAGCAGAGCCCCGCCTACAAGCCGATAAAATCCTAGCTTTGCCGCCATCGTTTTTCGTGACTCTTTCACTCGCTTGCGCATGGCGGAGGAATAAGCCAGCGTAAGACCGTGGAGGCGTTCCTGCGGCGTGTTCAACAGAAGTTCGCGCCGCCGTCGACTGGTCAGCGACAATCGCGTGGCCACGTCATTCGCCGCCCTGTAGCAGACGACGCCACAGTCCAGTTGCACGCGCGCGCCGGTAGAGCGTCGGCGGACATCGCGTCAACCAGGCGGGTCTCACAGTCGTTTCGACCTAATGCCGTTGTGACGTCACGGAACCAGAAAGCCTGCGGGAGCAATGATACCATAGGGGCTCGTGGGCGCGTGATGGCGGCGGCGACCGTTTCTAGGATTACATTAGGGTGACTATTTCTAGGATTTTATTTTGATGAGTAGTTTTAGGGTTGCATGTGGGTGGATTTCCTAGAATCCGGGCGCCTTCAGCTGCGTTCACACAGGCAGACTTTCCGGTTGAATCAACACAGAGTCTGGACCGATTTCCCAAAGATTTGGGCAACTACGTCATCATACGTCACAACATTTGGAGGAAGGAGCCAAACCTGCAGCAGACTCTCGTGAGGAGCATTGGTTACTTTCTTTTTGGCTCCACGGTTGGTCCAGCCCACGAATTAAAGCACCGGGGGAGGGGGCTCGTTACGTACGCCACACGGCCAAAATAAAAGATGGCCAAATTTCTCAAGCTCGAGTTATGTTGAGGCGTTCAGAGCAAGTCCATAGGTATCTGATGTGTATGCTTTGTAGCCAAGGCTTAAGGATATTCTATATAGGAGACGCCGTGCGTCTGTTTATAAGTCTACCCACGAAACCCTAACGGCACACGTGACATATCGCTATACACCCGCACACCCGTAAGGGTGCACATCACTTATTACTGCTGACGTTCCCGAAAAAGATTTTCTAAAAGGCTTACCTTCCTTTTACTTATAATCTTCTCATACTACTCAGCAATGACCGTAAAAGCGGTGAAATCAACAGCCACTCACTCGGACGCACTTAGCGTAAGCCAGCTATCTATTCTGCAGCCTCAGTAAGCTGTTCGTAGGAAACCGGATGTCGCCCCGATGCCAACACACCTGGTTTGTCGATTGCCGGCCTCCGCTCTTGTTGATGACCTTAGAATCATATCTAGGAACGGAGCACATCTATAAAACCACGCGGAGCGTACCTCGGCAAGTCACGGCTAAGCGTCGGGCAGCGGAAGCAGCAGCAGACAAAAGTGCAACGGCGACCGTCTTCAGTCGCCGCCTCTCGCCGTCGAGATTCCGTCGAACCGCTTGAACTCCTCGCAGCCGCCTCGCTTCAGCCCGCACAACACGCTGCGGCCATGCAAATCGCTGCGCTTTTGCAGCTTTTCGAACAGCTAGTCTTGCTGACGACGCGAGCCAAACTGACTTCGGTAAGTATACTAATCGGCGAAAATAAGCGAGAATCGGCGAGAATAAAGAAAGAATCCGCAAGAGCAGGTGCGGCTGTGTTCCAGGTGGCGGCGTATTTCCTACTGCAGATACGACGCTCCTTTGTATTGCAGGTTAGGAAATCAGCCGGCGAAGCATCTTGCTCAATCAAGCCACCACAGCTGCTAGCCAACCACTTCCCTCACAATTCAGTTTCATTGAGCTGCTTACAAGTTCAAGTTCGGGTACGCAGCGACGCCTGCTGTTGCCTCCACTGCTGCTGTTGCTGTCGCCTCCGCCTCTTCTGTTGCTGTTGCTGCTGCCGCCGCTGCTGCCGAAGTCTCTCGGCCGCCTCGGGCTGCGTCCTGCGTCCTTCCTGTTCGCCATGCATTGGAGCGAGCGGGCTGGTCACCTGGCGCCAACGCGTTCTTTGCTGCAGGGCTCGTTCGGCGACGTTTCTGCCTGTGTGCAGCACGAGATCTCCAGATTGGCGACTGCCGAGCCATTCTGGAGCGCAGCGCTGACGTACGAACGGAATCTGGAGGCGGACAGCGATGTAATGAGGAAATTCGAGTTGGTGAAGGCTGCCATCAGAGGCATTATGGATTCACAAGGAAGACGTACGGAAGTCTTTTTGAGGCCGGGCGTCTTTGACGAGTCGGCGTACACGTGGCAAAACTGCCGGCACGCCTTTCGGTACTCGTTGGCTAATCTGACGCGAGACATGGTGGAATCGCAGTACGAAACCCTCGTTAAACTCGGCAAAGTTCACGTTTGCTGAGACAAAGCCGGCGCGCAGTAGGCGATCTGGCTGCAACCGAGATGACCGAGGGTTCGACAGACGGACTCTTTATTTTGTTCGTTCCGCAGTTAAGGTCTCAAATCAAGGGACTAGCACTCTCACTCTCGCTCTCTCTCTCTCTCTCTCTCTCTCTCTCTCTCTCTCTCTCTCTCTCTCTCTCTCTCTCTCTCTCTCTCTCTCTCTCTCTCTCTCTCTCTCTCTCTCTCTCTCTCTCTCTCTCCCTCTCGCTCTCTCTCTCTCTCTCTCTCTCTCTCTCTCTCTCTATGCAGTGAATAGCCTAAGCCTATTAACGAGTTTCGGGCAACGCCGCGGCTTTCGTCGCTTGCAGGGTCGGACTTTAAAAGCAACAAGGTGGGAATCGTCAGGTCATGTGACGGTTCGTGCGTATGACTGAGTTCGGGCCCTCTGGCACTCAATGCCACGAATTAAGTCACCGGGCCTCATCACGTACGTCGTACTCTCGGAATAAAAATGGTTGAATTTCTCAAGCTCGACTTACATTGATGCATTCTGAGCAAGTCCATAGGTATTTGATGTTTATGCGTTGTAGCCAAGGCATAAGGCTTTTCTATGTAGGAGACGCCATGCGTCTGTGTATATAAAATTCACCCACGAACCTGTAATGGCAAAGGTTGCATAGCACTATACACCAGCACTCTCGTAACCGCGCACGTCGCTTATCACTGCTCACGTTCCCGAAAAAGATTTTCTAAAAGGCTTACCTTCGTTTACCTTATAATTTTCTCATACTACTCAGCAATCACCCCTAAAGCGGTGAAGTTACCAGCGAATCACTCGGACACGCGTAACGTAAGCCCGCTATCTATTCTACAGCATCGGGAAGCACCGGCTGTGCGAGGGAAAAGGGATGTTTCCTCGATGCCAACACACCTGGTTTGTCGATTTCCGGCCTCCGCTTTTGTTCATGACCTTGGAATCATATCTAGGAACGGAGCACATCTATAAAACCACGCGGAGCGTACCTCGGCAAGTCACGGCTAAGCATAGGGCAGCGGAAGCAGCAGCAGACGAAAGTGCAACTGCGACCGATCTACAGACAGTCGCCGCCTCTCGCCGCCGAGATTCCGTTGAGTCGGTCGGACTCCTTGCGGTCGCCTCGCTTCTGCCAGCACAACTCGCTGCGGCCATGCAAATCGCCGCGATTTTGCAGCTTTTCGAAGAGCTAGTCGTGCTGACGACGGAAGCCAAACTGACGGTGGTAAGCGCAGTGATCGGCAAGAATAAGCGAGCGAGAAAAAGCGAGAATAAGCGAGAATCGAAAAAAATGTGGAAATAAGCGAGAAATAAGCAAGAGCGTAGCGCCTATGCGCCGGGGGGGAGGGCGGCGTATTTGCTTCTGCACATAGGAAGCTCCTTTCTATTGCAGGTTAGGAAATCAACTGACTAAGCATCTTGCTCGATTAAGCCAACCGCAAGCCAACCACTTCCCTCGAAGTTAAGCTTCCTTGAGCTGCTTACAAGTTCAAGTTCGGGTATGTAGCGACGCCAAGGTGCTTCGTCCAAGCCGTCAGGCCGCCATTCACAGATGCGCTAGACGCCAAGCTGCTGCTGCCGCTCTCTCTCTCTCTCTCTCTCTCTCTCTCTCTCTCTCTCTCTCTCTCTCTCTCTCTCTCTCTCTCTCTCTCTCTCTCTCTCCCTCTCTCTCTCTCTCCCTCTCTCTCTCTCTCTCTCTCACATTCCGCCAGGGCTACGACGTGACGGCTCTCCATCACGTGGCTCCGCCCATCGAACCACCGGCGGCACCGAGAGCTCCGGCGACGGCACGGCTCGTCCCGCGTGTCGCTTGCTGTTTTCACTTTACATAAATGCGCGAGCGCTCTCTGGACGACGACTTCGTTTTGAGCAGACACCCTCAAACACCCTCTCCAACCTTAGGCTGACTGCACAACCCATAGGGCCGCAGCGTCCTACGCGATTGGACGGCTGCGGTGAGGTCAAAGCTCAATGCCCGATAACAATAAAAAAGTATAGCGCCCACCGAGAATGTTTTCTCTTTCTTGGTACTTCAAGTTTGCTGTAGAACAATAGTAAATTATAGCATGATCGCTGTAAATAAGCACAATAGACAGCACGATCGCTGTCAATAAGCGCAATACGGTTGGAGGTTACATGCAATGCGCCAGCATGCAAATACTGTTAGTACCAGCATGCACAGTGTCAGCACGCATTAGAGTAAAAAAAAAACTCATATGAACTCACTAAATGCTGTGAAAATTATAGGCGCCTTTAGCTTTTTTTAGCTTTTTAAATGCCTTCAGGTCGGAGAATGTTATGACGCCGATCGGAAGTTAGTACCATGAATTGGGAGCAACCGAACTAAATTTACGGTCACCAAAGGATTTGTGGTTTTTACGTTTTTTTTTATCGTAAAAGATTGATTTCAAAAAAGCGGGTGGTAAGATGAATAACGTAATGAGGGAGTTTATCCGATATAGATAGCTAGAGCCAAAAGAAAGGGACCTAAAAGTGGTAACAGGACGTTTAAGTCGACGCACTGCTTGACTGGGAGCCAGTGCAGGTCGACAAGAATTGGTGTGAAGTGGCAACTGCGACGCTCAAAGCAGACGAGCCTAGCTGCAGACTTTTTCGCGAGCTGTAAGCGGTTGACTGCGCAGGACAGCAGACCAGCAAGAAGAATGTTGCACAAGTCGAGACGTACGTCACATATGCACGGTCCAAATTAGATGAAGCTCGAATTTTAGCTACGTTGTGAAGCTGAAAGTAGGCAGACTTGACAGTGGAACTCATGTGGTCGTCTAATGAAAGATCACTTTGGCGACAAAGAAGTTCAGATTCAGGCCCGGCGATCCCGAAAGTCGACATTTGGCGGGTGCGAATTCACTGAGGCCATACCTCGTGAGTGGAAGAGCGTGCTCAACTCGGCATCCGTCTGCTACTCACTTCACGGCTTTTAGTAATTTAGGTTAGCCACAAAATTTGAGCGATGGGTCGTATTTTAATATTGAAATGAAATCCTTCAATTTTTAAACTGATAAATAATTATCATCAATTGATTCAAGGCACGAACACGTCAGTGGATCACACCTGCCAGTTAGTCAAAGTGCACATCTGCTAATTCCGACGGTCACTTCACCGAGAAACAACTTAAAGGCTTAATACCTGCGTGAAATTTTAGGATTGTTGACGATTTCACGCGTGCTTAAATCTAAACACGCTTTGTGATTCTGGTTGGTCCATTTTTATGAAGCGACCTCGTTGCCCGTTCGATACGGTAACTTCAGATTCGGCCGGTCTGTTCGCCTAGTTCAAATAAAGTCTTTGGGCAACGCATATGCGGCCTCAAGTTCTCCTTTGTTGGTGCCAGGAATCGCAACTATCCTGTCTACGTAAGAGAAAATTGATCGGAAATTGATGGCGCGAAGCTGGAATTTCAATTGAAAATGTAGTAAACTCGTCACTATTGCATGCATCGTGCACGAAACGCAAATGGGCTGCAACGTCTCTAGCATATACCAACATCCACCAACAATCCGCAGCAAATCGACCAGAACGTTGGTTGCGTTAAAGTTCCAATTTTGATTGCCTATTACACTGTACTACCGTTCAAGTGTACCTAGAAAAGTTTGAACCCCGGCGGACCAATACCTGCACCATTATACATGTAATATGTATGTAATTATATAATATATTATTATATAATTATAAAGTTTAAACCCGGGTGGGCGGAACTAGCATAATCCAGTTTATTGGCGGATTCGCTCGAGCCGCTGAAGTAGATCTTGAGGAACATTACGTGTACGCCCGCGAGCAACGCTGCGAAATAATACGGATTCACTTTAACGGCAGCCTAACGCCATATGTAATCCAAATTCGAGCTACGCGCATGCGAAACCAATTCTTTGTCGATTTTTGATTGATAAGTTTCAATTGCGGGCGATCGGTAGATATCTACAGCGGGCAGCGTCAACGCAGCAGTTTTGCACCTTCGCACCTTATTACGAGACAAACCGTGGGTAATAATGATACAAATAAGGATAATAATACGTTTGTATAGCACCCTCAGTGAACTTAATCTAGCTCTAGGCACTTAAAATAAGCTGCAAAGGAAGCATGGTCGAATGGTTAGTGGGGTAGCATACTTATGCCAACAAGCATAACATAAAGGTGGCATGCGTAGGGTCTGCATGCAAACATGGGTGCATTATAACGACGCTTCACTACAATGTTCACTCGAAATTCCAGCTGCATCGCACGGCCGGTTTACAGTCCGTCCGTATCTGCTCAGTCAAAGCTCGGAGCGGCAATTTGTTGCACTCACGTGCGTCGAACCGTCCTGGCGCCACTCGTTTCCCGACGACTGGATGCCGTCTTCGCCGGCGACCGCTGGCTAGCGAACGCATGAGACGTTCCGACGAACGTCATACGGACTTTAGCCGACGGCCACCCGAGTAGCAAAAGGATGCCGAGAGGCGTGAAAAGCACTCTCTCGAGCTGCCCACGCGGCCCAGCATTCAAATCTTGCTTATCCGCAGTCGGGCAGCTAATACGGCGCCGTCGTCTGTTCGCACAGCAAATTCCGATCGGCTACGGGCACAGTGCTCAAAGCCGACTGTTCAACATGGTTTCCAGCGCACGTTTGAATTTACAATGAGTAAACACATTTCAGCTACTTTTATCTTTTTTTTTATCTTTTATCTCTTCCTTTTATCTTTTTTTTTATCTCTCCTAATATTTAAACCCTAAAACCTAAGCACGGAGCCCAAAAGTTAACCGAAAAAATACAAACTCTAACCAGTAAACCTTAAGCCGTAAACCCCAGAGCGTACAACCATTTAATACTAAATCCAAAATCCTAAGCTAAAATGATAATTAAAAACGTGTTCATTTAACGTAAATGTAAACACACTCCAGCCGACTGGCCGCCGGAGTCGCCGCTCGTTGGCAGCTTCAGTGCAAACTACTTTGCAACTTCGGAACGTGCATACAAAGAAAATACCCTTTGAAATTCGATGCCACGCCAAGAGTGCTTAAACAACGCCATGTGCTCTTACCAATACCCGCACCAAGATACCAATATATGCACCACGATAAATGCTTCTTTGTTTTGTCCGTCGGCAGCGTTTCGGGACCGCTTTACGTTGGGCAGCACCCACGTTCTGTCGCGGGAGCCACCCCTACGTAGAACAATTCTTCGTGGAGGGCGACATAAATGGAGGATGCAGCTTGCATCACGTCACGAGGCGCTGTCACGATGCCGCAGCCGAGCTTTGTGCTCGGCCGCGGCAGAAGAGAGCAAAACGACAAACAGCTCGGAAACTCGAACATCCCTGCCATTGGCCGGGCTTCGAAAGGAGCTGACCAGCTGATCTCAAAAGGCAGTCGAAGCATCGACGAATGCAACCACGCGGTAGCTACGGCTGCCTGCCTCGCAGAGCCCTGTCTCGCAGAGCCTCCGACCTTGACATCTGACCTCCGACTCCGCGGCCTAGAATCCATATGTGGTGAGACGACGCAGGTCTGCTACTCAGCAAAGCAGGCGACAAAATGGTCGCCCGAGGTCTGGCGCGAGGGCTCGCCACGCGAATGCATACGAGAAGACTCCACATTGTGGTCGCTGCATTTCACTGCACTCCGAACATCGTACACACATCCTGTTGCCTCCTTCAGACAAGTCGGCTAACGAACGAACAGGGCGAACACAGACAGCCTCGGGCAGACAGCTTCGGGCAGGCAGACAGCCTCGGGGAAGGCGGGACGACTGGTCGCTGCCCACGATGCACCGACGTCGAGGTGGTTGCCAGCTCTCTTGGTATGTATGGCTCGAGCTTGCCAAGCGTTTGCAACGGCCGTCCTGCATGCAGCAACAATTGCAAAACAGCAAGCTGAGGCTGTGCACATGTTGCGGTCCTTCGAGCTATGCCAAGGCCACGCCAGTCACGGAGGGCCACGGTTACTCCGTGGCCCGACATTGTGCCACCCCAACCAGTGGTGCGCCACCGCCACCGCTGCTACATGGCACCTGCGGCCGGCGCAACCTGCAGCAGCAGCAGCAGCAGTCGGTTCTACAGGGGCCCCTGCAAGGCCTGCACGACGCTACGACGTGCGGGCCCGCTGCAGGATGACGACGGGCGAGGCTTCACGATCGCTGGAGCTGGAGCAGCTGACGCGGATGGCGAGCCGAGAGCGATCTCCCCCGACGCCGCAGTAGGCAGTGCTGGCACCGGCCGCGGCACGATCCTGCCTGCAGGTCCACGCGGCCCGAAGCCTTCAGAGGCTCATGCGGCGGCGCCGACGCGAGCCTCGCAGAACCCCTCGTACAAGTTGTGGCCGAATCTCTTCGCACAATCCAGCTTCACGACTCTCTGTCGAGAAGATCAAAAAGAAACGTGTAGTGAGAGTATGGCATACAACGGCATACCTTGCACTCAGACACACACAGACACACAGAGAGACAAACAGAGACACACACACACGCACCAGAATTGACTAGATTGACATGCTACCTTTACAGCACATTTAAAGTGCTTAGTAAGAGATTTAGTTCTCAGAGGGTGCTCACTATCCAGGTCGCGATCCGTGTCCGGTGGCAGATTGCAATTCTTTATTGCTCAGCAGAATGAAATACGCTAGAGGCTCATAGAGGTACTGCTACAGAAACGAGCCGTCGTCCAATCGGCCAATCGCTCGAGGCGCGACCACCTGGGTGCAGGCCTCACAGCCAACCATTGCGTGAGGCTCATCTGCTCACGGATGAGACTTCTCGTTTGCCGACGAGATGCAGATGCAGCCGGCAACAGCTCACACAGTACATTAACATAGAAAGCCTCGAAACAAGACGTAGATCGGGAATCGAACAGGGAGGGTGGGTGTGGTGGGGTGGGGATCGAGCTGTATTACCTGGATAAAGCCGTTGGGACCATCGACAAGCATGGACAAGGTGAGGCCGGCCACCTGTGAGACGACCTTAGCCAAAGGAACGGCCGAGGCGCAGCTGCTGAAAGGAAATGGAAGCAAGTGGCTGCGACGCTAAAGGCAAGCAGCACAGCAGCAGTGCAACACTCGGCCACGGGTCGGCCACAGGTGACACACAGGAAATCGTGCAGCAGCAGCGGTGTCGGAGCGTGTACCCACTCAGTGATGCCAGCAGCCGAGTCGGCTGCATTTTTCTGATAAATGTGGCTCCAGACTCTGTCGAGCATCGAGGAGAAACCTTCATCGAGCGACGCCTCGAGGACCAGGTGGTAGTCGGCACTGCAAGCAGAGAGAGGCAATGGAGGTGATGAGCGCTGCTGCAGCGCTGCACATCCTCTGCAAGCAGAGCGCAAGCCGCTAATGACTCTTCTGCTGCCGCTGCTGCTGCCTGCCGATGCCTGCTTTCGCACATGTACCACTGGTATACATGTACGACTGCGCACTCAGAACTGAGCGATCGTCCTGGGCAGGCGGGGCACAACGTGATCGTGATGCACAAAGCTGTGCATCGAGATCACGGGTCACAAGCAGATTCCAGGACGGGGAGCCGGGCAGGCGGAGTGGCTCGTTGGTGAGGGGCACTACTTTCGGTAGATTTGAACTATACAGTAGAGCTGCAAGCACGTGCAGCACCGGCTGGCACCGGCCGGCCTGCAGGTGCCTCGGCCAGCCAGTACCTATCCATGACATCGCGAGTTTCGTCCATGATCTGGCGCAGAGCTATCTCGTCCCGAGACAGGGCGACAGCCTGAAACGGCAACGAATTAACAAACTAGGCGACGGTGGACGACAGCCAACGGTGGCCACTCGGCCTTTGCGCACCCCTCGCCGAAGTAGCGGCTACTGCGGTGACCGAGCGCCGGCTAGCAACGGCTGCCATTGCTGACTGGCGCACGCAGGCGAGGCAGAAAGAAGTCTCTGAGATTTAGGCAAGCGTAGGAAGCCGCCGGCTGGCTAGCGCGGCACGAGGCCGTGCCACCAGACTTGGAAACACGTCGGCAAGGTGGCGCAGCAGCGCGGCCCGACGGCGGGAGAGCTGCCCGACGGCGGGGCACAATTGCTTACGCCCTCGTCGGCGTCCTCCGCCGGCAGCACGAAGGCAACGAGCCGGTGCGCCCTCCGACTCAGCCAATCCTCTCCTCTGGAGCCCTCCACCGCCAGCCGCACGGCGTCTATCAGCTTGTGCACGTCGGTGTAGGTCAGAGCTCGATTCAGCGGCAGACTGAAAGGACAGTGAGCAGATTTCGAGCCAGATTACGCATAGCAGGGAAAAATAGTCGCTTACGAAAAGTAAAAGAATACTAGCTGATTTAACAGTATCTTTTGTATGGCGACATAAGAGCCTGTAAGGCTATAACTATCGCTAGCAGCAGTGGCAATAAAGGATTGCCCAATGGATGAATGCAGGATCCGAACTCGTCCTGATTGGCTGGCAGCTTTTCGCGACCTCGGTCCCGAGGTCGCGAAAAGCTGCCACCTTATCTAGTGTGCCATCACGGATATGGGGGAACAAAACGTTAAAAAACTCACCTCGAAACGTGTCCGTGGACAGCCTTGGTAACCACGTGGATGAGATTGCACAGACCTGGAATAATAATAAAAATAATACATTTGATTAAGTGTCCTCGGAGAGCTCAATCTCTTTCTGAGCACTTGACAATTGCTGCAAAGGAAACACGATCGGAAGCGATTAGGCAACCGGAATTTGCAACTAAGCAATTAGCAACTGCATCGACTCACTCGCTCGAAGCTGACTCAAGTAAGTGTCGCAAGTAAGGGTAAGTGTGCACCCTCGGGGCGTGAGCTCTTGCGTAATGAGAGCGGAACCAAGAGGCGCGTGGCAGCAGCTAGCAAGAGCCGGTACCACAAACAGCGATCGCCAGGGCGCACTCGAAGAGAGCAGTTGCCGGAAGTGGGCAGCCGCTCACGACGAGCTGAACCGAGGAGCCAACACGACACGACACGAGGAGACAATGAGCCAACAGCTGTGCCGAGAAGACGAGGGACAGCAGAGCCGGAAATGAGTGGCAAATGGCGGACCGCCAGCCAGCTATCGGGCAGATGTGGCGGCCAGAGAAAAGCACGTGGCAGCACCGACGCAGAGGGGCATGGAAGAAAGGTGACCTGGCAGCGCTGACGACTTCAGGACAAGATGGCGCCGGTAAAGCCCTGTCCCTACGACGGCACTGCAAAGCGAGGTGGAGTGTTCTCTCTCTCTCTCTCTCTCTCTCTCTCTCTCTCTCTCTCTCTCTCTCTCTCTCTCTCTCTCTCTCTCTCTCTCTCTCTCTCTCTCTCTGGCTCCGACAATTTCGACGAGGGCAGCGCCGGCTGGCCCTATTCCCGCCTTGGCTGTCGCACCATCAGAGTCACAAATGCACGCTGCTGCTCGACCCTGGCAACGCCCGCAACTCTTCCGCCCACCGACGTCCAAGCTTTGGGTATGGATCGGGGACGCTGGCGAAGCAGTGAGCGAGCAATCTTGTACCGTCCCGCAGGAGATGATGCAGCGACTCCAGATACTTCTGCTTAACGTCCAAGCTGAGCGCCTGCAACGGAAGCAAGCGGCTGCGAGGCAGCTTCGGGACCGAGCGCCGGGCACTCGCACAGCACTGCTGCCGGGGAGGGGGCGATGACTGCGGCCGCCGCCAACCCGACCATCTGTTCAGAGAGTTACTGCGCCTAGGGAGCCACTAAACGACTGGGCAGCTCTGCTTGGGTGTAGCGATCGTTATGTGAGCGTGTGCACGCCAGCCTAACGATTGCCGTGTGCGGATACTAGGCTGATGGCCCCCCCAGACCTTGGCTAGTGAATCTGAGCGCAGAGTTCCTACTGCTAGGAGCCAAGAAGCTAGCCAATCGGAGCGCATCGCTTTTGAGTCGAAGACGACAGAGAGTTTCTGTGAGAGTTAACGCCTGACTTGAGTGAATAATACAGCATTGTCGAGTGCTGTTTAGTACGAGTGTTCTCGAAAGTCGTTTTCTAATCAGCAAAACGCACAAGTACACTCACAACATGAAACTGGTCGAACTAAACAAGGCGCTGCCTCCGCAAGTGCACTAGTCATGATAAATCGGCAAGCTCGGCAGCACGTGTGCCCTCGACACCCTTCACATCATTGACAGCGAGCTTCGGCAAGCGTCACACCTGCTCGACTTGCAGAGCGAAGCAGATTATGCAGAGGCGAGTGCCTGACAAAGACACAAAGGCGTCCGACCTCACGTCGAGCCGGGCTCCGCAATAGCTTCCACTAACCCCAGCGATTGCCACGTACATGTGCACACAGGCACGCCCCAATGCCTTGAGCACTCGAGTGTGGAGAGCACTCCAAACGAGAACTTCCTTCAGCACATATGAGAAACTGAGGGCAGAAAATTAAAATGCAGCAATATATTCCAAACATGTGGCACACACGCACATGCAAACATCCCCCAACACACGCACACACACACACACACACACACACACACACACACACACACACACACACACACACACACACACACACACACACACAAGCATAGACCACGTTAGCAGTGGCATGGACAAACAGTAAAACGGCTCAATTTAGAGTTAAGAAAATGCTGGTCCTCCGTGCACCGACAAATGTAGTAAATGCGAGTAGCACGTGTAGCAAAAGCAGTAAATGCAACTTCCTAATTTGGCTGAACCGACTGCCGGATTTATAAAAAAAAAAAGAAGAGCTAAGCCACCAAAAGCCCGGCATGATTTATCACAGCACTGAAAGAGGCTTTCAGAGGAAAGAACGTGCTGTCTACACCTTAATCCGAATCCACGACCTTACTCGCATAATGGCTGACACCCGACTGAGTGTGAGAGGCGTGGCGGCGAGCCATGTCAGTAGCAGCAGCACCGGGCTAGCTAGCCTTCGCCAGGGGGCGCCAGGAGCAGAGGGTCGACTGGACGACTTGGGCTGCCGGCTTTCCGACTTCCGGTCACGTGGCAGCTGCTCCCAGCGACAGCCTGCTAAGCCGCTTTGCAAGTGATTAGGATTCGACAAGGGCAACAACACTACCACGTACCACGGTGCTGCTGCCCCTGCTGCTGCTGGTGGCTGAGTTGGCAGCATCGCCGGCCCAGTTGCCACCGACCGGCGAGCCCTGAAGTCGGTCGGTGTACATGTATCCTCCCAGCAAGCTGAGCTGGACCCGTAAGGCAGTGGCCAGTAGGCAGCCACTGTACACGGCGGCCACGGCGCGAGTCACGGCTGCAAGACACACAGAGCGAGGCACTAATCAGAGTCGACGACTCTTCGCTTCTGGCCGTGCAGGGAGCCGCAACAGCAGCGGCGGCGGCAATGCAGGGAGCACAAACGGAAACGAACAGAACCGGCAGTTGGCACACGCATACATACACACAGACACACACATGCGCATACACACATGCACATACACACATATATACGCATGCACGTGCATGTGCACATGCACGTGCACACACACAGACACACAGACCCACACACACACACACACACACACACACACACACACACACACACACACACACACACACACACACACACACACACACACACACACACACACACACACACACACACACACACACACACACACACACACACACACACACACACACACACACACACACACACACACACAGACACACACACACACACACACACACATCTTTCAATAAGATTGTAGCCAATCCATGGAGCAAGGCTGCAAGCAGCGGCGAAGCACTGACCCATGCACTTAAGCTCACTCCACAGCTGCGTCTTGTTTTCGGGCCTGCAAAAATGCAAGGACAGAGCGCTGCGCATTGCCACCCCGCCGCCGCAGAGACGCTTCGTCGCGGCAGCTCTCGCGAGCACTAATGTACAAGTACTCAAGCGGCCGACAATGGTATGCTAACGGTCAAGGCCGAATACACGCCCGCAGACCTACTTGGTCTTCAGCACAGCAGCCAGTGCTTCGCAGTTCAGCTTGTTAACGAGAGCAGAGCGCAATGCAGGAACCATGCCAGCAACTGAAACGGTTGCAACAAACCAGTGCAAAAAAGCAACCCCGAGCACGAAGTAGAAGTTTTATATCTCTGGGGCATGCATAATGCCACGGCCCCGTGTGGACAAAAGGGCGTCAACAATTGGTCTCAACTCCTTTAATAGCAGTGGCCAGACCTGCCAGTATACGGCAGACTGGGAGGGGTGGCTAAATAAGAAATGGCAACTCGAACGAGCAGGACAAGCTCATCAAAATATTTTGGGCAAATGAGCGTACTTAGGACAACCACTGAAAATGATGGGACGTCTCTTGGCCAATCCGGCCGTGTTTCCAGTAATGTCAGCTCTTGCTTGTTCACTTTCACACAGCCTACATACGTATGCCTGTCATGACAGCAGCTGCGACTTGCTGCCCTTCCAAGCTGAGATGGAGACAAACCACACGTCAGACAGCGATGGTAACTGGAGCAAATTAAAAGAGTAAAGATTAGCTGGTCGCACGGCATCAACTAATTAAACAGCTGCAGGAGCATAGGGGGGGTGTTCTCACCGGCCTGCTATAGGCAATGGAAGCACTGCCTGCAGCAGGAGTCTAACACACAACCTAAGTCGTGAAGCGAGAGAAACATTATTCCACGGAGGTAAGAGCCAGCAGCAGCAGCAGCAGAGACAGGGGCGGCAGGACAAAGGAAAATGTGCTGCACCCTGATAGCTCGCATAGCCACAGAATCGCTCGGCCTCACTCCTCCCTCTGAGCTCACCGGCATCACACATCACCACGCTCACATTGACACGGTTACTCTCACTAAGCCACTATTCGAAGCAAGTTAGCTCCACTGACACGATCGAATGGATTGTGCACAAACACGTGACGGCACATCAGAATGAGTCCCCCTCCCGCCGTCCCAACATCAGACCCAAGAGCGGGGCAGAGCACATCTACCTGTCGTCCAGTATGTTCTCTCGTTGCTCTCAAAGTGATGCTCTTTGCTAAAACGTGAAAAATGGCAACGATTTAAGAGGCAGTAGCCCGATCAATAACGCAGCCGTGCTGTCGTGCATGGGTGGATGAGAAGGTAACTTCTGCCTGTGAGTGAGAGTATGCATATCGTTGGCAACCTCGAGCGTGTGTGTGGGGGGTGTGTGTGTGCGTTTGTGTGTGTGCACGTGTGTCTGTTCACACCTGTGTATGTGCATGCCCATGCTAATATACTTGAGTTAATGCAGTATAGCGCAGGCAGATCGATGCGGTATCGATGGCACATCAAGGCTAGCCGTGAAATGCTTCCATTTACAAAGAATAGACATTTCGACTGAAGCAGGATGCCATCATTTATAAAGCTGTCACTCAGTGTATCAATAAAGAAGACCTTCGTGATCGATCAGACAAAAGAGGCATCCCAGCGATGCAATATCCATCTCATGTATTCTTTTTCATTGCATTTTGCTCAGCAGGCAAACATAAGTTTCCGGAAGCATGACGAGTTTGGGCTGAAGAAATTTACTGTTTGCCTGCTTTTGATGCAAAGCACAAGAAAAAATTGAGCTAAGCCAACAGCCGTTCTGTCTTGTTTGTGCAGCAAGAACAGACTAGGTGCAGCTTGTATCGGCGTTTAGCATAGACAATGGAATGGTTGTACATCGACGGTATGGGGGAGTCCCACACTCGGGCAACTAGCATCTTAAGGGTAAATGTCAAGAAAATACTGAGAAGATTGGTTAAACGATCGGATATTTGTCTAGGGTACCTTTCAAAAGACAAACGCATATTAGAAATGGTATCTGAATTGTTGACGATTTTCACATACAAGGAATGCATTAAAAAAAAAAGGTAAAATACAGACCATATCTAACCGGTAAGTAAACCAAAAGTAAACTGTCTACAAGTAACAAATTTACTGGTCCTTGTTTAATATGCGACTGCTATCACAACTTGCTGGACCTTGGTACATTGCGGTACATGTTTGCACTTTGCTGGGGTACATGAGTGAACACTTTATTTAGAGTGTAGCTTCGTGCCTAATAAATTCCATAACTTGGTCAATGCTGCACGGATCAACGCGAAAAAATTCGAATGCCAGCTCAGCTCTGCTTATACACCACTGCAGTAGTTCATTTCTGATTTCGAATGGATAATTATTTTTGCTATACATGTCCACGATAGCAGAATATAAAATTCAAGGCAATTCGATGACACATGCGGTGGCCTGGCAGTCTAGTCCCTAGGATCACTATCTTGCTGCCAAACGTAACGACCCCCAAGCAGAGTATCAGAGCTTTGAAATCCAACTTGCTTGGCAAACAAGAACTTGAGCAAAGCATCTTTCGACAAACATTTTTGTTTGGCGATGATGAAGATGGCCCAGCCTGTCACCCGATTTGAACCCCCCTCATAGAACGACTACAGTGCGATATCGACAGGCGGCTGAGGCAGGGCTTTCGGCAAATATATATATATATATACATATACATATATATATATATGTGTGTGTGTATATATATATATATATATATATATATATATATATATATATATATGTATATATATATATATATATATATATGTATATATATATATATATATATATATATGCTGGTGTGTAGATGACGAGACATCAACATATGTGAACACCTGCGCACGCATACACACTACAGCTGTATTTATGTCCATATGTGTGTGTGTGTGTGTGTGTGTGTGTGTGTGTGTGTGTGTGTGTGTACACAGACGTGTATGGACATAAAATACAGCTGTAGTGTGTGTGTGTATGTGTGTGTGTGTGCGCGTGCGCACACACACGCACGTGGGCGTTCACATATGTCGGTGTATCGGCATCTACACTCCAGCAAAGAAGTATCGGCGATCCCTTGTTTATGAAGAAAAGTAAGCCTTCATCCGTGAAACACGAGGCCAAAGCAAAATGCTAAAAAACATAATGCTTTTCACGATGGCTTTTTCACAAACGAGTGTATACAACAGAAAATAATGAGAAAAAACGTCTTCCACCCTTATAATTAATTTAAAAATTATGGACCCTGCCACTTTACCGTGCACCTTGGAAATGACTAAACTGTCTGCTTGCGGAGGTACTTGGACATGCCCAGTAGTATAAAAACTGCTTTTCGGAATTCAACTGTTTACCTATACCTCGTGCAAACCTCAAATTCTTTGGAGACCGTCCCTTCAGTTCGTATGCTCCCAAAGCCTGGAACTCACTCCCAACTTCCGTCATGACATCCCCTGACTTAACCACATTTAAAAAGAAATTAAAAACACACATTTATGACAGCACTTGGTGGGTCCCTGTGATTCGTCCTTTATGTGCTTATGCATGCTGACACTGGTGCATGCTGCCACTAACTATACTTGCATGCTGCTGCTGTGCACGGCACCCCTAACCATGTTATTATTGTTGCTTATCAAGCGTGATACCACTCACCATTCAATCGTGTTTCCTTTGCAGCAAATGTAAAGCGCCTAGAAAGAGATTGAGTTCTCTGAGGGCGCTTTATCAAGTGTATTATTATTATTATTATTATTAAAAACAACGGTGCATCGGCAATGCCCATTTCCTAGCCAACCGCCATCACTACCAAATGACATGGCTAAAATTGCATATATATATATATATATATATATATATATATATATATATATATATATATATATATATATACATATATATATATATATACATATATATATATATATATATAATTGATTTGTATAGCGCCCCAAGAGAACTTAATCTCTATTCAGGCGCTTCACATATGCCTCGGGGCTCGAGCCCACGACCTGGTCAGGGCAAGCACCTTAGCCACTGGACCAAACCAGCTCGACAGCATAGTTGGCTGCCTTCAGGGAAGAGTCAAACGTGGGCTTTGCACCAAACTGAACTCGGTAACATAGCAATCGCCATGCAAATTCAATTTAACCAGCTATCGGTGAGGTACAACATGAAGAAACCGGCCCGGCAGCCTACATGTCACGGTACCTCCTAGGACGGACTGATAATTAGTGAATTTGTAGGCATCATTTCACTTTTGCAAGGTCTCAGGCTCCAAGCCTGCCGGCTGCTGCTGGAAGCTATGCAGTAGGATATCATCAGGCATCGACTAGACGCAAAAGGTATGCTTGCTCGGAACGCAAAAAAAAAAAGAATTCGCATCTGTCCACTATGTGTAGAGTGGCTCGTCTGTAGTTGGTAAGAGCTTGGACTAGACTCACGAAGACTGGAGAAAAATCGAATGGGTCGACAAAAGTAAATCTGCAATTCTTGGAAACTGGAAATGTCTACAGTTCTGCATTATCTGTAGACAGAAATTTGAAGAAGAAACGTGAAGGCAAAGAAAAAGGGGGTCGTGGTCTGCCTGTCTGTCTGGGGTTGCTTCAGCAGCGGATACCTGACATCAATTCATGACGCCAGAGGTTTATTCAGAGCTGCTCCAAAGCATTGCACTACCTAATGCCATGAGCCTTCGTGGCGATAATTTTCTTTTCAAACAGGACAGTGAGCCAAAGCAAGCAGCTAAGCTAGTTCAAAATCTCTTCTGCTCCACTGTCGAATTTAGTTTAGGGCCGTATCGCTATCGAATAAGGCCTCGTCAATCTTCAGACACGAATCTCACTGGATGTCTTTGGGGTGAAGCAGACAGACGGCTCAGAGATCAGGTGATCAGTCGCATCACATCTAAATAATCGCTTTTCTCAAGTTCGGCAGACTTTGGGAGACCAATAAGGCAAGATGTTTGCCAAGGCTTAGTTGGCTCTGTGATGGAGCTGTTCAGACAGGGTGTTGCTTATCATGGCAGTGTAACTTCATGTAGCACAAAGAATTAGCATACTTGACTAGAATATTGCTTACATACTACATAAACTTATATAATGTGCATGATTAAAGCAGGTTGCAATAGCACTCTTTTATATTTCAGAATCGGAACTTGTAGGGTGTGGCCGGCCATTTTAAGCGGCCTTGCCGATACTTCTGCACTCGAGTGCATCTACTTAAGCAACGTACGGCAGTAGTTCAACAAGATCAGTTGAGCGAACAAAAAATACCTGGCAGTCAGAAATAAGAATGGCTAGGCTGGAAAACTGCAGTAATGATAAAACAGAAGCATAGCATCCTAAGAGAACTAAATCTCTGTCCAGGCCTCTTCACTTGTGCTGAAAAGGAAGCACGTCAGTGGGCCAGTGGTGATATGCACGTAGTTTCATCGGGCGTAGGCAAATTTAAGACAATCCACACAGCAAATAGCAAATTCTATGCGGAGCAGGTAGCAGGTAAGTTCTTAGGTTCGTTTTACATGTCATCAAGTCAGGGGACGTCGGACTATTAGTCG
>WPIO01000008.1:2577500-2600000 GCA_009760855.2 Cristatella mucedo | reverse complement strand
AATCGCCTGATCGCACATGCTGGTATGAGAACTTACTCTATTCAGGCACTAGTTATATGCCACGGGACTCGAACCTACGACCTTGGCCAAACCGTAGTCGGGGTGAGCATCTTAACCAAATGTAAAGCGCCTAGAAAGAGATTAAGTTCTCTGAGGGCGCTTTATCAAGTGCAATATTATTATTATTATAACCACTGGGCCCAACCTCCCGCGGCAACATGGCCGAAGCTGTGGGCGTGACCAAGCCCACAATGCTGTACCACCCCAGCCGGACTCACACTACTCCGCCCGGCCAACGGGGGCGCTGAGTACCGCCTCATTGGAAGATGCAGTTAGACAGTATCGGCTGACTGAGCTGGATTTAATTGCAACGGGTCAGCCGTGGTCTCGTGACCCGCTAGTCCTGCAGCGACGGACTTTCTGCTTGTCCACCGGTCTGTGCGGACGCTATCCCCTCTCACTTTCTCTTTCTCTTCTTTACTGGCTCTCGGGAGCTGCTTCCACGACGGCTTCTACATCCGTATGTACACCCGCACGCTTGCGTTGCCTGCGGACGATACCATACAGCCGTCACCACCAGTCGGTACCTGTTCGCTCATTGGTCAGGATTGAGATTTTTGGACGCCTGAGATTTGCTTTTGCGTGCAGAATGCTAATAGATTAGTTTTTGCTTCACTCTTTTAGCATTTTCTAGTAAAAAAAAAATCGGAGACACATATTCATGTCCTGCAGCTAAAGGTCTAAAGCAACATTGTTGCTACGGTTTCAGGTGCCAGCCCTAAATAGCCCGTAGCTCAATCACGAGGAGTTTGAGCAGAATCTCGCCGCCGTGCATTTTGGGCCCATAACAGTTCCGCAGTCTCTTTTATAGCATCTTATTGAGTAAAGTATCAATACAAGTTTTACCGAGTTGCCCCCAAAAGTCAGCAACTGAAAGGACAGTTGAAGCTGAAGAATTATCAGTTACTGTATTTTGTCCCAACTTGTTGAACCACGGTACACGTCAGCAGCTTGTTCAGGTACGTACATGTGACATTCAAATAGCTTCCGATACAGCAAAGTTGGGTGCCCTGTAAATTCCATAACTTGGACAATACAAACTGATTGGCGTTAAATTGTAAATGCTAGCTCAGCTCTGCTTGTAGAACATTCAAGAAGTTCCTTTTTGTTGATAAGTATTGCTATAATGTCTTCAAGAACCCTAGAACTTGGTGTTCTGCAATCATATTTCATTGTCATAATTCTTTTAATTGCCCTAGGTTGGTCTGGTGTTAAGCAAAGAGGCCTGCATCACTTGAGAGGTTTGGCACATTCTTAAAGTGCAGAGCATTGAATCTGGAGTTTTGTAAAGCCAAATGCTCAAACTCGGCTCTGCTAGCACATTTCTTGTTGAATCTGCACGAATCTGGTTGTCTTGTTCCAAAGTGATCTTTCATTGGACGACCACATCAGCTCCACAATCAAGTCTGCCGACTTTCAGCTCCATAACACTGCTAAAATTCGGTCTTGCTTAGACAAGGACGCCACATCTAAATTGGTCCATGCATTTATAATAATAATAATAACAAATTGTTTATAGCAACCTCTGAGAACTTAATCTCTTTCTAAGCACTTACGATTTGCTGCAAAAGAAGCACGGTCGAATGGTCAGTGGTAGCATGCTCAATGGTAACGAGCATAACATGGCTAGGGGTGACACGAACAAGGTCAGCATGCAAAGATGGTTAGTGTAGTGGCAGCATGCATGGTGTCAGAACGCATAAGCACACAAAGGACGAATCACATGGACCCACTAAATGCCGTGATAAATGTAAGCGTTTCACAAATACGTGTTTTTCAGCTTCTTTTTAAATGTGGTCAAGTCAGGGGATGTCATGACACAAGTCGGAAGTGAGTTCCAGGCTTTGGGACCACACTAACTAAAGGCACGGTCTCAAAAGGACTTGAGATTCGCACGAGGTAAAGGTAACCATATAGAACTGCCAGTGAAGCAGGGCATCGACTTCAAGGTTACGTCAGAAGGTCGACATCGAAGCAAAATGCTACATTCATTAAAAGGTGGTAATGTTGGTACAATGACGATGATTGCTCCATGTTCTCGTTCTACGAACTATTATTAAATCTAAGGTATCAATCTTGGGCGTACGGGAGATAACTACCCAAGCCTTTCCATTCTCCTTCTATTCACCGTTCACGGTAAGTCTTGCTTTAGCTGCTGCTGCAATTACTGGGGCGATCAAAACGATGCACTGACACATAAGTACACGTGGTCTTGGTTTAATAATTAAACAATAACTGGCAAAACAATGCCTGTGTGCACAAGCATTTTATCAGAGACCGCCCATCCGGCAAATAGACGGCCTTCACCCAAGCATCATAGTGGTGGCACACTGAACAACGAATGGCTTCATTAATTAGCTAAAGCTTAAAGGGGGCCAGCCATAACTTATGTATGCGCCTCCTGCACGAGGCTAGCTGACAAGTCAGCCTGTCCTCATCTCAAGGCCGAGCGAGGCATAGACAGCTGGATGCTGCCTTGCAACATCCTTTGGCAGCCAGAGTGACAGCAGCTGTCGTGTGATAGTCCGTAGGCAACCACCAGTAACCGTGCATCCGCCGCGCATGTCACTCGAGGTTTCAGCTCTAGTCGAAGTCTTCCCTCATGCTTGCACTAGGAGCTGCAACAACGATGCGATCGTCAGTAGGGCAGAGGCAGTGCGAGTTCAGATAGAAGCCATTCAATGAACGTACATGCTATAACTATAACTACCAAAAACACGCTGCCACCGACGCCACCGGGAGTGAGCACGAGGGCTGTATCAACAAAAAATCACCAGGGGCAAAGAGGGCAGCATTCACCCACAAAGATTGGGCGTGACAAAAAAAAGTGAAGCATGACAAGTGAGACTTTAGGGGGGGCAGGATTGCTGTTATGAAAAGACTGAGATGCAATGAATGCAAGGTGAAAGCTTCTGAGAAGTATCCAATTGCACTAGCACGAGAATGAGTGCTGGGAAGAGCAGCCATGTAACTAGAGCGCAAATTAGGCACGTGATAGTCTGTAACTAGAGCACAAACGTGTCTGTGACAAACTGGTGACATTAGCTGCACCCAGGTATGAGAAACCGTTAATCCGAGTTGCTTAATTGCTTCAGAGCTCCAAGTACGTTCGATTGTCAAGCAGTACACTATAATGATAAGACTAAACCCTACTTAGAACGTGTCTTCTTTGCTAAAAGAGCTTGGATGGATGCCGGTTGAGCAACGGATACAGAGCAAAGTTCTTACGCTGACCCACAAGGCCCGCCACGGCTTGGCTCCTTCGTATCTAGCTGAACTGCTGCACCAGTTTTAGCCCCTTTGCACCCTCAGGTCCTACGTGGACAATAAATTAGCTGTTCCATCCCTCCACTTAAAGACCGTTGGCAACAGAAGCTATAGCTCTGCAGGTCCTAGACTGTGGAGCTCGCTTCCACAATTCTTATGGAACGACAACTGCTCTTCTGCTGCCGACTATGGCTCATCCTTTTCAGCAGTCCTGAGCTGCTACTTCCATACCACTCACTACTCAACTGTTCTCCTGACTCTGCTATGCTTCCCACTTTCTCTTTGTTGCGTGAGACGAAGTCTGTTGGCTACTGAATGCATACCAAAAGCCACTTAAACTGTGAGTGCGCTATACAAAACTCTCCTGTGTTACACCCACATGGTCTTTATGACTTTGTTGAGTTACAGACAGAGATACATTAAGACTTAGGCTTTGCAGGCCACATGGCCATCCCTAAAGAGCCGTACTAATGCCACGTAAGCAAACCTGCCCGGGCTTGGCTCTGGGGCAAGGCGCTTGTTCAAAACGATCAACGTCGTGGGCCCGAATCCTGCGGCACATGTAAAGCGCCTGGATATGGATTAAGTTCTCTTACGGAGCTATAGAAATTACTTATGTTTTTTGATATAAATCTATGGCACAGACGTGTGCGACAAAGAATGACGGAGAAAAACAAGCAGCCTGCATGTGCAGTGGCTTTTCACAGAAAAACACTGGGCTCAACTACATTGAGTTTGCACATAATCACTAGCTACCGGCAGATCTGATGCTGCGCACACTCCCTCTGACTCGGTAGCTCGCACAGTCGGCTCACGATTTGCTATTTGGCAAGGGGAAAACAGTGCAATTACATCAAACAATCGCCACCGACACATACCGTCAACGAGCGACAGCCTGGTGCACACGAATAGGGAAGCGAGCATGCAAGCGATCGCGCAACGAAGCGGCAGCTCGGGCGTCTCGAACACACATGGCAGCAATTAGGCGGCATGCAAACATGCCTTGAAACGCAGCCTCGAACGCTGTCGGCGCATTGCGCGCGACTCGACAGAAAGCAGTGCCCGACACAAAGCACCGAGCACAAGCAAAGCCATGCTTCGCCTGCATGCCAGGCGTGCGCACGACAAGACTGCCGCCCAAAGGAGACACGAGGGGTAAAGCTTTCGACGCAGCCGGCCACGTCTTCATCTTCTCACAGCCGAATCAAGACGCCATGCAGAAAAAAGCCATAGGCAGGCGGGCGCCGGTCGACGTGAGCAGGCTGAATAATGCTGCGGCAGTGACAAAGGCTGCGCCTGACGGAGTGCACTGACGACGTGGCACGTGGCCGCTGACGTGCACGCACGATTCAATGGCACCGCCACACTGTAGTGCGACGGCTGTAGCCGCCGAGACGAGCGTGGACTGTCGCCCTAGCCCACGAACCTGGCATCAAGGTAAGATTCGACGGCACGCGTGCACCGCGGCCACCGTCACTCGAACCGACCGTCAGAGAAGGCGGGCGTCACCGGCACGTCGTCGGCTCCATCTCCTCCTACAGTGCCATCGCTGTGGGCGAGCGTGATCGACGTCCGGCCATCGGGCACTTCGGACGAGTCGGATGCCGAAGCGCTGCCGTCGGCAATGACGTCGTCGACGACGTCATTGTTGTCTGAACTTGAAGACGACTTATCCCGGTTGCCAATGTCGGGCAGAATACTACCAGAGATACCGCTCAATTCAAAGACGACATTAAAAGGATCAGCTGCCAAGTGCTGCTTGCCCGAGTGACCAAACTGGTTGCAATCACCGAGCAAAGATATCGACCTCGTCGCAGCGTCCTCCTCATCGGCCACGGCCGCAGCGGCACTCTGCTCATCACCGGCCATCGCAGCTTCATCCTCGTCTTCTGTGAGCAGCATGTCGCTGCAGCCAGCAGCGGCAGCTGCATCGCCCTGCTCTCCACAAATCTCAGCGTGCAAACTGCCCTCGCCCACACCATTCGATGAAGCAGCAGCACCAGCGGCATGGTGTTCTGAACGGCCCAGGCACTCTTGCTCGAACACTGATGCCTTCTCTCCGACATTTACGCCGACGTGCACCATAAGACGATCGGCAACCTCGGCAGAGCCCGCCCCACAGGGTGCAGTCTCAGTTGCTAAGCTAAGCAGGCTCGTCTCCCCACTGTCGACAGGTCCGACTTGTGCATGGGAAGTGATCGAGCTATCCTCATCCACGCCAACTACAATACATCTAGCTGCGCCACTCTCTTCCCCGAGCTCCAGGCACGGGTGCAGGATCGGTTGACGATCAGATGGCGGCAGCGAATTTTCTCTAGTTCTTCCACAGGCAGTCGAGTCGTCGACGTCGTCAACTTCAGGAACCCCTTCAGTTCCGTCTGCCGTGCAGTCGGCCAACGATGCAACGTCACAATCCGAAGCGGGGCGATCTATCGCCGCTACTGGAGCACTTTGCCACAGCGAGCCGCCACCGCCATCTGCTCCACTAGCTGCTGGTGCTAAGCAAACATCACTAATCGGACATCCTAGGTGAGTGGCCTCGAGCGAATCGGTCGTAGCAAGATCGCCTTGTGCACAGCTGTCGGCCGGCTGTGGTGGCAAGAGGTCACAATCAGAACTGTCCAAACTAGAGTAGGGTAAAAACGAGAGGCTGTGGGCCTTGGCCGACGAACGAACACCCAAGAACTAATAAGTGATCACGAGCAAGCGGCGATCGTGCAGCGGTGCGCGTTACATCTAGCGACTGGCAGGATAGGGAGCAGTGCACAGACCAGAGTCACAATGAAGAGTAGCTGGTAGCCCACACCAATGCCGTCCCAACAGCCAAAAAAGTGAGCTTAACATTATGGCACGGAAACAAGGCTACATAAGCATTCGAACGAAGCAAAAATGCAAGTCACGCGTGACCCGCTCGTACATACAGGCATAGCTAGTCCCGAAGTGAGAGCCAGCAGAAGCAGCAGCACCGACTCCTGGCTGAACAGTTGCCATCCTGTACAGCTCCTGTTTGAGCCACTGGGAAGCTGCCCGGCGAAGCTCCCTTTCCCGGGGCATCGTTCTTCAAAGGCCGGCTAGCCGAGCGGCAAGCGGTGGCACCACAGCCAACGACAGTACGCCCAACCACAATCATTTGCCCTCATGTGCCGGGCACCTCGGCAAGCTTCTGCTAAGCAGCTGCACTGGCTGCTGACCCCATCCGGTTTCTCGGCTGCTTACTTCAGCTAGGGACATTTCGACTACTTTCTCCAATCAACCGCCGTGCCACCATGGAAATAGGGCACGCAGCATTTCGAGCTAGCAGCACCTCGAAGCTGCTCCAGCCAGATGTCTTGACCATCGATGGCAGCCATCGTACAATCACAGACCTATCTGCCGTTTACCAGCCTGCTTTTCCCAAGCAGAGCGGGTGCAATGGGCGCCCCCATTGAACTACTACACCGGTCGCTCATGCTGCTCTTACAGAGCTGTCCCACACTGGCTCCGACCCGTGCACGGAGAGCAATTTGGCTAGCTAGTAAGCAGAACACGCCCAAATGAACCAAAAGGACCGTGGCACACAGCCAGGGCACATCTAGGCAAGAGAGTGCCACCGTCTGGACCTGGCACCTGGAGTTCAATCGTTTTGTTACCTATCGCGCACGAATCAAATGTCCATCAGAAATTGGAAAGGCTGACGCTCAAAATTGGCTCTGCCTGCATATCTCCTGTCGAATCAGCTCGAAATGTAGGTGTCATATTCCAAAGCGACCTCTCGTTAAACGACCATATCAGCTCCACGGTCAAATCTGCCTATTTTTAGCTTCATAATATTGCTAAAATTCGGGCTTGTTTAGATAAGGATACCACATCTAAGTTGGTCCATGCATTCGTGACATCTCGTCTCGACTTCTGCAACTCACTGCTCACTGGCCTACCAGCATGTGCGATCAGGCGATTGCAGCTGGTGCAAAACTCCGCAGCTAGGTTTGTCTGTCGTGAGCGTCGCAGTTGCCACATTACTCCACTTCTCGCCGACCTGCACTGGCTACCAGTCAAGCAACGGATTGACTTCAAGGCTTTGTCACTCACTTTTAGGTCACTTCATGTTTTGGCTCCAGCCTATCTCTCAGATACACACCCCCATCAGGCCAAGCATCGTACCACCCGCTTTTCGGAATCCAACAGTCTAGAAATACCTCGTACAAACCTCGAATCCTTTGGAGACCGTGCATTTAGTTCGTATGCTCCCAAAGCCTGGAACTCCCTCCCGACCTGCGTCAGGACATCCCCTGACCTGACCACATTTAAAAGGAACTTAAAAACACCTATTTAGGACAGCATTTAGTGGGTCCCTGTGATTCGTCCTTGATGTGCTTATGCCTGCTCACACTGTGCATGCTGCCACTAACCACATTTGCATGCTGACCCTGTGCATGTCACCCCTAACCATGTTATTCGTTTTTTTGTTTTTCAAGCATGATTTTACTTACCATTTAATTGCATTTCCCTTTGCAGCACATGTAAAGCGCCTAGAAAGAGATTAAGTTCTCTGAGGGCGCTTTATCAAGTGCAATATTATTATTATTATTATTATAGAGACCATTCGCGACTGCATTCACAGATGCCTGGCGTGTGCAAGCCTCCGTGAGTGCCTGTAGAGGCCCAGGCTGCCACTAGCGCACTCATGATGCACACACACAGCTGTGGGGTGTGTGGGGCTGGCTACTTTTGGAGGTACGCTAAACACAAGTTCTCGATACAGTTTTGCAGCCAGGAGGCCACGAGAAATCTTTGGGAAGCAAGCAGCTTTTTTTCAACAAGCCCCTCGTCGAACTATGCACAAAACCTACTATCAACAGCTGGTCATAGGCTGTCTCCTAAGACAGGCACTATTGCCAACAGGGGCAAGCAAAGTAAAGGACATCTGGACATAAAGCAAGTCGACAGAACTGGAGTGTCATCCACTGAGTGAGGCCAAGAGTGCACGACGTAACCTGCACAGTAACTCCCGATGTAACTTCCAGCGCTGGCTGCTGCATACTGCAGAGAAAGCTAGTGGCTAACCGGCAACAGCCTTTGGTCGAGGTGAGTGTTGTAATAATAATAATAATAAAACAAAACATTTGTAGTGCCCCCGAAGAACTCAACCTCTTTCTAGGCACTTTACATTGGCACCAAAGGAAACATGATCGAATGGCTAGTTTTAGACTACCGGTAGACCCTGGGAACCAGGAGAATGACACACATTGTGACTCAAGAGCGCTTAGAGCACTCGAGTCCACCTACGCAACCGTGCAGGCACTGAGCCGGCAGTGAAGCCAGCGGCTCAGGTGCCCAGGGCGCTCGTGGCAGTCGTGCTTGAGGCGTCGTACTCTGGCTCTGCCGAAGCTTGGACCGAGCCAGCGCTGCGATCGTGGGCCATCGGAACAATTTTGGCACGGGGGAAGGGAGGATGGGAGCTGGCACTAAGATGTCCACTCGGCTGGAACTAGCCCTGCTGCAGCTGCTGGCTGACAGCAAAGCCCCATCCCCTGACACACAGTCCTGCCCCCTGGCATACAGGCCCACCGGCTGCTGTTTCGAATGGGGCAGGCAAGCACACGGGCAAACCAAATACACTAGGTCGCGTTTGAGGTGACCACCTCGAAGGTGGTGGAAGCAGCACAGTCGAGGTCTCAGCCTCACTATGCGAGCACGAGGGGTGTGGCGCATGCGACAGATGTGCCTCACTCCAGCAGAAGAACCGGAGCGAGCACGTGCCCACTTCCGCTTCCTGATAACAGGCAGGCAGAGCGTGTATGCGCAGTATGGCTGCTAGCCAAGCGGCGGGCGGTGGCTATGGCCTCACTCCTGGGCGCGGGGTTGCACAGCAAGCGCCAGCAGCATGTGCTGCGTCACTCAACGCCACACTGCCAAAGGGCCACTGTCTAAGATAGCTGGCTAGCGAGTGGCGTCGGCCACAGCCAGAAACTATTGAGCTGCTTGCTTCAGCTGCAGCCAATCGCATGACCGCGCCCGCGCATGCAGTCGCCCAGGTCATGCAGTACAGTGCAGGGCGCGCCTGCCGCACCTTGACGCGGCAGTCGCCTCATCCCCGGCTTCTGTGTCGTCGGCGATCTGCGGCCGCTGCTCCGCCACTCCTTCCAGAGCCGCAGCAGTGGTGAGCTCCTGCGCCATCGTACCATCCTCTGAGGCATCGTCATCCCTCGTCTCAGCGGCATCGGGAGCCGGCTGCTGCTCAGCCACTCCTTCCAGAGCCGCAGCAGTGGTGAGCTCCTGCGCCGCCGCTGCCATCGTACCATCCTCTGAGGCATCGGGAGCCGGCCGCTGCTGCTCAGCCGACTCCGGCTGCTGCTTGGGAGGCAACTGCAAGGAAAAACATATCATGAAATTAAAAAACATATTCATGAAATTGAAAGTGTTGTGACAGCAGCATACGCATGCATGCAAGCAACGCCGGCTGAGGCAGTGCCAATATGTGTTCATAGGCCCCCCCCCCGAGGAAATTTGTTCATGTAGGGGGCAACACCCGGAAAATAATGACAAGCTATTCACGGTGCACAGTCGCATTGTTTATTTGATAAACTAAATTTAACCAACGAAAAAATGCCGAGCTCATGTCCCTAACAGGCTGGCTGCCCCTGTCCCTGCTCCACAGCGAAGGCGCCCGTTACTAGTCGTACTGCTCTAGCATCCAGGAAGGAAATCCCTGCAGGAAGGAAATCCCTGCAGGAAGGAAATCCCTGCAGGAAGGAATCGGCCAACCGCTGCCCACACATCCAGTTCCACTCCGCCACGGTGCTACACCAGGACTGCATCACGATCCGGTTACAGCCTTAATTAATTAAGGCAATTCCTTGAAAAATTTTCTACTTGGAATCTGTCCGCAAAAGCTCTTCAAAACCTGCATGAAAAGGAATGTGCCCATCCCTCTCGTGGTTAGTACAGCCTGCCACGCTAGGCAGGCCTCACCAAAGCTATCTAAAAAGTTATCAAATTCGTTAGCAACTGAAACTCAGTCATCTGCCACGTTCAAGTTCACGTTAGCGTGCAGGGCAAGTCCTTTAACATGGAATGGTTATGCATTATTGTAGCCATGGCTTCATCAAGTTCTACACAGAAGATGCTGCAAGCCTATTTGAGCAAAGCCTATGGAACAAGCCTATGGAACGCAACAGCACACCTGTAGCAGCTCAATTACTTAGCACTAGACACTTTCCTGAACAACCTATCTTACATGTTTATCTATATTTTCTTTCTATGCTTCTCATACTTGTCTACAGCGATGACTGCACAGCCGGCCAACTCCATGTCTGTGGGCACTGGTCTGGCTGGTGCTTTCCGGCGAATTCTCTTTCATACCGGCCTTGCAGATTAGGGCAGGACTAAGTCGGCCATCTATGTATCCTGCATCGATATTGTTAACGCCCCAACAAGAAAGCGAGTCAAGAAGTCGCTTCGGAGGAGGAAATAGTCGATAGTGTAAACACAGCTCTCGAAGATTGAGAGTTGCATCGCCTCCAGTAACCTAAACTAGAGACAGGCATCATACTAGGCTGACGCATCATCGGCAGGCAAGCAGTTCCAGCTCCAGCTTTCAGCTCAAATCTAACGACGACGGCAACGACAATACAAGTGGAAGCTCCCCGTCTGGCAAAACACGTGAAAGGTGTGTGTGTAAAATGTGCAGCCAGACATGCCATACAAGTTACTCACCAACCTTGGTAGCTAGTTCCTGGAAGCCCTGGGAGACACGTACGGGAAGAATTGTGGAACTTCCAGGGAAGCAGAGCTCAGGGTCAAAAAACCTGTCTGTGCTGCTCAGTATGCTAGCTACATCAATCGGAAAACGATGCGGGGGCTGAAAGTTAACAACCGCATGCAACTTGCATGGTTAGTGCTTGTAAGGTTCCCACAAGCATGGTTTAGCTACAGCGAGTACTAGAGCCACAGAAACTGTTGATGTTTTATGCAAGTATCCGCAGCGAGACACCGAAAAGGTAGATTCGACGAGTAAGGCAAAGGCGAGAGCAAAGGTCACTTGATCCGACAGCTTCGTATTATAAAGTGGCCTGGTGAGATGGCCCCCTTCAGGCGGTCATCTCCCCTGCTTGCGCGGGGCAATAAGGAATGGCCCGTTGCTTGCACTCGACCCCTGGCGACCTCTGCCTGAGTCGCATGCGATGCGCTAGCACAATGGCAGCGGTCAGCGTCAAAGGTCAGTTCACCAACACACCGTCCAAGCACGGCATCCAACCGTTCAGAAATGATGATGCTATCTGCTGCTGCTTACGGAGCCACCACGACGAAGCTTCGTACAATGCACACACCGTTCTTCTGGTGTCATTCACTGACAGCAGCTAAGTTACCCGTGATCTCATCGTTTGTAAGCTATTGCAGACTGCTCAGTGCCAGGCAGCAGCTTTGTCGGGCCCCGTGATTCTACGATGCGTCATTTAACTGCCGCCGGGAGCACTAGCCTATTCATCGAGAAAAAAAAACAGTGCCACTGCATGCACTGCTTGAGGATTGTTGCTTGCCCTATTGCATCACCTACAAGCCTTCCATCTTCCAACTACTTCAAATACCGTTCAATCATGCCTCAACAACCCCCAAAAAAAGCGAGCACGAAAGTAAGGTGGCGCTATTAGATAAAGCCTTTGTAAGCTAAAAACGAAGAAAAAAGTGGCAATCACTCGACACGGCTACAGCCTGCAGGAGGTTTGCTGCAGCCTGCAAGCCAACCCTCAGCAGCAGCAGCTCCTCTCCTCTCCTCTCCTCCTCCCCCCCAGGGCATAGAGGTCGCATGAGCAGCGAGAGCCGTTTCCGGACACAGCGGCAGGATGAGAGAGAACACGCTAACTGTGCACGGCCGCTCTTCGGCACCCGCTAGAGTCCCTCGAGAGCCAGTTTGCCAGGGTCGCGCCAGGCGAGCAACGCATCGCACACATGGCTGTACGCCAAGCGACTGGGCACCCACCAGGCGGCACGTGGCAGCCTCGTGATGATCCGCTGGAACGGTCGAGAAAATCGCCACCAAGTAGTCGCCGGGTGATGCCTCTGCAAAGCCAACGCAGCTGGCGTGTCACCAAGGCGACTTATTCTTTTGACCAGACTGGTTGCCAAGCAGCAAAAGCGCTCACCGCCAACAAGTGTGCCCCCTGTGTGCGCACCTACCGGCAGACACCCCCTGAAAAGGTGAAGGCAGAGCGGGTAGAGGACGCAGGCGCAGCCTGCCACTGCATCGCCACCACCAGTCACCACCGGCCAGTCTGTCTGTGTGTGGGGCGGCAGCGATGCAGCAGCAGTGGCTGTCCACTCACCGTGGTCTTGCAGCGACGCCGGCGAGTCGGCCGACAGTGTGCACCGGACTGCGTAGCACGGCAGCTGGCCTATGTTGGCGGGCAGCTGCAGGATGCTGCGACTGGGCCACTGGACGATGTCCGTGTTGCCAAAGTCGACGTACAGCAGCTCGGCCGTGTCAGTGTCGGGATGCACAACGGCCACCTCGGCACGGTACCACTGGCCGTCGCTGGAGTACTGCCGGCGAAGAAGAGGAGAGGTGCGCTGCGCTAATCTCCCCCGAGGTTCTCGCTCAGCACGCGGGCAATGCTCCTAGAAGGGGCTGCGGCGGAGAGGACGACGCACCCTGGCTAGACAGGTCGATCCGACGACGGGCGGCGTGCAGACGTAGGCCGCCTCATCGGCGCACGACTCGGCCACAAAGAGCTCGATCTCGGCTGCAAGGCCGGCGAGCGCGTGCTCGTCGCGACGCAGCTGCAGCCAGAAGTCGTTGGCGCCGCAGCCGTACGCCGTGATCGCAGCCTCGTACTCCTGGCCGGGCTCCAGCTCGGCTGGCGAGTAGCCTAAACGACGATCGAAAGGGGTCGATCGCGTGCGAGGCAAGCCAAACAAAGTAAACGCCAAAACGAACCACCGTGCCCCATTTCCCGTGCGGCACTGCCAGAAGCAGAGCGGCTGCGGGCGAGGCAGAGCGGCTGGGGATGCCTACTTACCGACGATGATGGTGAGGTCGTCGGAGTCGCTGGAGTCATGACCTTTCCTGAAAGGAGACAGCACCGACTGCTTCACAGTCAGTCCAACAGTGCCCTCTCCCGAGACCGAGAGGTGCGCAAATCTGGCTTGCCTTCGGAGACGCACAGTGGGGCGGTTCGACATGTCGACAATCCATGCTAAGTACCCGGCGGAGGGCCGATGGGGCGGAGGGGGCAACTCCGGACCGATCGTGCGGCAAAGGGACTCGGGGAGCCGTTAGATCCGAGTCGTTCGAATAAAGCAGCAGAGTGGCTTGTGTTCGAAGGTGTGTTCTTGTGCTCTTGGCTTTTCTACTAGGCAGAGGATGCATTATTTTTTTTAGATTCGAAAGAGGCTTTTGGGTGGCTCATCTTCGGTGTGTATCTTCATGCTTTCTCTCTCTCTCTCTCCAAATGAGCAATTAAGACGTTTGGAGGGCATAAAGAGTATTTTTCGGGGCAAATGTAAAATAGGCCTTGACCTTGCACCACAGCTTTTAGTGCCAATGTCTCAGTGCCGTATCGCGCCAAAATCCTTCCCAGGCCCATTGCCGAGCTTTTGGGCGAGTGGGGGACTGTTACGAATTGATTTATTAGATACCCTGCGCTCGATGCATACAGCACACAGCTTCTCATTGAGTGCTCACTGGTATCTAGCACGACAGGGTGCCGCCTGCAATTTCACAGGCACAAATGAAAGAAATTTTGCACTCTGCCAGCCAACAGCAGGCAGCTTGCAGGCAGATCAAGCTCAAACTGAGCGAGTCTGCACGGCTTTGCTTAACCTAGGCACATTAGAAAGAAGAGCTTGTATTGAGTAAAGCTTAGAAGCACAGATACCAATGACCCAAGCTCCTGTGTCTATGTACGAAAGAAACACCCACGAGAAAAAACGATGCCACATTAGAAATAGAAAGAGAAAGACGATCGAATGACGAACATCCTGCTGACAGCACTTGCTTCCTCCTCAACAAAAGCCATCCTCGTCGCGGCGACTACGACTTCGCCTCCGGGTTCCAGCTGGAATGTGCGCGAAAAAGTGCGGCACAGTGCTTGCATAGTGCAAGAGAGCGCCCTGCTAGACAGGCTCTATGTCATATACGCTGAGGACTTTCTTCTAAAGAATATTTATTTAACCCTCAGTCGAAACTGTAGCAGACACTTAACGACAAAAAGACGGAAGCAAAAGAAGAGAGCCTCATTCCAGAAGACACGCAGAAGAAGCACACGCACGGTGTCGCGCGGTTTCCCACTGGCACAGCAGGTTCGATTCATGGTGTAGAGGCCGATGGCGAATGCTGAAATAAACACGTGCGAGGCACGGAGAATCGGGGCCAAGGCGGGGCAGGGGCAGGGGCAAGCACTCGCCTCTCCTGCTCTTCTCCATCCTTAACTTCAGCGTCCTCCTGCAACACACAGAGCAAAGCCGACTCGTCAGCGGCCTCAGGGTGGGTGTCGAGAGCGCACAGGTACCGTGCAGTGTACTGGATAGGGCGTGTCCCAAGCCCCCTCAGACAGACAGACACGGAACCACGTTCGCGATGCCACGGTTTTCTTTCAACACACGAAGGCACAATGGCCGAGCGTGCGCAAACTGGCTGTCAGCACGGCCAAATAAGCAGCTGTCTGGCTCCCCATAACACTCAGCGACCAATGAAAGCAAAGGCCTACTCGCTACACTGTGTCAGCAGAGCAGAAGCCACCAACGGCAAAACTTTCAAGCGAACAGAGGCTGCTAAAATTATTAGATTACAAAAGAACAAGAAAGGGTCGTCCCCATAATCGAACCACAAACACGGTGGCAACAGAACAGAACACAACAGAACAGAACAGAACACAGAGGCCTCTTCGGCAAACGAACAACGGCGCAGTTAGAAAAGGCTCAGGTCTCAGGATGCCCACACAGCAGACGTCGTACCAGGCACAGTGTCTCGACAGCTGCTGCAGCAGCAGTAGCACCGCATGCTGCTTCGTCAGTCGACAAAGGCTCCAGCACTGCCACTCGACAAGGCAGCAGCGACTCGCCGCAGTAGCCAGTCACGGCCTCGGCAAAGGTCACGGCCATTGCATGGCAGTCCAGCTTCTCGCGAAGTGCCTCCAGAGTCGATTCGGGCAGGCCACCTGCATCGAGGAAAGCAAGTGCTGCGCTCTCAGCAAGTCATCGAGAAGAAGGCTGCTTCCGGTGGCTTCCGAACGATTGCGAGCAAGCACAGCACGCAGTGCTCAGCTGCTGCAAAGCAGCCGCACCACCACCCCCTCTCCGATAGCCGTCCAGCCTGGGTTCCAAGCGCACCGCACCCACGAGCAGAGAAAGAGAGAGGGGGTGAGAGAGAGGGGGTGAGAGAGAGGGGGTGAGAGAGAGGGGGGGTGAGAGAGAGGGGGGGGGGAGAGAGAGAGAGACAGAGAGAGACAGAGAGAGACAGAGAGAGACAGAGAGAGAGAGAGAGAGAGAGAGAGAGACAGAGAGAGAGAGAGAGAGAGAGAGAGAGAGAGAGAGAGAGAGAGAGAGAGAGAGAGACAGAGAGAGAGAGAGAGAGAGAGAGAGAGAGAGAGAGAGAGAGAGAGAGAGACAGAGAGAGAGACAGAGAGAGAGAGAGAGAGACAGAGACAGAGAGACAGAGACAGAGACAGAGACAGAGACAGAGAGACAGAGAGACAGAGACAGAGACAGAGACAGAGAGAGAGAGAGAGAGAGAGACAGAGAGAGAGACAGAGACAGAGACAGAGACAGAGACAGAGACAGAGACAGAGACAGAGAGAGAGAGAGAGAGAGAGAGAGAGAGAGAGAGAGAGAGAGAGAGAGAGAGAGAGAGAGAGAGAGAGAGAGAGAGAGAGAGAGAGAGAGAGAGAGAGAGAGAGCTGGTCCCATCCAGCACTGGAATACACCTGTGCACTCTGCTGTAGCGTGGTTTCTCGATCGTCAAAGTCACATCTTTTCCAGCCGTCCTGAGCTGCTACTTCCATGCTACTCACTCCCTCAAGTGCACTCCTGATTCGGCTATGCATGCGAATTCTCGGTGTTGCGTGAGTGAACTGAGGTCAAGTGTGTCATTATTATTAAGTGTGTGCGTAGCAAAAGCGGCACTTAAGCTTTGAGAGCACTACAGCAAACTCTCCAGCGTAATACCCACTTTGTCTATGTGGTTTACAGAGCTACAGGCGGAAATACATTACATCACATTGCACACAGTTTCCGAAGCATCCACGCACCGCTGCCCGCCGCCCTCTCCGAGAGTATGCAAGCGCTCGGACACAGAGCAAGCTGCACTGCTGTCTGATGGCCCGAGGTCGGAGCACACGGTCCGACTATGCACGCTGGGTCGGAGGTGCCCACAGTGCTTGCACCAGCTCGGTACGACTCTCCGACAAGAGCGAGCGCACAAAGAAAGGAACGAATGGGGGGGCCAACCTGTCAGAGAGGCAACATCGTCAACCAGACAGCTGATCGCTAGCCGTGGTGCCAAGTGCAGCAAGTTTGATGGAAGGTCGCGCAGCCGATCCGCCGGGACCACAGCCAAGTTGCCGTAGTCGACGAACAGCACGCTGGCTGAATTGGACGCCGCGTCCAAGGCAACGACCTCGGCCCTGTACCAAGCATCGTCAGCCGAGTACTGAAACGAGAGCGTCCGTCGGCGGATGACACTCGACTCCAACATCCGCCGTGGGGATCACTCGGCTCGAGGGCGGCTCGCCTGGGCATGCCCGTGCGAACACGTGGACGCACGAGGTGGCGCCAGAGAGGCACAAAGTGGCCACTCGAAGCGCGGGCAGCCGAGTTTATGGCACGCATGAGCGCCCTCCTACCATCGCGAGGCAAGGTGCTCCGACGCCGCGCGGCCTGCAGGCCCCGGCGTCGGGCTCGGTGTCTACGTGCCGGCGGACGCCGTCCTGCACTGCCTCGACCAAGGTTTCGTCGCGCTGCAGCTGCACGCACAGCTTCAGTCGGGCATCCGGACCGTCCAGTGACTGCTCCTGCGGCATGTAGCTCACGTAGGCAGGGTACGGCGTGCCGGCGGCCAGGTCAATGCCCTTGAATACTTCGCTTTCGGCTTCCGGAAGCGGAGCACTGGCGGCGACCTTGCTCCCGGCTGCTCACAAAGAAAGCAGGCGTGAGCAGCGCAGTGCAAGCCAAGCACATGAGCCAAACGTGCGCATACCGATAACAAATGGGTGGGAGAAGGTCTCCTTAATTCGTGATTAGAAAGCCACCAAAGCAGAGGCGAGCCCTGCCCCTCCCACAAGCTTGCCTGGGCAAGACCCGTCACTGGGGGGGGGGGGAGTGGACAGTACTGCGCCTAGTATGCGTGCTTCCTTATTACTGCTTAAAAGGGTTTTTATGCAGCTTCTGTCAACACTGCATCCCATGTAAGTATTGTAAAAAAAAAGACGATAAATTGACCACACAGTTTGACTATTACCTTAAGCACATGTCAGGCCAAAATTAAGTCGGCAATACTAGAGATGCCTAGGACAGCTAGCTAGGCAGCACACAAACGCACCTCTACAGCAGGCTGGACTGACCCAGCAGCGGTTGCCTGCGGTGCAGGTGAGACTGGCCAATGATGCAAAAGTATCAGTCGGGCATATCAATGAGACAGTGCGAAAAGATACAGGCGACAAAGCATAGCGAACGAGCAGCCGAGATTGGTGCGCCAAATCTAGCCCCAAAAGCCGTCACTAATTTGCCTCCAAGTTTCACTGAAGGCAGTCACGCATGTGTGCCTCATCTTTCCTTCGGCTAACCCTTGTGCCGAGCTTTCCGTTACCAAACATTGCAAACTTGCTTTCCTCTGTCTATAAAACAGAACTCAAGTCCTCTTCTGTCGTATGGGCATGGCCGCAGGGCGTGCCTGTGAGCCGCCTGCATTACGGCTGCTGACGGATGCTGAGATAAGCAGCGGTAGAGGCGATTTTCAACCTGCCAGGAGGAGCCGCTCTTGGCAAGCAAGCATCCTACGGACCGTATCTTCACCACCATCGATCTCCGAAGCCTATCTGCATGGCTGTGCAAGGTCTCGAAGAGTGGCAGTTCTATTCTGAGACGCTATCTTCTCAATGACTCGGTGATGCCCCAGGTATCGGTCTTGTACTGTCGACCAGATCAAGCTCCCTGGGCCATCGAACCAGTCCCAGCGTATCGGTTGATAGCACGTGGCACAGCAAATTCATTAATCACAAGCCGACGTCTCACGACTATTACTATAGTCGATGTAGCCGTATCGGCATCGCCTTAATAGAGCCACTGCAGTGTCACCTGTCACCCTGTATCACATAGCTACAATCAGGTCGACCCAGAAGAAGTATGGGTACTGGATGGACATGAGTGTTATCCTTTTTCACATAGCAGTGCCTAGATATACAGCGCCGGTTGATTCGATGAATGCTGGGAAACCCAGAAAGATATCATTAACTCAAAAACATGCACGTCTGACTAAAAATGCCCAGACGTTGGCCTTTTATTTTTACAACAAACTTGTAAGTAGGACTCCTAAAACTGCCGAGAACGATGCCCCTCCTGTATAGCTCGCTGCTGGCCAGAGTTCCTAGATGTTATCCGGCTTTGGTTTGCGCTCTGGCCAGCCCGAATACTGAGAATTGAGGAGTGTGCTGATTATTTACACGTGAGTCTACACACGTTTAGAACTCTTCGGGCTGCTTAAGGCTAGTGGGCCAAGCCTGACTAAGTGGCTGCTTCTACATCGTGGTGGTGATCGATTCGAGGAACAGGAGGTGCCATACTATCTATGCTCGGGATAACGGTCAATACCGATCGTGGGTAGAAGAATCATGACTGCAGCGGTCGGATAAAATGACTCGACATTTGGACAACATTAAGGTGGACTTAATCCGGAACTAGTGTTGAAAGTATGCAAGGGGTTCAGCATGCTTTAGCTAGCTAGCAGCTTGCTTCCAACTCAAGGCCAATAGCTTCGCCACACTAAGGCATACACTGCAGGGTCAGCAGGACATGGCTGCCTGCAGACTAGCTGCAGCAACGCCTCCTTAGTTGCTTGGTCTCCCAGAAGCACCCTGTGCTGGCCTAAAGGTTTCCATTTACGTGCAAACGACTGCTTATTTAAAATGCTAGTTTAAAAAAGTTTTAAATTGCTGATGCAGCACTAATTTTAAACGGTGCAGGGTGCAACTGACATTCCAAGAGCTCTCTCGCCAACCGGCGTAGGTCGCAAACCGGTCGGTCTTTTAGCAGCAAGATGTGGCAAACGTAAATATATAAATAAAACTAACACGAGTAGGCCACGAATGAGCACCGGGCCTGCCCTCCAAACGCTGGGGGGTGGCAGCATGGCAGGCATGCACCCGACTGCGGCCCAGGTCCTCACTTACTTGGCGCAACAACAAGCTGAGTGGCTGCAGCGTGTCAGGAGGCACAAAACAAAATGGCAGCTTACCTGCTTTGACAGCTCTCAGCGGCTCACTCGACCAGTTCTCCTCTCCGGCGTTTGCGTGCCCTGGACCACCGCCGCCGAGCAGCTCCCGGCTTTTCTCTCGGCCGCTTCCGTCGACGAACAACCGCGGCTGCTGCTCGTCATCTCCGGCGTCCGAGTCGAGCGGTCGGCGTGGCTGCTGTCCGGCACGATCGACAGGCTTTCGGTGGAATCGCCCGGGTCTGGACGAGCCGTCAGCATCGAAGTCGCGCTGAGCGCATGCCGTCGAGGAGAAGGCATTGGCAACACTTCCGCCTCCTCCGCTTGGCCAACCTCCGGAGGGTCCAAGGCCACCGGAATCAGGCCGGGCCGGCTGCTGGAAGCCGCCACCTTGTCTTGGCGGCTGCTGGAAGCCGCCACCTTGTCTTGGCGGCTGCTGGAAGCCGCCACCTTGTCTTGGCGGCTGCTGGAAGCCGCCACCTTGTCTTGGCGGCTGCTGGAAGCCGCCACCTTGTCTTGGCGGCTGCTGGAAGCCGCCGCCACCTTGTCTTGGCGGCTGCTGGAAGCCGCCGCCACCTTGTCTTGGCGGCTGCTGGAAGCCGCCGCCACCTTGTCTTGGCGGCTGCTGGAAGCCGCCCGCAGCAGCATTAGGCCAAGCTGATGGCGAGGCAGCAGCAGGGGGCTCACGCCGGGATGGTGGTGGTGGTGGTGGCGCAAAGCCACCGTCTCTTCGGCCTTGTTGCGGAGCCATGGTGCTACTGCCGCTGCCACCATGACCACCGTGCTGGTTCGGCGCCCAAGGAGACACTGATGTGACAGGATTGCCGGCAGATGCCTTGGGGCCTAAAACACACAGCCGAGACAAAGTTGTGATTAGTGTCCTGATAAAAGACGAGTGACAAAACTGCTTCGTGCATAAATGGGGCATAAGCCAGACGTGGCAGCAACCGATGCTGCAAGACAAGACAATCGTCAAACATGATCAGCAAAACACTTGGACACACATGCACAGACAACGAAACAAGGACGGGTATCGACTCGCTCTGAGCTCAAGAACTGGTATCGACTCGCAAGTCGGTGAATGCGGGCAGCTCAGTAGACGAGCGCCACAGATTAAACGAAGTAGAACGTTTCGGTGTGCTCGCTCGACCTTGGGCCAGGCGACATCCCAAGCACGCCGAATGTAGTCACGTAGATCGCTAAATCGATCGAGCGCTGAAGTGGAGGCCAGAGGTTGCTGCTGGCTGGATCGCTCGATCGCTGGAGGCCACACTGTCCAGCACTCAGTGGCACGCATGGCAGAGGACCTTTTCGGTCGCTTGGTATTTTGAAATTGCAGTGAATATCTGCTGTAGTGGTTAGTAGGGGCGGAGGAATGCATCACAGACCCAAAATGTGAGGAGACTTCCTCCCAGAAAGCACTCTGCCGAAAAATTATGCATTTGAACTTCGTGGCAGAAGATGCATTAACTGCTTGAAAAAAAGACCTATAGAAAATGTCAACGATGAAGAGAGAGAGAGAGAGAGAGAGAGAGAGAGAGAGAGAGAGATTATGCATTTGGGCTGGTCCCATCCAGCACTGGAATAAATCTGTGCACTCTGCTGTAGCTCGGTTTAGTTAAATCGGCTCACATACATCTTCACCACACAAAAACTACGATGCAGAAAGATAACGAAACACCATACAACTTTCTCAGTAACGACTACAGTAAACGACTGCTTCACATGCAACACAAAAATGAAGTGACTACCTACATTTTGGAACATCGCTCTGTAACTGCTCCAACTCTCACCTCCCAAAATATCGACAACCCAGCAGCCGTAGGCAAAGCTATTGCCGGACTATCGGCATTAATTGAGAGAGAAGTCACACATTGGTATCAAAAAAATATAGGTTTGCTTCTGAGACCTCTAGCTAAACCACAAACGACTCATCCAAACATTACAAAGTTCAATTAAACAGTGAGCACAGTGAGGCCATGCGATGCGAAATCAGCCCGTTAAGAAAAGCTGGACATCGAAACAATCCATGAAAGGAATTCGCCCCATCCCAATATCTCAGCAGAAATCCGGTGTTTGGCAACCTCAACGGAGTAAGACGATCAAGGAATACAAGTAATTTCACAAAACAGAGCGGTCGGGGGCTGTCTACCATGAGTATGAACGCCGAAAAGGAATTTCACTGTGAGTGGTAACAATCTTCCGGCCTCTTCCGAGTTACCGGTCCGGTGCCCTACCGATTGAGCTGGCAAGATTACAACAGTAGTAGTATAACCAAACTACAGCACACGTAAAACTGACAGTGCATGAACAGCAGTGACACTATTCAAGTGTAGCAATACCTGCATTTGGAAGCCACTACTAAAAAGCTACTGGGTAGGATAAACTGGCCGAATCCTGTTTACTTTAGTTGTACAATTAACTTAGCTAACATTGCAGGAGTTTGCTTGGTTAGAAGAATCTGAAGCCCTCGATTAGAGCAGGCTATCAAACTTGCCTAATAAGGCAATTTCACGAGTTCGGTCATTTCATGCACTTCATATCTCGAAAAGGCCCAACTGCACGTGGTCGGCCAACGTGTATTTCGAAATACACGTTGGAGGGTGGAGAGGTTGAAAACTAAAAGGTGGATGGGTGGGCGGGAGAGTGCTTTTTAAGAAAATAATCCCTTGGGGCCTATGCCCTTCACTACAAGCCACATTAACTAACGGATGGCTGTGGTAAAGAAAGAAAAAAAAGAAAAACTCCTGCACATCGCATCACCTTGCCCGGCA